>NKCK01000053.1:0-209374 GCA_003946995.1 Fusarium oligoseptatum | reverse complement strand
ATTTAGGTATATTAATATAATAATATTAATTAATAAATAATACCTTAGCTATATAATTATATTAATTTAATAATTCTTAGTATTAAAGTATTTTTAGTAATAATAAATCGCCTAATAATACCTTAGAGAATTAAGCGCTTTATATAATATAATAAGCTAAGCTAACTTAAAAGCCTTATTAATATAGAGCTAGATATAGCCTATTTTATCCGCGTTATAAGAAATAATATAATCTAGGTCTAAAGCCTACTTAAGCTACTTAAGCGGCTATAAGAGGCGAGGCGACTAAAGAAAGCCTATTAACTACGGATAAAATCGGGAAGGCCGCTATAGAGGATAAGTCATAGAGGATATATTACTAGAGCTTCTTTCTAGTATAAGTTAATAAGGAGGGTAATTAAGGTTTTTAAGAAGTTAAGTTATATTGGTAACTTAGCGGGAGGAGGAAGGTTTTAGTTATAAAGGTAGAAAGTTTAGGTTATAGCTAATAAGATAAGTTAACCTATCGGGAGTTATATATTAGTCGAGGCAGCTTAGATATAGAATTTCAGTAGGTTGCTAAACTAAATTAGCGTATATATCAACTTTGAATACGGAGCTGACTAGTCCATCTTCTGGTCGTAGATGCTACGTTAAGCATGTCCTCTTGGAAATACAAGTCCTGGAAGATGACCAGGAAGCTTCTCACAACTACAGCGTCATAGTTTTCACACGGGCAATTTCAACGCTCTGGAAAGTTCTGTCTACCTGGCAACACCACGGTCTCACAGTTGAACTTGGTGTCTTTTCATCATTTGAGACGAGAATGCATCGGTTGCATTCGTTCTTTTCTACTCCCGTACCAGAGGGTGAACCTGGATCTATCCGAACGAATCCATATATAGATCATTCGAGCCGATTTGAGAACCCCCCCACTAACCAGATCTTCTTGTCTACGTGGGAATGGCAGAAGCGGTGTTACCTAGGCTCGCGTCCCCTCGAGTTCAAGTTTGGTGAAGATGAGTCTCGTTTTAGCGCACGAGTCATCAGCCGCCTTCTCATCCGACGACGGTATTTTCGAAATATTTGTCCAATGGCCCTTTGCTACATGTTTCAAGCTTCCCCCTACCTTGAGGTCTTTCATCTTGAGAGATGGTGCTACGGCCGGGCATGGAGTGATGAGAAGTGGGACAAGGGTTGGTTCCCCAGCAGACGAAATGATCAAGAACATTGACTGATACATGTGATAGGTTCATCGCTGATTGGGCTTAATTTGCCATCTTCCTTGAAGCAATTCAGTTTCTACGACGAGTTCAGTACCATGTACCACCAGCAAGGGAGGATGCGAATACCACGATTGAACAAGCGACTACTCAAATCCCTGGTAGAAAACACAAGGAGCAATCAACTGGAGCACCTCTCCATCTCCTTCGCCTTTGACGCCCAAGACTTTTTCTCGCCCCATGTTTCTCACAATTGGTCATCTTTGACAACACTTTTGTTGACGTCAAATCTTGTTCTAACGCGTTCAAGTGAGGTGGTCAACGAGCTACTTATTAAAGTAGCAGAGGTCGCTAAGCATATGCCCAGGCTTGAGATGCTTGAGATCTGGAATTGTAAAGTCAGAGATGAAGTGGCCGGCATTTTCCGTTACGAGAATCTGGATCGGACTGGAAATATCGTCTGGTAGGGTACGTGGGAGTTGTATATGTCGAGACAGGTTGGACGGGCGTGGCAAGAAGTGTTTGTTGGGTCAGACAGTGGATACTATGAGCTTGGTGTAGAGGTGATGAATCTTGAGCCTGAAGGGTTGGTGAATTTGGGCTCAATCTACCCATATTTGAAGCTGAGGAAGTATGTACTTGATGGTATTTCATGGACACAGGTATAGGGCTCACGTAATGTGATAAACCTGGCTTAAGCTTGTGAGTTAAGACACCGGGGGGATGCTAATTACAAGCTCCCGTGTGATAGTGTTTTACGGATAGAGTTGCTAGTCGGACGGAAAGATCGTTGCCAAGACACCAATCGGAATAGCTTCCCCCCTAAACTCAGACGCCTGTCCCGCGCGTAGCGTATGGGCGTGTAGCTAAGCAAGGACTATAATGTGACTGCGAGGATGAGCCCATACGAAAAAAAAAAAAAAGTACTCTATATTATGAAATTATTTATTAATTCTTTTTATAAATTCATTTATCGTTTTTTAAGACGAGTTGGGTAACCATCTTAAGCCTCCGACGTCTCGTTTATTTCTTGACCTGGTGGCGCCTCATTTCAACCCAACATGTCTTGGATGGAATGCTTGCTGCATTTCATCACTCAGACACCACCCATTTCCCATGCAAGCAGCCGCCACGAGGGCCTCTTTTCACGTCGGCTTTCAGTTTGACCAATTGGTAGTTCGTCACTTGCCCCAGAAAATGCCACGGCATGAACACTGGGAAGCGGTGTGTATTGGGCTCTAGAGCCGATCGATTGGCAAAAATGCAAGAGGCGGTTAATGATCCTTATATCCTGGAATCAGGCTGTGAAGGATCAACCTCGGTGTGGCTGGGAAAAAAGCAACATAGCTCGCCCCCTATTATGCCTACCAGGGATAGGTCTTTGTAAAATTTAGTCTGTCGAATATAATAAGAGTAACATCAATCTGAATGATAATTCTTTCTGGAATCCTCCCACTACCTCGGGCCTCAAATATTCTAGCCAGGGTTTTCCATGTGGCATTCAGGCTCTCCGGTAGTCCGGGTCCCGGGGCTGTCGCCTTATGCATCCTGCACACTGACGTTTTTGAGGCCACCCATGGTGCGCCACCGACTCACATCACACCCTGTTGTTTCCGAGGGAGAGAGCCTCAACTCCTTTTTGAGCCCCTTGAGATTTCCCATGTGACCACCCCTTGCAATAGGGCAGCAAGGGCAACTTGACGAGGTGAACTGGGTCATCCGAAGTCGTAGAGCAAGAGTATCTGGGCATACTTCGGGCTGAAACGATAACTATAGCTAAGTTACCTAGTCAGTGAAAACCATTCGCAAGATACTTGGTCCGACTAGGCCGCTCCCATCCGAGATAGTTCCCCATAGAGAAGTGAAAGCCCCCCAAAATCACCATATTAAAAATGTCGGCTAAATGTAAACATCCCAACTTTTCTTTTTATTCCAGAAACAAGAAGAAGAAAAAAAGCCCTCTTTCCTAAGGGCTGACTTTTGTATCCTCCATAGACTTTGTATCAACAGGCTTCGTGAGTTCATCCTTGACATCTCCCGTCTCCCTCTCCTTTCCTGATCGCCATGTCGCCAGCATCTTGGAAAGCTCATCAACAACCCAGCTCCTCCCAATGCGCTGTTTAGCCGAAGACCAAATCTTCCTCGCTTCGCAAGCGTCAGGAGAATAAGCGTACTGAAGAAATTCAACCCCAACAATCTTTTCAAAAACATCCTTGAGCTCCTTTGCCTCGTCCTTCTCAGGTGTCTTCTGGGCAAATGCCCAGATACGCTCCTCATCTATGTACTCCTCTATGTCAGCGCTCCAGTACCCCTCAACCCAAAGCCAAGCTGGAGGAGCGAATGCAACGATGGCCGGGGCAAAGTGTGCGTCGTCCCAGTCCAGAATTCCAGTCACGGTGGCTGTTTTCTCGTCAGGGGTATCAACCATGATGTTGCGGGGGAAAAGATCTCCATGGTGGAAATAGTATATTGGCGTATCTGGTCCAAATGTTCCGTTTAATGCTTGCATGGACTTGACCATCTCGATCAAGCCCAGCCAAGTCCCGTCTCCAAATCCTGGTCCTGAATATTTCTTGTGCCAGCGTAGAAGACGCGCGGAGAGAAATTCGACTGGGCTTTGTGGCTCGATTGGCTTCTTGAATCCTTCGGTGTCGCCAACAAACTTGAAATCCTTGGTAGCGATGACCTCGGCAGAAGTCTCAGTGCTCTCGAAATCTGGCAGACCGCCTGTTGGATTGGTGGCCTTCTGGACATCAAGGAAAAAGGAAGCCACTTGCTCCGCAACCAAAAGTCGTTGTTGTTGATTCAGTTCACTCCAAATATCGACCAGGCGTTGTCCAGGGAGTCTGATTTGTAGGATATATGGCTGGCCGATAGGATTTGTAGTCGATGGATTCTCATCCATGGCCACTACCCGAGGAATACCAAGTTTTGTGTAGGTGCTTGCAAGATCGAGAATGCGTTTGTCATAGCCGAGATTTGCCGATTGAAAACGTGGGATGCGAAGTACGTAGTCTCCTGGAGGAAGGGAGTCCTTTGGTAGTGTGAGATTCTCCTCGGAAGGGGTAGAATTCTCCTTGGAAGGTGCCATGTCCTCTTCTTCCGTATTCATGACTGGGGAAGCTGGAGGAGGTTCTGGTGCGACTTCTGGCTCCTCTGAGGCCGTTGCTGGCTTTTCTCGAACGTGGATTCCAATGACACGGTTACTAAACCCTCCCTTCATTCGCTCGATGCGAAAATCTTCCGGATCGTAAGATGGCCAGTGGAGGTGGCATAGCTTTGGAACCTTATCTTTGAACGTCTCAAACGGCTCGTGATCTTCGTACTCGGCTGTAGAAGTAGGGGACGCACTCCGGATACTGCTGGGCATGCTTTGACGACTTGCGAAGGATCCGTCCTGTCTGCTGGATGTAGAAAGGGCGGTGTGTTTGTTGTTGTTGGGAGGAGAGTGAATCAAGCCTGTGCTCTGCCCTCGACCTTGAGCTTAGTCATGGAACGATGTGTTTCAGCTCTGTAAAGGAGATCCATAGTGTACAGAGTAGCTGGGGAATGAGGGCGCATAGTTAATTATCTCATCGGTCCTATCGTCAGTATTATGTTCGTCACCGTCACACGAGGCAAGTGAAAAAATCTGCATGGCCGAGCCTCCAACCAAGGAACCCATGGCTAGTGGCGTAGCAGCCCGATGTACACCAACATCTCATCACCAAGCCCAAATGCTGTCGGCTGCGTGCACTACGTAACCGTGTGCTACAAAAGCAAATGAGCTGCCCCTTTTATACATTCCGCACTCACCGGCATGCAAGGATCCGTCTCACACCACTAGCACCCCAAAAGAAGCGCATGACCCGGTGAACCTGGTATCTGCCCACTCAGAAAGCCCGTCACTCTCGCACAGCATGGTCAGCTGGAGCTTTGGCATATCTTTTGCACTTCTGCCTACTTGGGTGCACATCTCTTGGTTGAAATATCAGTGGCTAATAGTCCAAATGTGCATAGAGGGCCTCATTGCCTTATGTGGTATCCCATCAAGATAATGCGCAATTCGAGCCGCCTTGTAGAATCATGTCTTTGGCACGGCCAACAAAGTTGGATAAATACCTAACGTTACTCCTGGTGTCCCCCTCATTCTGAACCCAACCCCAAATCTCAGCTTTTGAAACCTAATTCTTCGCACCCAAAGCTATCCCAACCATGCCTAACCCCAGCCGGGCTCGCACAAGTTCTCACCATTGCCCCGGAGCCCGAATGCCCGGAAGAGGCAACTGTCGATTCAGCAGATCCCGAGGGTTCTGCACTGCACACCAGACGGAGTGCCCGACACACAACATAATTCATCTCCAGTGGGAGAGATGCAACTCTTGTCCCGTGCTGGTATCATGTGCCTACCACCCTGACCAGGTATTCCTCGAGACGGAGCAATGCCCTAGCTGTGTCGCTGAGGCCGCCGACCCAAACAGATGCCCTCACAAATGGGAGGGGCAATGTGATTGGAGAGAAGACCTCGGACACTGTACGGTACACCAAGCTTGGTGTTATAGGCACAACGAGCCCTATGAGTTGGATTATTATGGATGTCGGAAGTGCTATGGAGGGTGAGAGGCAACATTCCATATTGATCCTATGTCGTGGTGCTTTCAGATTGGGGTTTAATCCGGCATGCGTCAAGAACTGCGTCTTTTGGGATTGCAGCCGATGACTTCTTTTAGAGGCGTCACCAAGTTCACACTACTATGCTGATATGAAAGAGGTGGAGTGTTGCTGCTGCGCAAGTATGATTGGGAGTGCTGGAATGAACATCTTATTGTCAGTCCTTCTTTGATTTGTGTGGGAATCGGTTTGTCTTGTTCTTTTTCTTTTTGGAGTTATGATTGGGCTTTTGGCGACGATTTGCATCGCCAACCGTGGCATGGTCGACAACGACGACCACGATGATGATTATAATCTACAGGATCCAGATACAGACTATGCAGATGAGGACGGGCAGTTTGGATTTGGCCTTGTTTTTGTTGGACTCTATTTTTATTAAGGCGTTTCGGGAGCTTTCACTTGTCAGTAACGTGTGGAAAGCCTGCTCTTTTAGTCCCAATCTTACCCCTATCTCTAAGGGACATCAACTAGGTAGTTAACAATGTTTATAGCAAGTTCTGAGTTTTTTTTTCATCTTTGCATATTCGTATGTACGAATTCTCCCAAGTCCTTTTACTCTTTCTATACCACTAACTGAACCTAGGCCGAGCTATCGACATGGCCTAGCTTCGGCATTCAGATCCTTCATGTAACCCATCTAAACTACAGCAAATGCAAGGAATCTCCTCCGCGTATCCATTGATGGATTCACATAATACAGGATACTGACTCTGCCCCGCAGTAGCCGAAGAGAGAACTATATTACGATCACGCCAGCACATCCTTTGCGTGATTGTGATTGTGTTGAAAGTAACAGCTTAGTCGTCAAAGTCGAGGTTGTTTTATCTCAGCTAGTAAGATAGAGAAATTTCCTAACTTAGAATAAGGCTCTTTTTCTTTTTAGATGGATTGAAAAAGTTGGGTTTCTCTGTAAAAGCTATTGTCTCTTTAACATCTCAAATTGGTTGTTGACTCTGACAACGGATGGCAACTGCAACGGCGGTCTATATGAAAACCAAGATTATTTCAATCTGGATGACAGTAACGGCAAGTCCGATGACCCCACCAGAGGCTTCTCATATCGACACGAGCAGCAAACCGGCTCTGTTGGGGTGTGCAGCACCTTGGACAATATTTGATCTTCGATGTCGGTTATCCTTGCTTCAACTGTGGTAAAGAACATATTTTGGTCAATACTCAAAGTCAACATCAAGCACTTTATACAGTTTGTATCATCTCGTCGTATGTTCATCCTCGTTGTTTGTTTATCACTACCAGTTGGTGATTCAGAGTTGAACCATTCACCTTGTCATTGACTCAATGTACTTGGTCAGTGTTGTGACCTAGTCATCATGACCGTTTATTCGTGTAACTAGGTAATCATTGAGGGATAGGTAATACCACTCGTCTTCTCGGGAGTGTTGAACACAACCGCAAACAACAGCATTTTAAAGCCAGCAACGGCACCAAGAGCCTCGTGAATGCCGTCAACTAGCCCTAACACGTAGAAGGGATCGACGTCAACAGAAAACAGCAGGTGTCGCACATGCCAGGCAGGTTCAGTGACTATACGGCGCTTTACTCCGTGTTCTAGATGCTTGGTTGCCCAAATATTGACTTGACTCACTGGTACCTAAGCAAACAATAAGAACCGTACTTGAAAAAGGACCTGACCATATAAGAAGTCACAGACTTCAGATCCCGTACTATGGTACTAGCCCCTAAAGTCTTCCTGACAAAGGGCCTTGTCATGGAGCAAACTCCCGATGGGCATGAGCGGGAACCACCTGAGGGGCGCAGTGAAACAAGCCATGTGAGAAAGAAGGCCATATGGTGAGATTGATATGAATAAAGAGTCGAGATGGTGAATGAGTTTCTCTATGATATTTCCTCGTAAAATACTTGATCTCCTCGTCACTGGCCATTCCAACTCGACGTTGTGTTCCCCATGCTGCAGCCTCATTCAGTCTCTCGTCTTACACACCTATGTATAATTCCTGTTGATTCAGTACTACCAAGCAACTATAAGTATCTAAGCTTTCTAACCAATTTCACTTCTCATCCCTTTTCATCTCCAAGTCTCTCTACCAACTCATCCCCAACGACAATTCTCCATCCTAACGAAAAAACCAACACTGAACGAAACCCAAATAGCCAACAAACCTCCCATGTGCAAGCGCATCTTCACCCGAGCCACCTGCGCCTGGTGTAAGAAGCTCTACAACAACTCTTGGTCCCAGGAGGTCTGCCCAGAGGCCAAGAAGAAGAAGGGTAGGATGGGGGACTGTGGCAAGATCACCCCGGTTGAGCGTACCTCGGCTGATCTCTTCTGTTCGGCTTGTCCCCCGAGGAATGAACCGGTTCCTGATATGTGAAGGTCCGGGATGGTGCGCAGGTGCGCAATGTTGTGTGGGTGAGCTGGGGAGATCTGTTCTGAGGAATATGGTCACCAGCTCTAGATGAAATTTTGATACATAGCCCGCATATCCAAATACTTTTTGAATTATCAAGTCTCATTTTCTGATACTTACGATGTTTTACGGCATTGGGGTTTGAGAATGTCATGTGTTTATTAGTGTGTTCTTCCACGTTGTGCATATGTCCTCCTCCTTCAAGAGCAAGAGATTAAACTAAGTGATGGGGTTGGCATCCCTTTCCACCTCAAACCCCTATAACATACCATTCTCGTGATATATCTCGGTTGGAAGTGTAGAATGTTTATAGTTACCAATCGCACCGATTGTCTAATACAATAATAACATGCCTCTGGACGGATCCTTCAATCATGATTGGTCAAGCAAGACGTTAAAGCTGGATAATACAAGAATGACGACCAAGTCGCTGCATGTAACCCGATCCGGAAGCCTAGACCACCTGATACAATCCGAAAATATATCCACAAAGGCTGTGCATAGATGGACAGACGTGTTAGTATAGGATACTGACGATCCATCTTCACGTGGGACGGGAACTTTTTGAAGTAAGCTTACTGAGATGCCGATCTCATAAGTTGCTTCATCCTTTGTGCCGCTTTGGATATGGCGGAGCAGAGACATTTATGACAGGTTATGTCATGGTGCATGCTTAATCTTTCATTTTTATGCAGATAGGTTTGAGTCTTCGGCCGCAGGCAGCAGGAAGGCTGAAAAAAAAGGGCCACTGTGTTAGCATGCTATGATGTATTGGAAATGTGTTCTTTGTTATAGTTAAAGCCGGGATAACCGACCTAGAAGATCGCTATGGTGCATGCGAAGAATATTCTATAACTGGATACGTAAGTCTATAGCCATATCGGAGAGGCATGAAAGAGAACACAAAGACGACATCACAGGCGATTGGATCTCGTGCTACACCGCAACTGCTTCTTTCAACCTCGCAAACCCTTTGACCTAAATCAGAAAAGAGGCGGTCAATTCACACCCAACACAGTAGATCAACACTGTCAACGTTACAAACGGATCGACGGCATGCCATCACTCTGGGCGAGATCCGGTCACCTCGGGGCATCGGCACGGCAGTGAAACTTGCATCTTGTCCCTATCGGCACAAGATCAACCATGCCAAGTCTGACAACTTTGCTGATCGTGCCCATCAGAGCAATTCAGTTGACGGACATGATGCACCGCCCTTTGATATTTCTTCATGATGTAAGAGATACATCGGAACGCTTTACAACATCATTATCCTTTCAGTATATGCCTTTTGAGACAAACTACGCAATTGCTTACGGTCCTGCAGAAGAGCGTCATGTCAAGAAGCGAAGAGTTATCAGGTATAAATTAACTAGATATCCCATCAAGTTCAGGACTTTGTCAAACACAAACATCCCAACACAAGACCAAACAGTACATCATCTTCACCACATACACTTCTATCACTTAACCCAATATTCATCATGAAGTCCTACATCGTCACCATCGCCCTCCTCACCAGCCTAACCCTCGCAAACCCCATCACCCAAGCCCCAGCAATGATGCCCAGAGCTGAAAACCCCGAGGGAGAACAAGTCCAAAAGAGAGACTGCAACAGTAGAGTCGGAGACAACTGCGGAGGAAAATATGGAGGCTGTTGCCCTGGTCTAACTTGCTACGTGAGTTTCTCAGCCTTAGATCCTCCATACAAGCTAATTATTCCCAGGTCACTTCCCTTCCTCTGTATGGAAAATGCAAGAAGAACTAAACCGAGTGTGGACTTGGTGGACGCGCGTTCAAAGACTACAGGGATATGACAGGGGATGGAAGATCACACACTCACTTGAAACGATGCATTACACTCTATAGAAACATAGCCACACTCTCACAAGATAAAAAGTGCGCACTTGACGTCAAAGCTCCCTACCCTCGTGTTTTTAGTAAAAATATTTTATACGAAAACTACCACTTCTGGATAACCTCACCCTTTATCATTCTGACTAAGCTTATTAAGAAACATATAACCAAGGTGGGGGTTCATTAATGTGAGACCTAGATGAAGACGGCACTACCTCAACATTGTCTGATAGACCAAGGTGGGGGATGCGTAATTTGCACTCATCTCAAGTGACATCATTGAAGGAACATCGTTATCAGACTCTAGGTATCATCTTATTGTTCTAGTCTTCATGAAGCAATGCCACGCTATGAATAAAAATTCCCAAAAGATACAAGAAAAATGTACATGCACTTTATAATGTGCCTCTACCATCTCTAAACACTTCATCGTACCAGGGAGCCTTGGCTTCCACTGTGGCGTTGCTGTTGCTGCACACCGTGTCCCAGTCGGTCGGCCGCAACTCCCAACTCTTCGTCTCCTTGTTCTTTCCAAATAGCAGTGAAGCCTTGAACTCGCCCTCACCACGGTACGGCTTGATCTCAAGGCTTCCATTCCTCGCGTCGAGGGTAGTCAATGCTGTCGTGCTGTTGGCCTGCATCTGCACCTCAAGCAGATTCCGTAGATAGGGAAAGAACCATGTCTTATCCCACCAAGTCGACCTCCTACTCTTGAGACCATTCCTCCAAGCATTGTGATGTATAGCCACAGGAATCGCCGTCGTCCAAAAAGTCAACGTATAAAGGTACCTCACCCCAGGTAAGGTCCTTGTCTGAAGCTTCGACCAGCTTGGAGAGCGGGTTGTCGGCCTCGTATATATCGGCGGGGACACCCCGTATCCGTGGTGGTGAGACACCCGCTTCGCCCGACTGCTTCTCCATCGCAGCGGGATCATCGACGGGGACAAAATAGCCACCGTCTTCGGAGTAGCATGTGGGATAGAAGAGTTCTTGTGTGTAATCGAGACCGAGGTGGTATTCGAATTCGTCGCGTGACCACTCTGCAGTGGCCTTGCCACCATTGTCATCGGCGAAATCGTCAAGGTGAACATGTCGACGCCACAATTCTTGCTCTCCAAAAACCTCTGCGAAAATGCCCTGATCACCAGCAAGGTCTTCGTTGGACTCGATCTCGAGAAGGTCTCTGTCCATCCTGTCCTTGACACGTTTAAAATACCGTCGCATATCGCCAGCAGGGCCCATGAAGCTACCGCTATTGACATACTTGGGGCGCATAAACTTCCATCGACCAATCTTGTAGTCTGTCAAGAAGCCAAAGACGTCGGGCGGGAGGGTGCTCTCGGGTACATCGTGGCAGTAGAGGTTGGAGATCTTGTCGCGCGGGGCAATACAGCCTTTCTGGGCAGAGATGACAATGGTCTGCTCCATTAACCCTTCTTCAAAGCCATATTCTTCGGCCAGTCGATTGTTGGCTCGTTGGTTGCTGCTAAAGTATCGGTGGAGGAGGACACTGGGGGGCAGCTGCATCCAGATGTCATGAGCATCCAGCATGAGCACCAAATCATCGTCGCCGAGCTTGTCCTCGTCGGGCGCATCTGAACTCGTCGCCCACTCTAGGTAGTTGAGAGTACCAGTGATCTTTCCCAACTGCGACGGACCAATACCCTCTTCATCGGTGTGAAAGTCTTTCTTCCAGTTGACGATGACGGGCGCTGGATACCCCAAGGCGACGATACTGCTGATGACTTTGCAGAGATCATGGCTGGGTCCATCGACGGGGAGGACAATGACAAAATTTCGGTGTCCAGCAGATATTGAACTCGGTGAAAGGGAGGAATCGAATTGTATCGGTGATTGGGGATGCCAAACGGTGTCATTAAGCATCTGTTTTTGGTCAGCTATGACGACTTGATGCGGGCGTGGAAGGGAGGGATGGGTAACACATACTAGGTAACATAAAGTTAAAGTGACAGACAAAAGAGTAAACAGAAGCAGACACCCCCTTCTTGCCAATCTCACTTTTTGAACCTCCATTGAAGCGGTATAATCTATACCGAGGTAGCAGCACCTTGGACGTAGTCGCCACGCCTGGGAGGGCAATGTGTGAAGACATGTGCTCATGGGAGAGCCCGAGGGGGCAGTCGAGGGATGAGGCAACAACAGATGGAGGGAGGGTTTTTTCGCATGACAAAAGGGGGAGGATCAGAATAAACCAGAAAAAAAAGGGAGAGAATGAATGGTGGCGCTCGGGTAAGAAATACAATATAAAACAAGGCTTTCGTTTTTTGTCTTGTGTGCTGCACAAACAAAGCAAGTCCCCCATCTTCGAGGTTCGATTGCACTTGATATTTGTACAATTTTTTACTGTACTTCCACTGCACCAGGCTCTCGCGCTCCATCCCTGAACAGTACAATCTCGACGACAAAAAAAAAGCCCTCGTCAAACGCCAGGTACGCCCCCCCCTCGCGGCGCTTGACGTTTCTGCCTGTGATGATCATTCTCTTGCGCCTCCCAAGCAGGAGTCTCCTCTCCGTCAAGCGAAGGGGGCGTGTAGATAAAGCCTTCTTGCCGCTAGCCTCTACTAATTCGAGACAGATCATCTCATGCTCGGGCCATCTGAGTGGTCGCAAGCCACCTAAGGCTGTGGTCGTGGAGCCAAGCCAACTGCCGGGGGGAGGAGAAAAGCCCCGTTTCCCCTTGTTATCCTGTTCTCGCTGGTGTTCGGTTGCGCCATGGAGGATCCAGCTAATTTGCACGGATCACAATTGGGCAAAGACTGGGTGACAATCTCCATCTCAGGTTACCCCGTTGATCCGCTGTCGGATGTCCAACACTCTCTCTCCGCCCCCAGCACTGCCAAAGGGCTAGACTCCACAACAATGAAAGAACCACCTCCGCTCTCCATGAAACATTCCTAACGATGTTACTGTCTGACGCCAGACAATGAACGAAAGACCCATAGTTCAAAGTCAAAAAAAATGTGCGATTGGATCTTTTTCCTTGTCCCATTGTACCACCAATGTGCAAAAAAAAAAAGCCTCCTCCAACTCAGCCCCTGAAAAAAAGAACGCCTTGCTGTCCAGTGCTTGTGAAACGACGCCTCACGCAACTGTTGCCCATTTCAATTATGCAGACACAACCAACAGTCTTTCTCAGCAGCCACTTCTTGACCAATGACTGAAGAGACATCTTTTCCCCCCAGCGACCAACAAAGTTGCAGTGGTCGTCTAGCTAAACTTGCATGGTAAATAGTGGGGAACCATGATTTATTTTTCGCTCAAGAGCTGAAAATTCCTTCCGATAATCCTACGAGTCTAACCATAAATCCATCTTTTACGAAGGTTTGACCCCTTGCACAAGGCAGACATGAGTTCGAGACCGATCGGGTTCTGCTGGCACAAGGCTCTGCTGCTGTCGTGCTAAAGTACTGTACCCCCCCCCCCCCTCCCCCGTTTCGCTAAGGGGGAAGGAAGGATGACGAAAAAGATCGGCCGCTAAAGTTAGCTAAGCATTTCGCCAAGCCGGCTCGAACTGGGCTACGTAAGCTCCACCACGCCGAGCGCTGTCAAAATTCCTTAGACGAATCCTTCCCGATTTGCACCAGAACCCATCACGGAGCCTCTTTCATGGCGTTTACTTTTGAAGAGCATATCAGCGCGCGAACGCGGGGATGCGCAGCCCAACAGACTGGCATGGTGGACACTTGCATCCCCAGATACTCGGGTTTTTCCGATCAAGGCTGAATATCTTCTCCAGCTCCGTTGTCAATCGGAAGAGGCTTCATCCATAGCTTGCTTCGCCGCAGAGAACAACGGTGAAAGACCAAATTGGGCTTCCACCGCCCCAAAAAAAGAAGCATCCATAATCATCTCACTCTTATCAATTTCCCGCCGTAACGATATTTTACCGCAAAAGTTGGCCGTCGTGATTTCTCTCAAGTGTGGACGCGCAATCTATCTAGGCACCGACCAAAACGGATGGACCCCCCCCCCCAGAAACTGGAAAAACTACGAAGCATCCAACCAACAACCTGCAATTATCGTCGAATTAAGATATGACAGCAGATTTTAACCGAGAGAGCTCAGACTACGCTCAAACTTGTCCCCGCTTCAACTGCATTGCTGTTGTTCCAACCTCTTCATTTGTGTCTCTTTTTCTCCTAAACGGCTGCCTATCTATCAACGCGCGTCAACCAACATCACGAGAATCATCATCCAGGGGTGAAATCATCTGCATTTGAATCCAAGAAAAGGTGCTTCTAAGTAGATGCCTAAAATTCAAAACCACGTCTGAGGCTTGTCAAACCCACCACGTGTTGACCGGATGAAGCCAATGAAAAGAAATCCCGCGTTTTCTCTACTCTATCGAATCCTCCCAGAGTGGATGGCATACTCCATAACGCCGACAGCAAAGTCACCATGCTTCTCCATGACGGGCCTCATCTTCTCCCTGACCCTGTCACTCAAAATCCTGCTCCCGACGATTCGACAGACAATCTCCCTCATGGCCGTGTCCGTCTGGGGGGTGCCGAGGTAGAGCTCATCCACGACATCCGGAAAGCATTCCGCGTGCTCCCACTCTAACTCTACGGCCCGGTAGAATCGATCCCTCGCCAAGAGTCTCAGGGCTGGAACGTCGTATTTGTCTGCCATGATGTATAAGCGAAGGGGCAGGGACATGTCATTCCGGACCTCGACCAATCTCTGCATCGCCTCCTCTTTGTCTAGTGTCACCAGCTCAGACAGATTCATGTAAGGCCTGGTACCGAGGCTTGGCTTTCAGGGGAGTCTTCCCGTTCTTGCTCGCTATTGGAAGCTCCGTCGCCATAATACTCGTTGTATTCTTCTTCGGGCTCCGAGTTGGTGTTGGACCTAGAGGATGTGGGACTCGGTGGTTCGTAATCCAAATCATTCTCGTCAGAGTCGTCTCCGTTAGGTCCAACTTGGTTAGAATTCCTTGGCCCATAACAGGGAGTTAACGGGCGTCCGTCACCCGCTAAGAAATCTTCAGGCACACCAGGCGTGTTGTTGAGGTTCTCCAGGACCTCTTCAGGGCTCATCATGGCGGCGATGGATGGTTTTCCCCACGTCTGGTTCACATCGTCAGAGTAAGCCCCTGTGTACAGGAACTCAAGAAAGCGCTCAAGGACATCAGGGTCATCATCAGGCAGCTCAACAACACGAGAAGCAGCTTCCTGGAAAGGGATAGTACGTCAGTAGGGCCACCCCTCTTCCTCCAAAAGTGTGACAAACTGACCTTGAAGTTGCTGCTCAAGGCCCGGTCAAAGAACTTGGACTGGGTGCAGACAATGGCACGGTGGGCCTTGAAATCACGCCCACCGCAACGAATCGTCATGTCGGAAAACTTTTCGTTGTGCAGCAGAGTTGACAGGGACGCGTGAATCGACGTGGCGCAGAACGCGTCTATCCCGTCGTCCTCTTCATCCCGATAATCGTTTCCGGTGGAGGAGGGCGCCCCTGAGTTGGTTGGCATTCTCGTTTTGGTCAAGTTGCCAGGAGGGTCAGCTGCTCAAAGGATCCTTCGGGAAATGACAGCCTCGTTTTTCAAACACTTGGCTTTGTGAGTTTTGTTGTTGTTTAGAAGTTGGGCCACTTGATTGGCTGACGAACGTACGTTGGCGGTTGATGGAATATGCAGGTGTATTCACTTAAGCCATTTAACGCCGGTATTGGATCTCCAGTGTTGCATCTCCAGTGCTGCTGCTCTTGTTGGCCTTGGGGTTCATAAAAACTCGTGTTTTTCTCTTCTCTCTGAATTAAATCGAGCATCCGCTCTGCGATATCTAAAGCAAGGGCAATGGATCAATCAAACCCCCAATTCGCCCGTCGACGCCTGATATCCCAAGTCTACCCCAAAATCACATCAGCTCTGTTTGGCTTGTGTGAGATAATCCACGACCCCAACTGCCAGCTCCCCGTTGAGCGTCATTTCCTCTCGCATCCTCTTCTTCAACATATCGTCCTCGGTCTTCATGCCGACAAACATGTGAAGTGCTTTTCGTAATGGGTCTTGCTCTGAGGTGTTGTCATAGATAATCTTCACGATGTCTGAGAAGAAGGCCGTGTCATCCCAGGTTGCCGCGGGCCACCATTTTGAAGTCGAGAGCTTCTTTCCGGCTTCGAAGAATCGATCCCGAGCCAGCAGCCTTAGCGCCGGAACATCGTACTTATCAGCCAATATGTAGACTCGAGCCGATTGCTTCATTGTCGATCGTTTCGTCGGTTTCTTGTTCTTTTCGGCTGGCAATGCCGAGCCCTTGAAGGCGTATGGGCTCCATCGGAGTCCGCCTGCTGGTGTTTGCTGTTTCGCCTTCGCTCCGGGCCTTCCTGACTGAGACAGAGAGGTGTATTTGCTGGAACCCGGTGGGCAGTTCAATCTCTCGAGAGCCTGTCTGTTGGTCACCTCGATAGCTTCCAGTATCGTGTCCGGATCGAAGCCATCGACACTGAAAGTCCCAGTGTAAAGGAACTCGAGGAAGCTCTCAACAGTCTTAGGGTCATCGTCCGGAAGATCGACAATTCCGGATTCCCCTTCCTAACATCATCAAATTAGCAAAACGCAAATCACCCATATCGAAGACAGGTGCCAACCTTGAAGTTGCTGCTGAGAGCCTTTTCGAAGAAAGAACTCTGGGAGCACACGATGGCGCGGTGGGTCTTGAACTCGCGGCCTTGGCATCGAATGGTCATGTCGGAATAGGCTCCGCTGGAAAGGAGATTGTGTAGCGATGCGTAACTCGAGGTAGCGCAAAGGCTGTCGGTGGGCAATTTCTCAGCCTCCAAAGTTGTCGCCATGGTGATTGCTTTGACGCGTTTTTGATTGTTGAGAAGGAAGAAGGGAAGAGCGCAGCAGGTGTGGTGATGGAGAAGTGACCTGAGGCAAGTACCTGACCTAAGGCTTAGGGAAGGAGTTGACGCCTGAGGCAGTGTGAATGGTAAACAACTTTGGCAAACCGATGCAGACTTTGCGTGGAAATAGGGCAATTGCGTGCATACGTCCGCAAGCTGAAGTATTTATCCACTTCAGGCCCGAAATGAGTTGAGCATCACGTTTCAAAACGTGCCTCCATCCGCTTGGAGGGTTGGCGTTCCACCAACCTTGGGTTGGAGGAATTGAATGACCCCTGTGCAATATCCCGCCACCTCGACGGGAGGGAATTTCTGTGAATTATTGTGCCCGGTAAATCCTTTCAGGGACGTTATTAATACCTAAAAGCAATCCTGAAATCCAAGCAGCATCAGTTGGCGGCCGGGCGTACGCAGGTTAAAATCCATCACAAGAATCCCTGCCACCCTATACCATGCAGGGGTCATTTCTCGGATCTCGCATAGCCCTGTCTGATAAGCGAGCACCTCGCCTCATATCGATACGATTGCCTGTCGACCATACGTCTTGACCCCCTCCTGTGCCAAATCCTCATCATCAACAGCATCCAAAAGCCAGCTCTCAGGAAACAAATTCTTGAACTTGTTAAGAGTTCGCTCAAGCGCCTTGTAAACATGATCCTCAATCTCCTTGCGCCAGTACCACGTCACAGAGGCACCACCGGCTGCTACCACGATGGACAAGAAGCATGGAGCCAGCACGGTCGGTTCTGGCCATCGCGTGATGATGAAATACAAGGCAGTCCCGACTGCGCCGGCCCAGATGCCAAAGTAGACGATGAAGAGGTAAAGAAAGCATAAGCCAATCCCGGTAAAGACAAATACAACGACTGTACAGAAGAGGAGGAGAAAAACGTGCGATGGCACGGTTGCCCACTGAGTTGAGTCGGCGCGACGCGGAACGGGATGATGTGAAGCGGTTTAGCATCGTCACCCGAGCTGACATGGCGTAGACCCGGATTGACGGGGATCGCAGCATAGTGCGTATTAGGTACGTTATGATGAAGACCAAGCTGAGAGATAGGCCCCATGTCCATATCTTGGGCGGCGTGTCGGTAAGTTCGGCAACCTGCATGGAGAAGACGGACGTTATGAAGGATAGAGGGACGAAGAAGAAGGCGAGCTCGGTCAGTTTGTTGATGCCAGAGGTCTGGTCAATGACAAGCGTTGATTGAGCAAGGCCGGTCGATGCGACGAGGAGATTGAGTGTTTGCTCAGAACGCCTCTGGAGAGACTGCAAATCTGCCATGAGCTCGTCCAACTCTTCAACCAATTCGGGCGAATTGGAGATCATGTTGGTAGCCTTGTTGTGTTTTATCCACTCGCTCAGTTCTTGCAGCGTCGAACGGATCCAGCCCACGTTCTTTCGTGTCATGAGCCCAGCCGACTCGAGAAGATGCATGTGCAAGTCAGCACCCAGATCGGCATCGATGTGATCAAGCATTAGGCGTAGCTCAGCGAGCAGCTGCCAGAGATCATCCAAGGTGAGCCGCGTGAGTACAGATGGAATGAGCGAATCGTCATGACAGAGTTCGCTGGCTGGGACCTTGCTAATGTAGCGGTAGACCAGGTCCAAGGTAGACCAGGAGTACTTCCGCGCAAAGTCGCGATCGCGGACACAAGGCTGCGGAGCCTTGTAGTCATCTCGTAGAGTCTGTTCGTACTCCTCGTCGTATTCCGTGTCACTGTTATACGACGAATCGGTCTCGTATTCTTTCTCATCGCCATGAGCCAACTTCTCCTGCAGTTTATCCTTCTTATCTTTGAGTCGTTGCTTTCTAGCTGCCTTCTTCTCGGCTTTGATCTGCTTCTTGGACCGCGCAGGCGGCGGGGGGTCGAGATATGTCTCGTCGGGATGCGCAGTTCGCCAGAGTTCTTCTTCAGTGTAAGACTCAAACTCCATCGCGCGGGGCATGAATGTGAGCGATGGCGTAACCTCTTTGGTCTTGTCGTGTGTCATGCTACGTGGTGGGTCAAAGACTAGGACGACTGGGTTCACGTCAGCTTACAATACCAGGTAATGCCGGTATATAAACTCACTCGTCTTCCTCCCTTGATCATCCATACTTGACCAGTAACCCATACCCTCAGGGGCCATAACCCTGAGATCTCTGTTTGTCCAGTAGGCCGGGTTCCGGGGAAGCACAGGATGAAACGTGCTGTAGGGCCGGTACACATTGGTCGACTTGGTCCTGGTTGAGGTGCTCTCGAGCTTGAGATGTACTGAAGATTGGGGTAACCCACGCATCTCTGCTTCCTTCTTCAGTTTCCGTTTGTAGTCCTTGAGATTCTCCTCTGCACGTTTCCTTCTCTTCTCTGTTAGTAGTAGCCCGTACTTGTCGAGAACAATGTCGCGCTCCATAGTCCACCGTCCATCAGACACTCGTTTGTCGATCTCATCCTCATAGAAACCCTTTCGACCCAAGTAATGAAGAAGGCCTAGACGGCCCCAGCGGAGATGCGCCCACGTTCGAGACTTGGTCCTTCGAGGTACGTTCCATTCCGTGCGCTGACCAATCCCCGGAAGGGCGCGATGGCGGAAACGGGTCTCTCGTTCAGCCCAGTTCATCCAGACGGCGTTCTTGAGCTTGAGGCCACTATCACTGGCACTGTAGCCCGATGCGACAAGATGTTCGTACCAAAACTCGGGGTCGATGGAGTACAGCTGACCCAGGGCTCCCATGACGAAGCGACTGAGATCGCTCACCATGATGACCCGTACTTGAGAGTCGGCAGGACGTCCTTCGAGTGCAGTAGCAAGCTCCATCTTGGTGGTGATCGGTTCACTCCTTTGGACAGTGTCATTGGAGAGATAGTCGACGACGGAAACGCTAGCAGACTCGAGCCCTTCAAATCGCTCGCGTCTTGTGATATTGAGCCATCGAGGATCCCATCGTGCGCGATTATCGAGCTCATTCATGTATAACTCGGAAACAGTCTCGATCCAGAGGACCTGATTAGAGAACTCCTCATGCTCCTCTTGCTCCTCGAGAATGGCATCACGAATGCCAGCGACCTTGGTGTCCATGTCCCGCTTACTCCTCCCATACGACATGGTGCGCGTAGCCTTCCTCAGACGAACATGGCGACTGTACTCGACATCCTTGGCCAACTCAGAGTCGAAGCGTGGCTCAAGATGGCCCAGGTCAATCGAGTTGCGCGGTACACTGTAGTGAGGGTTCCAGCGCTGCGACGAGGGCCAGTCTAGTTCGTAGCTGGCGAGTCGCTCCTCGTCGGTGGCCGGGCGCCTCTTGCTGAACATGGCGCCGGCGTTTGAGGGGCTTGCGTAGAGACTTGGATAGCGTCGATATGGTGTGATGAAGAGGGGAAGAAGTTCAGCCTTGTGATGGACCAAACCGGGACCTGAAGCTGGGGGCCAAAACGAAATTACGCCCGGAGGCAGCAGCCGAGGTCTTGGCCCCATTATTCTGGGGCGGCATCCCTGTAGTCTTGTATCTCAGCTTCGTATATAAAGAGCATCGCGCCCGTTTCGGCTCGTGGTGCTGTAACGGCATGGTCTGGCCAAGAACTGAAGTTCGTAGATGATGAAAAAGAGGCAGATGGTTTGTGAGAGTTGAGTTGCCAAGGGAGAGTTCAGCACACAGGGAATGAATGCATGGGTGAGAGCGGGAAACAGTGGAGATCCCGTGCCAGCGCACAGCGAACACAAGCTTGGCCCTGAACATTCCCTGATGCATGAGAGATGATCATTAATTCCTTGCTTACCTATTTTTGGTTATGTTCCCTGATGCATCTCATCGAAACATTTTCTCTGCTGCTACGGCTTGGATGGATTCTCGTAGCTAATATCATATCTTCCACCTATGGCAGGCATTCTCCCTAGAGGTTGACTACCTACCTAGGTAGGTAGTGAAAGGTCGCGCCCGGCACAGCCAAGCCAGTCCCTGCCGCGCTATTATGATCACGGAAGCATTTGAACAAGAGCCAAAGGCGACTAAACTGCATAGGTAGTCGAGTTCTTCCGATAGACTTATCCTTGCGTTGCATAGTAAATAGTTGTCGGTGCGTCCACCTCCACCTACCACTTCACGATACTTGTCTCAACTTACGGCATACCTCGTCCCATCTTCACTCATTGACACCGCCCATTGACCGATTAAGGCAGCTCGGCACCGAATTCTGGTGTCACCCAAATGTTTAACCTCTCCCGGATACAACCCCCAACCCTGCAACACTAGGAACCAAACAATTCCCATCAATCGCCCAATGCACACGCTCGTATTTGTTGAAAAAAAGGTACCATCCCTCAAAAAACGTGGTGTCCCCGGTTGAAGCAAGGAGTCCGCGGGGTTGCATTCATCCGTTCTCGACCTTTTGCTTTCCGGCCCAGGACCCCTAATCGGGACATCTGCCGTTAAATCGGCAGATGGCTCCCGACCTCAAACACCCGTTTGGGTCCGTATTGGAGGTCCGTGATTTCCTCATGGGGCGGTGAATTGGCGGCCCTGAAACAAAAGCTCGGAGACCCTTGCACGGACGAGAATTCTCCACGGCCCGTGGGCGAGAAGCATTATTTTCTCCGGACGGCATTCAATGTCTCCAGAGACGCGGATAGAGTGGGAATAAATACAGTTGAATGCCGTCTTGGTATCTTGGTTTGTTCCATTTCATCTTCACCTCGTCTTCCACTGCCATTCCAAGCCTCAAGCTCTAAACCGCCATCATGCACTTCTCCACCCTCACCACTCTGGCTGCTGCCTTCATCGGCACCTCTGTTGCCTCTCCTCAGGTTTCTGCCCGAGACAGCTGGGGAGGTTCCGTTTCTCTTGGCCCTACTAAGTCTACCATCGTCAAGGCCGTCACCACCATCATCCCGGGTGTCGCTCCCTCCACTCAAAACGGTATGCTCACCGTGTGGCCCGGCATGTCCAACGGCACCGGCCACCTCGTCCAGACCACTCTTGAGTCTTGGCCCGATAACTCTTGGTGTGGTGCCAAGAAGGGCGAGTGGTGTGTCCGAGCCTCCCTCTTTGGCTCCTTCGGCCAGCTCGACGGTCCCGCCAGCCCCGTCCGCGGTGACCAGAAGGTCAAGATCGTCTACACCCTCCTCAGCGACAAGGACACCTGGCGCCAGGAGGTGACCGATGCCGACACTGGCAAGTCGCTCAGCTCCTTTGAGTACAAGTCCGGCCCTTACATGCGAGGCTACGGCACCGGCACCGAGTGCAACAACAACTGCAGCCCCACCATTGCTGAGCAGCGCTACATCAACACCGAGATCACCCTCGCCGGTGCCGACCCCACCTTTGGCAACACTATCGCTACTGCTCAGAAGGCTACCTACAAGGGTCTGACCAGCTCCCAGGGCGGCAAGGTCTGGAAGATTAGCGAGATCCGCATCCCTAAAATGGTTTAAGGTCCTGGGGTTTGCACGAGACGAGATGAACTTGACATTCTGTAGATGATTTGGACGTACATAGGGGTCTTATGTATATATGTTGAATATTACAAGCGTGGAGCAGATTTGCTTCCATGATGAATGACTTTCACTCTGATTAAGACTTTGTATTCCGAGGAACCCAAGCGTTCAACTTGAAAATGGAACTTGAACCAAGTGAATGATTCTTTCATGGCCTAGTTATTACACTATTTCTTAGACAGTATAATGTCAAAGGCTTGCTGACCGGGGTCATCAAAAAGACAGCCAACCCAAAGAACTGACTTTAATGTCTTCTGGGCATCCGACCAAGAGGACAAACCAAGGTCTTGGAGGATGTCATCCATCCATTTTGAAAACACGTTTTGCTCTGAATTTTGAGAAACAGTGATAGTCCACACCATTAAAAGCCAAAACAACACACTGAGAGGCGGCTGAGCAGAAGCGTCCTTCAACTTGGATAAAGTCTCCCGAAAGGTATCGTCCAAGTACTGCTGTCGCTGATTCATACTCCGCCATCGAAAGAACATTGCCGCCGTAAATGCGATCATCCCGACGCGCAGGGCATCTTCGATGGGTGACTCTGGAAACGACAGAGCCAGCAACCGGTAGAGAATCGACACCATGATCTCACTGAAAGTGTTTGGTTGTAGTTTCCTCGATGTTTGGTGGGCGATATTACCAAGCATAGCGAATTCTTGCAGGTCTTTCCACACATTGGCTAGCCTCTTGTCCAAGGTTTTGATAAACACCGTGGCCTCTGTTTCCAGAATATTGACTTTCTTCAAGCCGCGTATGAGACCTTGGCTCGAGATGTATGGGTCCCAAGACATGGTTTCGTTGAAAAAGACTGGTTTGCAACCGAACCGAAGAACCAGGCCAAGGTCAACTCTTGTACGTGTCAGCCGGGCTCTCAGCTGGATCTGTTTGCTACACACCTGCATACTTTGGCCGGAAGTCTAGCATTGTCGAACCTGAGCATCTCAAGACCACCTCGAAGGTCCACTATCCTCGCCATGCCTGCCAAGTGGTTCTCTGCTGCTGAACGATCTCCAATAAGTTCCGCAGTCAGTCCCAGAGTAATGACGACCATGATCGTAGCATCCGAGATGGACGCAGGGTTACCAGGGTCGTTGAGCCGCTCTTGAAGAAGTCGAAGTGTTTTGAGGAAATGAAAATGTGACAATGTGCCCTGGTCTCTACCGAAATATTGGTCAAAGTAAGCCTCGATGGAGAATATTGCTGAGTGGAAGTAGACCAAATCGACTAGTAGATTGGTCGTCCAGGAAGATTGCGTGGCATCGACTTGAAGGCAAATCTCTGAGGGATACAATGCTCCTTTCATCCCGTAAAAAGCTTCAAGTCAGGTCAGTGATGAACCAGCCACTCACTAGTTAGACGTACATCGAACCAAGTCCTGTTTCATATATGGCTGCAGAGGTTCAGGGAAATCAAGAAGAGAAAAATCTGACCCAACACGAGGAGGAATAGAGCCATGCTGGATTTCCACTTCTTTTTGTGCGTCCCTTTTCAAGATCCAAGACTTGACCCCGGGACGTTCTTTTTCGAGAAGGCCTGCCTCTAGAAACATGGCTTTTTGACGAGCTTTTGGTTTTTTCGACTGGGCTTCTGTGATGGCTCTTCGACGACAAACTCCAGTTTGCGATCTAGATCAGGTGTTAGTCGGCATGAAAGTGTTGCCTGAATGTCGGCGTACTTGGGGCGGTGTGTATCCTTCGATCCGGCATGGTGAGCCAAAGGGGTCGGGTCCTTGAAAGCGGCCAAGGATCCAAGTAATCACTTGTGAAAATCACAGCTGTCCTAGTCGGTCCCTGGTGGAGTTGTCAAGACTCATGAGGTGGTTGAAGGAACAGAGTCGCCACACGAGGTTGGTGCCGGAATGCCGGGTGCTTAACTCCGACGGTCGGGTAAGCCCGCGTAGGGCTGACGGGGCAACTACAGCTAACCTGTGCAGGCAGTGGGATTTGATGGAGGTGTTGCAAATGTTTCATTACAAGTCCCTTTTCGGGAGATATGAGAGTCCTCAAACACAAAGAGGGTACAGTTAATGATTCAATATTGGGATAGAATATACAGCGAGACTATACAATCTAAAATCCATCCTCTTCACGGAAACTACTTAGCAATAATTACTCCTACATATGGCATTACCGGTCTTCAACTTGCCCTACATCTTAGCAATGATATCCTGCACCCCAGCGAAACTGAGCTCTTTGAGTGTTTCGTTCCACACCTGCTCCGATAGTACTTCACCATCGGTGTAAAACCAACAGGCGAGCCTGAACATGTTAGCGACGCACTTTTCATGCTAAGAGTCTTCACTTACGGAGAAATCTGGCAATTCATGAGAAAACAACCATGGGACTCTTTGCCATGTCCAAACACAGCATCCACATACGTCGCCGCACCCCTGTTCAAAGGTCTACCCGCGATAGTGTTGAACACCTTGGCAGCCACCGCGACAGCTCCCGTAGCGTGCTGAGGTAATCCAGTGCCTTTAGTAAGACCAGGGTCGACCATGTTGACGATTACTTCGTTGGAGTCAACTTTCTCGGTCAGTTTTACGATGAAGAGTTGGTTCAGCAACTTTGATACGCCGTATCTCTCCTGGCCACTCCAAGGGGTAATCATCGTGTCGTCAAAGGAAGCTAGAAGAGGTCTCTCATCTTTGTTGGGAAAACTGCATAGATGAGCGGTGAGGGAGTTGACAATGGTAAGCCTGGGCGGGCCCTGTCCGGTGACCTTGGTCTTCAATACTGGGATCAGCAGAATTGTCAAGAGTGCCGTACTGATGTGGTTGACCTGAATGGCCTTCTCGTGTCCAGTTGCAGCCGTCTTCTCAAAGACGAAAGGAGCGAGGCCTGCGTTAAGAATGACGGCATCAATGCGAGTGAGGTTGGTTTGGCACTTTCTGGCAAAGGCTTGTATGGAATCATACGACTCCATGTCCAACTGCCAGACCTCAATTTTCGCAGAGGGCGCCACAACCTGGAGCTTCTCGGCCGCAGCCCTACCCTTTTCAAAGGATCGAACACCCATCACAAGGTGAGACAGTCCGATAGAGAGTAGTTGTTTGGCAGACTCGAAGCCAAGGCCAGTGTTTGAACCAGTGATGACAGCGCAACTACCCTGTGCTTGTGGGAATTTCTCTTTGGTGGGTAGGTCGATTGTGGTTCGGAACTGGTTTTTGAAGAAAAATGGGAGGAAAATTGGGAGGGAAAGGGTCCATGTATCTTGAGGGGACCGACTGAGAGTCGGAAGTGTCTTTCTTGCAGGGCATTGTGTAGATGGAGGGAGGCGAGCAGTGAGGGTATTGAACGGATTTCTAGAATGCAGAGAGGAATGTGAGAAGCAATGTTGAAGCTGATGATGGATCTGAACTCGTAAGAGAGAGAATCTACGCGTTTTTATACTTGAGACTGCATTTCTCTGGCAATACTTATCTCTTCGAGCATGGAGTTAAGGGAGATTGGGCCATGAAGGCATTGCCAAAAAGAGGAAATTCAAAAGGTCTTGGCATTTTTGAAACTGCGTCATGGCCAATCAGATTCGTTCTCTGGCCGGCTAGTTCACGTCAAGGCGCACACAATAGGACATGGGCCGTTGTAAGAGACTGCGGAGTTTGGGTGCAGGCTGGGTAGAAAAAGAGATTAAGAATTAATCAGCTTGTGATAAAGATATGGAATATCCCGAACGTTCCGAGAAAAAAAGTATAAGGCGAGGTATGCTCATCGCCTGGTTGTTGCCAAAGTTCAAACCCTGGAGCGGTCCTCAGCGGTGTCTATGTAACTGTACCTACCTAGTCCTTTGAGATTTTAAAGAGATTTACCATATGGGCTTCAATAAGTCTCATGGATAGGAAGAAGTCGGGTTAAGAAAGTTGAAAAGAACGTAGTATTTAATGCTTGGATTCGTGCCGGTTGTTAGTACCCTGAGACATGTCAACCTACCTACCTAGGCTCTAACTACTACCCCTCGTCCGTATGATGAAATAATACCATGAGTCGCTCACAGCCTTCTCATCTCATAGAGTCGTGGAAAATGTAGGTAATATGGCGGCAACTGTTATTTGCTTCCCAAGTCATCCATCATGAACAATGCCGAATCTGTGTGGGGTTACCGAGCTATGCTCCTTCAGGTAACCCGAGGCACAGCTACCCGACGGGTCGCAGAAGACTTCTCGCTCAGCCAGACTTATAAGTTGCCTCACGATTGCAATTTGGATCAATAGCACTTCACTTTTTAATATCCTAATCAGCCTCAAGAACCAAACCATGTCTGCTGCCGCCCAGAGACTAGGACAGCTGTCCCAACAGCTCGAGACTTCAGGTCAACGAGCCAAGAATGCCTTGTTGGAAGCAAAGCCCAGTGACGTGGTAAGTCACATACCAGAGCTTCATGGATTATGATGGTAAGCTAACTTTGAACTACAGGTCATCACCGTCGCTGTGCGCACTGCTTTGACCAAAGCCCGCAAAGGCTACTTGAAGGACACACCTCTAGAGGGTCTCCTTGAGCCTCTTCTCAAGGTTCGTCGATCGTCAAATTTCCATCATTACCACTGGCTGAACTCAACTTATCGATCTCTTTAGAACGTTCGAGAGAAAGCTGGCTTCGACCCAACCCTCGTCGAAGAAATCGTCGTCGGCAACGTCCTCCACAAAGACGCCCCCTTCGTAACAAGGGCATCAGCCATAGCAGCAGGCTACCCACCCACAACAGCAATTTCAACAGTCAGCCGTTGGTGTTCATCAGGTCTCTTGGCCGTGGAATCGGTAGCGAACAAGATTGCCGCTGGTAGCATCGACATTGGTGTCGCCGTTGGAGCCGAGAGCATGAGTATCAACCCTGACAATGGGTCGCCTGATTTCCCGGAGGAGTTTGAGAAGAATGAAACGATAAAGGATATCAAGATGCCGATGCCTTGGACTGCTGAGAATGTCGCTGCTGACTTTGGCGTTACGAGAGAGAAGCAGGATGAATACGCTGCAGCTTCATCGCAAAAGGCTGAGCACGCTCAAAAGTCTGGTCTCTCATCACAAGAAATTGTACCCATCAAAACTACATGGAAAGACCCCAAGACAGGCGAATCATGCACCGTCGTTGTGGACAAGGATGACGGCACCCGCTATGGAACAACCAAGGAAGGACTCTCCAAGATTCGATCTGCTTTCCCTCAGTGGCCTCCCTCCACAACGACAGGCGGAAATGCTTCTCAGATCACAGATGGTGCGGCTGCGGTTCTTTTTGATGCGCCGCGATGTCGCAGAGCGGTTGGGAGTGCCTATCCTAGGCAAGTTTGTGAAGTCGACTGTCGTCGGACTTGACCCTCGCGTCATGGGTATCGGTCCTGCTCTTGCGATTCCTAAGCTGTTGGGAAAGGTTGGGATCTCCAAGGATGATGTTGATGTCTATGAGATCAACGAGGCATTTGCATCCATGGTATGAACCCTCGCCATCTTGAATAATCTTTGGAAGACTGACATGAAATAGCTTGTCTACTGTGTAGAACACTTAAAACTGGATCCTAGCCGTGTCAATCCTCGAGGAGGAGCAATGTAATGAGCTCAGTCCCTTTGATGGATAGCGCAAGTATGGCTAACCATGTGTTGATAGTGCCATCGGCCATCCCCTCGGTTGCACAGGGGCTCGCCAGATCGTCACAGCTCTGGCTGAGCTTAAAGAAAGAGGTTCTAGGATTGCTGTGACCTCCATGTGCATTGGTTCAGTAAGTTTTTCTGTTGTTTGTACTTTGTTTCAACTCTTTCGATTACTGATGCTTGACACAGGGTATGGGAATGGCTAGTTTGATCGTCTTAGAGCAGTAAGTCCAGGCTACACACGATGGTGAAAAACAATATGCTATCATATGGACGCTGGAAAATTTGGATATGTAAAAGCCTAACTCTACTCCCCTGATGCTTCTTTGTAGATTAGATTGCGATACTGAGAGGGATATATTTATTATCAATCAATGTCAACATTCCTCGACTTTACGTCGCTAGAAGGGCTTGTGAGAATGCAAGGTGCAAACCCCTCAACATGACAGTGAACACTACCTCGTCCCACGCCCAAGAGAATACAGAGGGGTAAAATGCAACATGCCATCCTTCGTTGACAAACCCTCAGCGTGGGGCTGAGGTGGGACGATTGACGATCTTCATGGTGTTTCCAACTCCAACCAACAGCCATGATAAACAATGCATACAATCAAGGTGGGACGATCTTAAATATCAAACTCCCTCCCTCTGGCCCCACGACGAGGATTCTCCCCCCTGCTTCCCCGGACCCCTAGATCCCTGTTTCCCCGGATTCTATACCCATCCCCGCATTTCCCCGGGCTTGAGGAGTGAACCTTCTTCGTTATAAAGGAGGGTGTCTATGGGATTGCGGAGGGAGGTGTTGTTGTTGCAGTCCATCCCCGCACATCACAACTTCAAGGTTCGACATTTTGCTCAACATGAGAGACTCTGCTACTCGCGATGATGCTTCGGCAGTTGGCAAGCCCTCGCTCGATGCCGTCGAGGACATCACCGACCTTGAACCCGTTACGCTTGATGCCGAGACTAACAAGCGAATTGTCCGGAAGATCGACTGGAAGTTGATGCCCATCGTATGTATGACATACTTTTACGAAAGAAACCTACTCTGACCGAGTCTTGAACAGCTCTGCATCACCTATGCCCTCCAATACTACGACAAAGCCGTCATATCCCAGGCCGCCATCTTCGGCTTGCGTTCCGATCTCGGCTTGGAATCCGGCCTCCGCTACTCCTGGGTCATGCTCATATTCTTTTTCGGCCACATAGTGGGCATGTATCCCTGCTCACTGCTCGCCCAGCGTTTCCGTCCTCGACGAGTTTGCAGCACGCTCAATATCATCTGGGCTATGATTGTGCTCACGACCCCCGCGTGCAAGTCATATTCTGGAATCCTCGCCAACCGATTCTTTCTCGGCTTGGTAGAAAGCGGCATTAGTCCTATTCTGATGTTGGTCGTTGGACTCTGGTATACACACGAGGAGCAGCAGTTGCGGAGCTCTTGGTGGTATTCCTTCAGCGGCGGGAGTTTGCTGATCAGCCCTTTGGTCAACTTTGGTCTCGCTCACATCACAGCAGGCGGGTTAGCACCGTGGCAGTACATGTTTCTCGTCGCTGGCGCTGTGACCCTCGCATGGGGAGTATCGCTCATCTGGCTTTTCCCAGACACGCCCCAAGAGGCCAAGGGATGGACACCAGAGGAGAAGAGACTACTCATGGAGCGAAGTCGACGTGATAACTCGGGCACAGAAAATACCCGCCTGAAAGGGTACCAGGTGCGAGAAGCTCTTTTGGACTATCAGCTCTGGTGTCTAGCTGCTATTGGGTTGCTTTCCAACACGGGAGCTGCGGCGTTGACTACCTTTGCGTCCATCATGTTTTCTGGCATGGGCTTTTCTCCCCGTGTTTCTCTTTTGCTCAACATTCCTCTTGGTGCCATGGCCTTCCTATCTGTCCTTGGAGCAGGCTATCTGGGGACGACACGATTGGGAAGACTACGCACCTCGGCATTGGCTTGTCTGCCCGTGATTCTGGGGTGTAGTCTGGTGTGAGTTGCCTTGTCTGCACATACAGCCGTATTTATCTGACCCCTGAACAGGTGGAAGCTCCCTTCATCCCAGCCGGGGGGACGTATCTTCGGCCTGTACCTCATCTCCTTCTTCTCCGGCTGTTGGCTACAGGCCATCTCACTAGGAACATCCAACGTGGCAGGATACTCCAAGAAGGGAGCCTACGCAGCAGGCATCTGGATCGGATACTGCTTTGGCAACATCATAGGGCCATTGCTTTTCGACGCGTGAGTCAGTCCTCTTCACTCTCTAGCCATGTCTAACCGAAGCAGGAAATACGCGCCACGATATGATGAGAGCTTTACTGGTGTGCTCATTTGCTTCACCACCCTCTGTGTTATATCTCTTGGATTGAGATTCCTTCTTGCGAGGCGGAACGCTGGCCGTGATGCCAAGTACGGTGCTCCTGAGTTTCAGCATGGTTTGGATGACATTACGGATAAGGAGAACAAGTCGTTCCGATGGACACTGTGAGATGGGAGTAGTAGAAAGCTATGGGGCATTTTCCTGAGGTGATCGGGTTGGGACGAGGGTGCAGAGACCTCAGTAGGAGGGGGACATGGAATTGTGATCGGACCATCGTTCAACATACGTACATGTTTATGAACTCATTTATGTGTGATATGTGAGTGTGCTATGTGCTCAATGGGCCACGAGACCAAGTATACATGGCTCACATGTCGCCACCGCCCTGGATTCTTTGTAGTCAATGAGCCTACTGGATGGTCCCACACCCAGATAACGGATCATGTATCGAGGTCCTAGGCAGATGCTGCTAAGCTGGTGAGGGCATGTCATTTCACAAACGCCGAACCTTGTAGTGGTTAAGAGGTGTGGGATATTGCCAGAAGGTATTGTATGTCACAGAAAAGACTCGTAAGAAATGAATCATGGATTAGTTGAATAGATGTAAATTCACGTTTCGCGCTGTATCGCTCCTCTATATCTCAAATCCTCGCAGCAATAGTCTCATCAACCCCCTGCCCCAGCTCCGCATACAGCTCCCGAAACCGCTCTCGAATATCTCCAACGCACTCATGCTCAAAGATCATCTTCTGAACCTCCGGACTAGCCCACTTATCCGGCACCGGTGCCCCCTTGTTCTTGGCCGCAGCAAATTGTCGATCTCTCTCCTCTTTAGCCTTGCCCTCGCCTAGATGTAGTGTCCGGGCAGATAAAGCAGCGAGTTCTACCAGAGTAGACGTTCGAGGTTTTCTGGCAAGTTCGTATACTTTGAGGGTCTTTGCTAGCTCTTGTCGATCTGCTCCTCCGCCTGGGACTAGGGATATGGCTTCGGCTAGGACTGCGGCGTCTTCGATGGCCATGGCGGCTCCTTGAGATAGATGGGGGAGGGTTGGGTGACAAGCATCTCCTAGTAATGCAACACCGCCGAGTGTCCATGTGTCCAGGGGCTTGTGGCTACGTAGTCGCCACTCAACAACATCTCCATCCGGAACGAGGTCAAGGAGCTTCTGTACCAAGGGGCAAAAGTCAGAGTAAACCTCCTTCATTGCCTTCTTGTCACCCTTGTTCGTCCATGTCGCATTGATGGAACCTGCAAAGTTGACGTCGGGTTGAGCCGTCGCGATGTTATATATCGTGTGGTTGTGAATCGGGTAGGCAATAACGTGTCGCTTGGATCCTATCCATCGCCGAACGGCATCGCTGTCGATCAACTCCAGTAGTTCGGGATATGGCTTCATCTTTTCGCGCTCGACAAGAATGCGGTAGGCTGCTGTACCAGTCTCCTCAACTTCTGCTGAGAGGCTCAGAGAACTCAACATTGACTCTCGGACTGGGGACTTGATGCCATCGGCGCCAATCAGGACATCGGTCTCGACGACACTTTCAGCGCCATCACCGTTCTTGATGACAAAAGTGACCTTGTCGGGTCCAAAAAGATGTGACGCTCTGCATCGTCTGACCAAAGTGAAAATGAACATTCGGTTGAGCCTTTGCGGCGTCGTAGATATTGCCAGCCAGCGAAGCCCGATGGCCGGCGTAATGCGAATACCCGTACTTCTGATGGATATCTCCCATTGGAACGCGCGTCAATTCGGTATTAGACGGTCCATCATAGATATAAACCTCTTTGACGTTGGTAGCTTCCTTCTCAAGGGAAGAGTCTCCCCAGATGCCCAGCGTATCGAGAACACGGATGAGATTGGGTGCGATCTGGATGCCGGCGCCTACAAACCCTAGGGCGGGTGCGTTTTCGTAGACGTGAACTTGTTTGAACCCTTTTTTGGCAAATGCGAGAGCGGCCGTGAGTCCTCCCATTCCTGAGATGTGTGGGTTAGCAGCTTGTCAAGTCGGAGTGTTGTATACTGAACCTACCTGCACCAATGATGGACACTTGAAGATCCCGGTAATCGGCCATGGTTTCTGTTTCCGTCTGGCCCATCAATTGAGAGATGCGTTGGTATGGCGGGTTAGATCAGTAATACTTGCTTGCTTCAGTGTCTCAACTCAACGCCGTTGACCCAAGTTCTATACTCTATTCAACCACCATGAATCCTTGTGGGGCTACATGATCAATTGAACCTGACCGAGGTTCCACATGGGGCTTGTCGAATGAAGGTTTGATGTAATGTGGGAAGAAAGACTGTCCCCGCATCCCCGTGGGGAAAACATGGGTGTTCGGGTTCAAGTGTCGGTAGTTGATGATTAGCTTTACAAGGGGAATCATTGGCTGCTTTACCATATGGTCTGTTTTTGCCGAGTTGTCTTGGTGTTGTTTGTTCAGTATCCTCATTGACCATCTTCTAGTAAAACGATCGAGTTCTCTTGACTGGCCATCGGGCCAAAGCGAGCACTACGTGATTCTAAACTTTGGACTGTTTAAGAAGCAAACTGACTGGCCCAGTGAAAGAGGATTGCGAATCTTGCCTTGCCTCCTTGAGCGAAGCAACATTACTTGACCTAGATGTCTAAATAGCCGTAAATAACTCGCACCTTATTAACAAAACTCCACTACTGCTTCCTGGCGCACATGTTTAGAATCTCTCTAACTTGCGCTTCCTCCGTAATCGGCACGGCATTCGTCCGTATCCATATATCCTCCAAACTATTTCGCGCAAGTGTATCGAGACTCTCGCGACCGATACCAACCTCCTCAAGCGACCGGGGCATCTCTAGGGCCGAAATCACAGCCGCCAGGATATCACCGAGATCCGGCTCTTTTCCATCAAGTCCCTTCGACTCTAGCAGCTGCTTGACTTCCGCCTGTCCCAGTAGTAAATCCTTGACCATGGCTTGCCGGTCGATATTTGCCTTGTACTTCAAGTTGAACTTGCACACAGCCGGTAATAGAATGCAGCTCGTTTCACCATGGCCTACGCCGAGAGGTCCAAGTTGATGTCCAATTGCATGACTAGCTCCAAGAGGAACACCGCTCGACACAGCGCACATGGCTTCAATGACACCAAGTTGACAAAGATGGCGAGCTTGCAGCGATTCCGGATTTGCCTTGCTTTCCAACAACCCCGAGATTAATTTCGGAAGACCTCTCTTGGCCCAAGTATCGCCTTTTTCGTTTGACAGAAGCGAGCAGAGCGTCTCTACGCAATGGTCCACTGATCGGATACCAGTGCTTAGCCATACCCAGCCGGGCGTTGTGAGGCAGAGCTCTGGATCTTGGATGACAAGCTCGGGGTCGACTTTTTCGCAGTGAAAGGTTCTCTTGGCGTGGCCTTGGGATTCTGTTCCTCCGGCGATGGCTTGATACTCGCCTCCGGAGAGAGAAGTCGGGATGTGAATGAGTGGGATGGTCGGTTTGACAATGTCCTTGCGTAGTGATGGATTGCTCTCTGCCGTGCCCCAGAGAGTATTCATGTCCTCCTCTGTGGTAGCAGAGTTGGCCAAAGCCAGACGAACTAGTTTGGCAGCATCTGTCAGACTGCCTGCGCCGAGGGTGACCAGGCAGTCAATGTCGCGCCCACGAGCATCCTCTACCACCTCCAGGACCTGCGCTATCGGTGTGTGAGGGCTGATGCCGATTCTCACTCCTGCAACTCGGTCGCCGAGTACCGTAGTAAGACGGTCGAGAGCATCAGTTGCTTGCGATAGCGACTTGGAGCAGATGATGTAAACCCGAGAGCTGGAAAAGGTGTCTCTGCAGTGACGCAAGCAAGCTTCCGGGAACCGCAGACCGTACGAGATCTTTGGCGTTTCTCTATCGTCAAAGGCAGGACGAAAAGTCTCGATACCGAATTCGAAAGACATGATGGACTTTGTCTTGAGAGTCTCAATCGTGTTGTTTGGGGAATGACGTCGTAATGTGAAGAAGAGAATAAGATGGGCTGGTCTCCACGTGGGGCTGGCTCATGTCCCACATTCCATCCATCATGGGCATCAAACATCAAGTACTCGCAAAAAAGACAATTACGAGTCGATCATGCATTTTCATTATAGGTTTCAATCGGTAGTCAGTTAGTTCAATGTCGGGAATTACGAGAAGCGCTCGAGCGCTTATGACCAAGTCGCCCAACGACGTCGTCGTCCTGTCTGCCATTCGAAGCCCCATCACTCGCTCGTTTAAAGGCGGATTCAAGGATGCCTGGCCAGAAGACATTTTGGGACCGGTAAGAGAGGATCGATTATTTAATTGTACCCTGACTCACATTGATAATATCAGATCATGGCTGAAGCCCCAAGACGGGCCAACATCGAAGCCAAGGACGTCCAAGATGTCCTCATAGGCAATGTTCTCGCTGAGCTAGGCTTCGCAAAGACCGGGAGGATGGCTCTTCTTAACGCTGGCTTCCCAGTGACAACTACGTTTCACACCGTCAATCGGCAATGCTCGAGTAGCTTGCAGGCTTTCACCCACCTGGCGCACTCCATCTGGGCCGGCCAAATCGACGTGGCCATGGCCGGCGGCGTTGAGAGCATGTCCAAGAACTACCAGACCCGTGGTGTGCCCGCCGACGTAGGTCCAAGCCTCAGAGGCACCCCCGTAAAGTCAGCGGCAGACTGTCTGATGCCAATGGGTATCACCTCGGAGAACGTCGCCAGTCGCTACAAGATTAGCCGGCAGATGCAGGATGACTTTGCTCTTCTCAGTCACAGCAGGGCAAATCAGGCACGCTCTGCTGGTCACTTTGATAGTGAGATTGTGCCCGTCGAGTATACTGTTGTAGATGGAGAGGTTAAAAGCCGCGTTCGGGTCGAAGCCGATGACACTATTCGGGTTGGTGTCACATTGGAGAAGCTGGCAAAGTTGAAGCCAGCTTTTATTGAGACGGGTGGCAGCACAGCAGGAAATTCGTGTGTCAGACCCCAGGCGTCTTGCCATCCAAGCTAACCTACTGCATAGATCTCAGATATGCGATGGAGCATCAGCAGCTATCTTGGCCCGTCGATCTTGGGCCGAAGCCCGAGGTCTAAAGCCCCTTGCACGATTCCTAGGCACCCAAGTAGCAGGCTGCGAACCAGACGAGATGGGAATGGGCCCCTTACATGCTATCCCTCAGCTACACAAGCATGTCGGGATCGAACAAAAGGATGTCGACATCTTTGAACTTAACGAAGCTTTTGCCAGCCAGACATTAGCTTGCGTCCACGAGCTCGGCCTCGACATAGACAGGGTCAACCCCAACGGCGGTGCCATCGCTATCGGTCATCCCACTGGAGCTACTGGGACGAGGCAGCTGGCTACGCTTCTCGCTGAACTTGCTCGGCAGGATAAGGAGGTTGGAGTTATTAGCATGTGCGCTAGGTGAGTCATGAAACCTGCTTCTTGAAGCGGATGCTAATGTTTACTCTAGCACTGGTCTTGGCGTGGCCTCTGCTTTCATTAGAGAAGGGTAGTGACCTACTTGGTTTAGAGATTGGTCCTAATCATAGCCTATTTGGCGCTGTTTTCGATGTTGGTCTTCGTTATTGCCATTCGATCGGTAGTTGATCAGATCGCACATCGTACCGCGCGAGTGGTGAATGTTCAGGAAAGGCAATTAGCATGTCAGATTGTTAATAAATATCTAGCCGTAATTGGCCATAACGCTTCTGTAGCTGCTAGAGCTTTAAGCGTCAGTCTCTTGGGCACTGATGTATACAAAGCCCCCGAGAACTTGAACGGTGTGTAGTTTCGTTATGGTACTATCTTACCGGCCTCCCCTTTGAGTGAGCTCGACAGAGCTATTGTAGGAACTCGAGTCTTTCATCGAACGGGTGGGGGCTCTTGTTCTGTGATGCCGATAACATCGATGCTCGGAGTGTTTTTGAGGTGAAGGCGGGGGAGAAGGTGGGCCAGTTCCCCGAGAATCTGCAAGAGATTATCGCCAACGGGGGTTTGACGGGCTGGACCAAGCACTAGATTGCAACGGCCGAGGCATGAAATCCTCGCGATCTAAAGTGAGTATCTTTTGATGGTGTTTTGGTATGATACCTATGGATTTGGACATTTGGAGTCGAATGGAAAATGTTGTCTTGACTTTCATGATGGCCGACTAGGGTTCCTTAATCTCATGAGTAGCAGCCCTAATGGCAAGCATTTCATCAGTTGAATGCAGTACTTCTCCTTTCTCCTCTTCACTTCCCTGACGTGAGCAAGTCAATCATAAAGGAGTACACAACCAACATGATCCCCCCACCAGGTGCAAAAACGCACAATCTTAGGCACTAACCCCTTATACAGCGCCTTAACTCCCTCCTCCCTATAAACCTTCAAGATACCAGACCACACCCAAGGTAGTGCCTCTTTCGTACCAGTAGTGCTCTGAATCCGACTCTTAACCACATCAAAAGGTGTATTAAGCAACGTCCCAACCGTTCCGCCTACAGAACCAGCAATTAGGTCATTCACCATAGTACCCTTCTTCGTCTCAGCTTTCGGTAAAAGAGAGCGGACTTGGAAGATACATCCAAAGTAGCCGGCGTTCCAGATAATGTGTCTCCACACTGTACTCTCGAAGCCTTGGTATAAACCAAGGGGTCCAGACTCGCGAACGATCTTGACGGCACAGTCTAGAACGCCTTTGTACCTTGCTGCAGAAGACTTGTCCTGAAGTCTGATTTTGACTAGTTCGAAAGGTACGACGACGATGGATTCTGTTGCGCCAGCACTCGCGCCCGTGAGGATGGCTAGCTTTTGGTCTCGCCGTTGGGTCTGGAATATGTCGGCGTAGAACTTGGCCCAAGAGTCATTGGCCGTGAATTTAGTTGCTCTAAGACCGATGTGTTAATATCTTGGATGAAGAAGTAGCTGAATTGAGTACGCGCCTCTTGGGGGTCTCCATCAAGATCGGGGCCAGAATCCCTCTGTAGAAGCGGCCAACACTGATGGGACAGTTAGCTTTTTCGAGTTTTGGGGGATCAGGTCAACGCACCCTTCTTGTTTGGCTATCTTGCGGAAGCAGTCTATCATGCTTGAGTACACCACAGTCCCGGTCGTGCTCCGTTGTAACTGTCTTGAAGTTTGTCAGGAGACCATGATCTATACCTCTGAGTTTGCTCACTTACAATCTGGTCTTGACTACATCCAATGGATACCTAGTACCTTTGTCAGTTTATGCACATGTATTCACAATGGCTTGGGCGTTTTACATGATCAAGATCTACCATTGTCAGCGAATCACCGCTAACCTGGACTCCCTCAAATATGACCAACTCACTTCAGAGATCCCCGCAACACCACCTGTATCAATACCAAATTTGACATTCCTCTCAGCCAATGCAATCTGGCATGCGGGTTGGATTTTACACATACCTGCGAGCAGCTGTTGCGGGAACGTGGCGGTGGTAATCTGTCCTGGGGCCATACTGACAATCCTTGGGGCATCAAGATTTACGACGCATATGCTCCCCTTCTACGACCTCTTTCACATCTTGAACGATGTGTATATAGAAATTCAGGGTCCCACCTTCAAGTTGAAAGAAGGTCCCACAGATTTCGAGACAGCTCATGTGGGACATGGGGCATTTACACATGTCATGATGCAGAGCAAGTTATGCATCTCGGTTTGGTGAATGGAGGTATATCTTTTCTGGGTCATTCTAAATTACTGATTCCCTACGACGAATCTTTATCTATAGTAACCACCTGATCCTCCTCCAACTTCTTAATCTCCTCTGCATCAAGTCCCAAAACCTCAGCCAGAACCTCCCTAGTATGCTGTCCCAACAACGGCGGAGGACTTCGTATAGAAGGTCCAGTTCTTGAGTATTGAACTGGGCTGTTGAGAACCTTGAGCTTTCCTATCGCAGGATGATCGAGCTCCTTGACCATCCCTCTCGCCGTGACTACAATGATTAGAGCCCTATCACTGAAGGGTGTGTAAGGGGTCTTACCGTGTGGATGATTCAGGGTATCCTTAAGATCATTCACTTTGGCATATGGTAGACCTGTTCCCTCAAAGATGTCAAGCCACTCCTGTGTTGTCTTGGACTTTGTCGTGTCCTCTATCCACTTCTCCAAGACCTCCCTGTTCGCCACGCGTGACGAGTTGGTTGAGAAGCGCTCGTCGCTCGCCCACTCGGACTTGCCCAGACAATTACAAAGAACGCCAAAGAGGCGATCGTTTGCACCGCCAATTAGAATATCTCCGTCGCTAGTGCGGAACGCGCGATAGGGGACAACCGAGGCTGAGCATGTTAGGATCTGTACGCCTGGGAGTTATGGTGATACTCACGATGAGATGTGCCATAGCGACCGCCATCTCTCTTGCCTGTCACCAGTACTGATTGGGCCATGTTGGATAGGGTCGCAACTTGACAATCGCTTAGGCACACATCAAGGTGTTGCCCTTGGCCGGATTGCCCTCGCTCAATGATAGCAGCCAAGACGCTGTTGACCGCGTACAACCCGGTCGTAAGATCCGTCACCGCAACGCCGACCTTGACTGGAGGTCCATCTCGAGGTCCTGTAATATGCATCAAACCCATTTCCCTACACGTCAGAAACCATCTCGTCAGCAACTCATCTCATTCATTTCTGTGTTTAAACTTACGCTTCAACCATGACATCGTATCCAGCGCGGTCGCTATACGGCCCCGTCTGGCCATAACCCGTAATGCTCGCATAAATGAGTCTAGGATTAATCTTTGCCAGAGTTTCATAATCCAGGCCGTACTTCTTGAGGCTGCCTGGTAGGTAATTCTCAACCAAGACGTCCGAGTTCTTGACAAGCTTGGTTATAATATCGACGCCGGCCTTTTCCTTGAACGAGAGTGCAAGAGACTTTTTGTTTCGATTGACCTTTATACCCGATTGGTGAGAAATTTGCCCGGGCGTCTAATCTGGCGGATTGCATACCGATAGATAATAGGCGCTCTCGCCTTGGCCGCTTCGGCCGTCCAAGTATGGTGCGTAGGGAGGTCCCCAAGCTCTCGTGTCGTCGCCTCGCGTAGGATGCTCGATCTTGATGACCTCAGCTCTATTTATTCGTTAGTATTCGAGCCGACCCAAAGCAGTCATTGTTCTTGACTTACCCCAAGTCGCCTAAAATCTGGGCGCAATATGGCTATATCGTGTAAGCCACGCGATTCAGTTGAAACATGAAAATAGACATACCCCAGCTAACACTCTTGACATGTCAAGGACCCGAAGTCCGGTTAAAGGTTGCTTTGGGGTCGTGAGGGTGGCATTGCCCCGTAGGAACAAGGTCCGTCGCGGAAGCGACGCCAGTCTCTGTCGAAGAGGTAGCATTGGTAATGTCTGCGATTGCATTGGAAGATTATTTTCTTTACTCCAATTGCTAATCTAAATTCTGGAAAATTAGGGAGTTTGATGTCTTGTATGTCGGTAGTTGGGATCATCCACTTGAGCTTCATGTGGGACAGTTAGGTGTCCCACGCAGCAACGTGGGGCTGGCTCATGACATTTCCTCATGAATGCCGATATGAACCAGGTACATTTCTAAAGCGATAAGGGGAGAATTGTTTTATTGTGCTGTATACTACGTCCCAAAAGCATCATACGCTAAAATCACAGCTTCTCAATTCGTCTCCCAGCTGTTTCTGTGCCCGCAAGGATGTTCAAGCACGCATTTCGCCTTCATACGGCCTCTTCCCGGACAGTACCATGTTTCTATCGCAGTTTCTCTGGCTCAACCGCATTGCGGAGAATTGACAAGATTTCCTCATCTGTGACCGATGCCATCGGTGGGCTCAAGAGCGGCTCGACAGTCCTCGTTGGCGGCTTTGGCTTCTCCGGTGTACCCAACACGCTCATCAACGCCGTAGCCGCAAGACAGGATATCACAGATCTCACAGTGGTCTCCAACAATGCTGGAATGCCGGGTGTTGGTTTGGGTGCGTCGTTCAGCAAACACTGCTTGACGAAGCTGACTCAGAATAGGCCAACTACTCGAGACGCGCCAGATCAGCAAGATGATGGCATCCTACATTGGAGAAAACAAGACTTTCGAGAAGATGTATCTGACTGGTGATCTGAGTCTGGAGCTGATCCCGCAGGGGACGATGGTGGAGAGATGTGCAGCCGGTGCTGCTGGTGTACCCGCATTCTACACGCCAGCCGCTGTCGGTACAATAGGTCAGTGGGAACTGGGCCACAGAGGTTGAGGATGAAACTGACCAAGAGCGATCTCAAGTCCAAACCGGTGAACTTCCTGTAAAATACAACCCCGACGGCACCGTAGCCACCATGTCCAAAGCAAAAGAAACCCGACAATTCAACGGCAAGAACTACGTCCTAGAAGAGTCGATATTCGGCGACGTAGCCCTAGTCAAGGTTCACAAAGCCGATAGACTGGGCAACTGCACATTCCGAAAGGCTCAGAATAACTTTAACGAGTCCATGGCAAAGAACGCCAAGCTCACCATTGTCGAGGCTGACGAGATCGTCGAGGTTGGCCAACTTGCGCCCGAGAGTATTCATCTTCAGGGTATATATGTTGATGTGGTTATTGAGAGTACTGAGCCAAAGAAGATTGAAAAGTTGGTGTTTGACAAGAATCCCGAGGAAATTGTCAAAGGTGAGAGACCATACCTACAGAGTAGAATTGTCGCTAACTGGTCTACCTTCAGAAACAGCATCAAACTCCAAGCGGGAACGGATCATTAAAAGAGCCGCCAAAGAGCTGAAAGATGGCATGTACGTTAACCTCGGCATCGGCATCCCTCTAGCGGCGCCAGCTCTGGTGCCCGACGACGTCGAGGTGGTGCTACAGTCCGAGAACGGCATCTTGGGCATGGGGCGATATCCCAAGCCTGGCGAAGAAGACCCAGATCTCATCAACCCTGGAAAGGAGACCGTGACTTTAAATACGGGTGCCTCGACTTTTTAGTAGTCGAGAGAGCTTCAGCATGATTAGGGCGGGCAAGATTAACCTCACCATGCTTGGTGCGCTGCAGGTTAGCATGTACGGAGGTATGTCTCTAGATGAAAGTCCTCTTGAGAGAATAATGCTGATGGTCAAAGATCTCGCCAACTTTATGCTTCCGGGTAAGGTTAAAGGCATCGGCGGTGCAATGGACTTGGTCGCGAACCCGGAAAAGACAAAAGTAGTTGTGACAATGGTAGGTTGAAGACACCCCAAGTATCCTCTGATATGGTACTGATGTGATTGATAGGAGCACGTTGACCGAAAGGGGCGACCGAAGATTCTGAAAGGTGAGTCGGATCAAACACAGACCTTGAGCAAAGACGATTCTAACCGGGAGTGTTTAGAATGCACATTCCCCCTCACAGGACCTCGCTGTGTTTCAAGAATCATTACTGATATTGCAGTATTTGATTGCACACCTAACGGGCTGGTGCTTAAGGAGTTGGTGGACGATGTCAGCGTTGATGAGCTGAAGGGCTTGACTGGCGCACCGTTTGAGATAGCCGACGACTTTAAGCCCTACCAAGTTTGAGTAGTTATAATGGAACTCATAGATTCATTCACACGTTTCATGATTCCTTTAGTTCTGGTGCCGTGAGATGTTTCCATGTCAAGTTCCGTTCCTGTGATGCCATTTTTGTGATTAGAGACTGTTCTCTACCTATCCTTGCTGCATTCTTATCACAGGTGAGTATGTCAAAATTACTCCATCATTCCAGCAATAATTCGACCATTCACCTTGTGAAGGCTTACCCTAGAATTTACCATCTTCACAGAGGGGACCAGATCATCGTATCGGGAGACTCTTGATTCAATGCACAAGTCTGAAACTACCAATACATCTCGTCCAAAAGGGTTCAACTATTTACTATACGCTCCTAATGTGTCATCAATCATCCGTTGAGATGAACCCAAGTAATTAACAGGATCACACAAAGCCTCCAACTCCTCTATCGAAATCGCATCAACCACCCTCTTATCCTCCTTCAACGTCTCAAGCAAAGTCGCCTCCCCACCACGCTCAATAGTCTTCTTACAAGCCTCATACACAACATCGTGAGCATTCTGCCTACCGACGTACTTGGCCAAACTCATCATGACCGCCTCTCCAACTATCAAACCCTTGGACATGGCTAGGTTAGCCGCCATTTGACCCTCGTGCACTTCAAGTCCAGCTAGGGTGAATTCGGCTTGGTGGAGGGCTCCAACTGCTGCGACGAAACTCTCTGGGATGGCGACCCATTCGAGGTGCCATGGACCTGATGCGCGTTCAAAGTCTGATACCATTCCATCGAGGACGAGACCGGCGTTTGAACGGAGGACTTTGGAGGCTGCTAGGATGACTTCGCTGGAAATGGGGTTGCGCTTCTGCGGCATTGTGGATGAAGCGCCTCTGTGAGGAACGAATGGCTCGGCGACCTCTCCAAGTTCGTTGGACGACATGATGATAAGATCCAGTGCTATCTTTCCGAGCGAGCCTCCTATAAGGGCTAGCAGGTTGATTGCCTCTGCGATTCCATCACGAGCCACATGCCATGTGATGGGTGGATCAGCTAGCCCCAGCTCAGAAGCAAGCTGCTTGCGAATGTTGATGCCATCTTCACCCGGGCCAAGAGAGGCAAGGGTACCAGCAGCACCACCATACTGCACCATCAAAGCCCGAGGTCTCAACTGCTGCAGCCTTTCCCTGTGACGATATAGTCCAGAGAGCCACACTGCGCACTTGTATCCAAAAAGTGACGGGCAGAGCATGTTGTAGATGAGTGCGCCCAGCCATGGGAGTATCACGATGAGTAACAGCAAGACGTTCCAAAGCAGCAATGACCCCAGAAAGTTTCGCCTCAACAACTTCAAGCCCTGCCTTGACCTGCAAGACACTGGCCGTGTCCATAATGTCTTGCGTCGTGGCGCCCCAGTGGACGTACTTGCCCGCGGGACCACACATGGCGCTGAGTTGGCGCACCAGTGGCAGGATTGGGTATCCGACGATATCAGTCTCGTTACGGAGACGATGGAGGTCGAGAGCTGAAACATCGGCTTGTGATGTTATCTGGGTACCGGCGTCGGCGGGGATGACATGGCAATGAGCCTGTGCCCGCGCGAGGGCCGTTTCCACGTCGACACATCGTCGGATGTATGCCTCGTCGCTAAAGATCTGATGAAATGTCAGTAGATGTAAGTCACAGGGATAAAGTGAGTCCTCACGTTGCGAATCTCTTGTGTGCCAAACAAGTTCCGGAAAATGACAGAGTCAAAGGCACTGATTGAGCCCAGACGACGACACTGGGGTTGAGAAGGAAGCCGAATCGCCGTAGCCAAACGACGACAAGATACAAAGTTTCGCAGCATAATTGCAATTAGTCTCCCTCAGACACATTCAGTAAGTGAATGAGTGACAGTGTCCCACAAGATACTTTATACCACCCCTAGTAAGAGAAGCCATCGTCATGTGGGGTCGTCCCACATTGGGGTAGGAGTGCACATCCCATCTTCCCCGGATCCCACTTGGACCAGGGATGCTTCAGTCTGGGGGAAATGGGCCCAGCTGCCTGCATCTTGGATGTGCTGCTGCTGGGTCCCAGTCCGGTACCATGATTCTCGATAAGGGGGGGCTTATAAGTAGCTTGAGTTTGTCAAGTGGACCGAGAGATGCTGACAACGAGACACGAAGAGGAGACATCACCATCATCAAGATAATCCTCTACACATTACAATACAATCTACTTCTTTCCCTTTTCATCATAGACACTTGAACGCCATGACTATCGCCCCTAAACCCCGCGTCGCTGCGACAGATCCCCAAAAAGGTCTTCCACTACACCGACCTCCAAAGAACCAAGCCCACCCGCGAGAATGACCCCTACGACTACCAACCAGGCTGGGGAAACCGACACCAATCCGAAGTAATCCCCGGAGTCCTCCCCATCGGCCAGAACAACCCACAAGATCGCGGCTTTGGCCTTTACACAGAGGGTATCACATACTCTGCCTTTGCAGCCCCTCGGGCCCTCAACTCGAGCACGTACATGTACCGCGCCAGACCTTCTGCTGCTCATCAGGGATATTCCAACATTGAGACAAAGTCTCATATTGAGAATTGCTTCTTGTCTTTGAATCCAAAGGTTGAGGCTCTTCCTGAGCAGGCTGAGTGGTCTCCTTTCCCACTTCCCCCAGAGAATGAAAAAGATCGATTTCACTGATGGTCTTCACACTCTGGGTGGAAGTGGAGATCCAAATCTTCGCCAGGGAATCGCCCTCTATGTTTACATGATCAACACCTCTATGGAGAACAAGGCCTATTGCAACACAGATGGCGACTTTCTCATCACCCCGCAACTAGGCATCCTAGACATCCAGACAGAAATGGGCAAGCTGTTTGTCCAACCTGGAGAGATCTGCGTCATTCAACGAGGTGTCCGCTTCAGGATCAACTTGCCCCCCGGCACTCCTGTTGCCCGTGGCCACATCGCTGAAGTCTGGGGTTCTACTTGGGAACTACCTGACCTTGGTCCTCTGGGAGGCCATGGCCTCGCTAACCCAAGAGACTTTTTGTTCCCTGTCGCTCATATCGACGAAGACTTGCACGTTCCATTTACCGTCGTAGTCAAGAACAATGGAAAGCATGTTGCCATCAAGCAGGATCATAGCCCCTTTGACGTGGTCGCCTGGCACGGCAACTGTGTCCCCTACAAGGTCAGTGATCCCTTCTCTATATCTTTCACACCTAACTAACAATTATAAGTACGACTTGACCAAATTCGTCGCCCAAAACTCAACCACAGTCGACCACACAGACCCAAGCATCAACACAGTACTAACAGCCAAGTCATCCGACCCTCACGTCCCACTAGCCGACTACCTCTGGTTCGGTCCACGCTGGGATGTAGCTAGCAACAGTTTCCGCCCACCATACTTCCATCGAAACAGTGCGACTGAACTCTTGGCCTGTATCTACGGGGCGGGTCTTGGTCGGTCTGACGAGTTCCAGCCTGGTGGGTGCAGCTATGAGGGTGGACACACTCCCCATGGAGGTTTTGGTGATGAGTATCTACTTGAGACACCGCTTCAGGTTAATGAGCCGCGTAGGATCTTAACAGGTGAGTCTGAGAAATGAATCAGCTGAATTACGACTAACCTTTTTCAACAGACCAGATGACCATCATGGTCGAGTCCTCACGAACCTTTCTCTTCACCGAGTACGCCCGCAAGATCTGCGGCGTCCTCCACAGCCAAGGCACAGATTATAAAGTCTGGGAGAGACTACCTGACCGCTTCTCGGCGCACCCTCTCACCAAGCAATTGCTCGCCCGCGCGGCGCAAGATAAAGCTAACAGCAGAAAGGCGGCTGATTACTACCACTCTCTTGACCTGCTGAAGGATGCTGCTCCTACCCAAGCAGTCAAGGAGGTTTCTGCTCATGCTAATGGGCATACAAATGGTGACAAGGTGGCCGTGGCTTGATGGGATGAATCGTGAGTTTATGGATCCAATTCTGGGAGGATGGGGATGGGAGTAAATTGATGTACGAAGGTCTTATGTTCTGTGTCTTTATAGTTGGGATCTCTTCCGTCATGTCTTCTGCAGAACTGCATCCTCGCTCTTTGTATGAATCGGCGTCTTTATCATATTGCAAGCATACACGCTCGCTTCAAATTAAATAGTACATCATGTTACATGCAGCCATCAGTTACCATCAGGCTGATCCTCCACATCAAGCAAAGAGTCGCTCATAATCCTCAAAATATGACAAAGCCCCTTTGCGTTCCATTTTCCCACCTCCTCAATAAGACTGGAAAATTCCAATAGTATCATCTTTGCCGCGTTGTATCCTCCTTCGCATATTACTCCAGAGAAGCTGATAACGCCGCCTTCCCTAAGGAATCTTCTGGCTGCGTTCTCTTGTCCATCGTCGATGGTCGATCCTGGCGTTGACATCGCTGCCGTCCCGTTTCCGTTTAATAAGGGCCAATCCACCTCGTTGAGAAACTCGTATGGTTCCACGTCTGCAAGACGAGAGTCCTGGTTTGGTGGCATCATGAAGACGTATAGCCCGAGGACAAGCGCCGCAGCAAAGATGGAGACTTCGGAGTGAAACATGGTGCCATCGCTGATGCGCCGACGGCTCATGGCAGTGTAGATGCCAGCAGCGTGAAGACAAGCCCGTCTGGCATACCAGGTTTGACTCCAAGCAGCAATATTCTGCAAGGCTTCGTGAGCGCCATCGGCTCCCTTTCGACCCGCTGCGAACTCAAAGACTTCGAGATTAGCGAATAGATTGATGTTGAGAAAGTGCCACATGACGATGCAGTTTGGGTTCTTGTAGCGAAGGAACCTGGAGTATGCTGCATATATCTCGTTTAGTAAACCCGATAGCGCTCTTCCGGTGTCTTCAGATGCAAATACTCGGTTGGATGCATCAGAGAGTCTGTAGCCTCCATTCGCAGACGGCACCTTGGCGACGCGGATACGAACTTCTAGAATTCGAATCCAAATGATGGAAAGTAGCCCGATTATTCCCACGGGTGAGAGGTTCTGCGAATCTGGTAAGCGTACTGAGGGTTCGTGGGTCTGTATCATGACAGTTCCAGATACAATGCTGGTCCCGCTGTCAACAATTCGTCTCCATGATCTGGCTGACGAAGCCTGGAACAGTTCGATAGAGCATGGGACCTCAAATTGCATCGCTGGGGATCGAATGAGAGGTCTGTCGCCCAGGCTATAGGCCCACCAAGCGTCCGTCATTATTAACGTCGAGATCAGTCTACGCACCAAGTTAGCAAATGGCACTCTGAAAGCCATTCCCGACCAGCTTACCTCTTTACACTCTCTGCTCTCGCCCAGGCCTTCCAGAGAGCGTCGTCATTTCTGAGTTGGCCTTGAGACTCGTTTTGTATCCTGAGCTGTTCCACGAGGCCTCCTAGGCTCGGTGAGTCCGGGCAGGCGCTGAACAGGCCAGACAATTGGGCAACCTGGAAGAGAGTGTCAGTTCGTTTCCACATCTCGTTTGACCAATAGCACCTTACTGAAATTGTTTGGCTATACAGCATACGCGCTAGAATCTCGCTTTGCTTGTCCTACATGAGACAGTCAGGATACAGCTACCAGGTACGATAGAAGAGGCACATACCACGGGTGGACAAATGGACCAAGCCATCAAAAGCACCGCCGCAGACGTAAGATGAGCAACAAGTCTCACCGAGCTACCCGGTCCAAATGATGGTGTCGCCAACTGATGACAACATTTCTGAGTCGCCGCAGGCAGGAAGCTAAAGGCAAAGTCTCTAACTTGTTTCGAGTCGAAATGCACAAGGCCCAGAAGACATAATGACAGGACGACCAAGTTCGGTGCAGATTTCGCAGAAAACGTAGGGCGATGTATAAACGGAAGTAATGAGTGAGGTTGCCGAAAGACAATGTCGAGGCCGAGGTTGAGTAATCGCGTTGGTGGAAACTTGCTACTAGACAAGGCATCAGGCACGAACTCATGAACAAGCTCCTGTCGTTTATCCTCATCAAGACCCCATTTTGACTCCTTCTCTTTCCCGATAGACGGCGTAGGTGACGTTTCCGAGATGAAGATATCGGTCAAGATGTTATCGCCTCTGTAGCCCACCACATCGATCCATATCCTCGCGGCACCGTCGTCGGTTAGTCTCGATCGATTGCTAGGCCATAATCTCGCAACTTGGGCGAATCGTTCGAGGGGAATGCTTCCCGCGCGTTCCGTGGAGGCAAATTGGGAGCTCGTCAATGTTGGGGAGTTGCCGTTGGCTGTGGAGAGGTTTAGGAAGTCTAGCGAGTTGAAGTTGCCGTGGAACAAGTCTAGGACGCCTTGACAGGCTTCAAGATCGTTGGAGAAGCCATTGCCTGCCATGAAGTTAGTTGCATGTTCACCTCGGTAATTGAACATGTCTTATCCTACTCATCATTAATGAAGACTGCACAAAATCGGTGCCGCCGCTCAACATGACGTGAAAGTCAGTACTGCCATTCATCATCTCAGGTGGTGATGTCGTCAAATCGGGAACGACAAGATCTTGTACGGATGCTTGCTCTGGCAGAGGTTCCGAATGGTTCTCCTGTGGTCTTTCAAGCGGCTGCTGTGTTATCGCAAATGCCGAGTCGCCATTCAGTCCTTGATTCCGAGCCTGTAACAATGTCGCCGCAGCCAGTGCATCCAGTTCCGAGGTGATGAGCTGGTCAGTCGCATCAATTGCCGTCGGATTTTGACTCATATCGTCCCCTTGATTTGGCAAGCCATTGCTATTATCACCGCTCTTTTCAACCTCATTTTCGGCGGTGCTCCCCCGACGGATGTTCTGATTCTGTTCGATGGCGCTTTCGGGATTGCTCTGCGTATCATTTGACGAGTTATCCTGACCATGAAAGTACTTGACGTGCCTCAACAAAACGTCGCTAGACCAATTCTTCAGCATACAAGACGATTCAACAGGGAGAATGAGCACGCCTGTCGTACCACAGCGTGAACTGACCTCCGGGCGTACCGACGATTGCACTTACGGCACTGGTATGGCTTCTCTCCTGTATCTACACAAACCTCATGTCAGCTCACGACAACCACGCATTTCGGTCCAGTGGAAGACCTACGAGAGCGCTCGTGGCGCAAAAGATGCTCAGTCTTGATGAAAGTCCTATGACAATACGAACAGCGTTTCATCCTCGTAGAACAGGGCCCGACTGGGGCAAGAAAGCAAAGAGTAGAAGCTGGAGGTTTTGCAGCGGTAAGTTTTGCCTGAGCACTCAGTGGGGCTTGACAAAACGGATGTACGTGACCCCATGGAGATGCCGGTCCAACCACTCCCGTGTCAAGAACGGGACATTCGGTCCCTGCCTTGGACTCCACTAGACCCGAGTCTGTCAAAGGTCGTCGTTTGCGGGGAGGACGCGGGGTTGGGAATGCGGGGGGTGGGACAGGACAGGGGTAGGTAATGTGGGACGGCTACACATGACGGCAAGTGATATTAAGACGAGGTCATCCAAAGTGAGAGTGTTATCATTGGCTCTTGTACGTAGTCATGTCTCCTTCCCTGGTCCATCCCTCGTTGGGTGCGACCCTTCACGGCGTGTCGCGGGGAGACCATGTGTGGCAGTTCAGGGGCCTTCAGTATGGAGCCATTCCGTACAGATTCGCTAACCCGGAGCCACCGGCGACACTTTCGGGGGAGGTTGACTGTACCGGCTACGGGTATGAAACACGCAGATACCGTCACTGTCTAAGTTGCTAAGTTACCTTTACAGTCCGCGATGCCCTCAGAATCACGTCGACTTTCGTCACTTGCTACGCATTCCTCAAGATGAGGAGGTTCCTGTGCAAGACGAGGACGAGTTTACATGCTTGAACCTTGAGGTCACCATACCTGCTCTACACATACTTCCAGAGCGACCCTATCCTGTTCTCGTGTGGATTCATGGTAAGGCAGCACATGAATCTTAGAGTCCAAACACTCATTCTCTCTAGGGGGCTCTCAAGCCGTATCTTTTGGCACTAGTGCTTCGGGGCTTTGTGGTGAGTCCAATTACCACATCCACTCGGCTGCCATGTCTGACTGTCAGACCCAACCGGGCTCGTTCAGAAGTCTATCGACATGGCTGAGCCCATTGTTGTCGTCACCATCAACTACAGGCTGAACATGTTTGCGTTTGGCGACCGCGCCAGTGAGAGGAACCTGGCCTTGAGAGATCAACAGCGAGCTTTGGAGTATGTCAAGACACATATAGCTGGCTTTGGTGGCGACCCAGTGAGTTTTATCCAAGCCATCACAGCTTAAACTCACCAAGCTTTTATTGAAGAGGTTCCTGGTTGACAGTAACATCTCTAGGACAATATCACCATCGCCGGTGAAAGTGCTGGAGCTGTCTACTGCCACGCTCATCTGCTCATGGGTAGTCCAGCCCGTCAGTGCATCTTACAGTCGGGAACTCTACATCTCTCTCCGCCTCAGCCAAGAACAACCGCCGAGAACCTGATAGACAAGGTGAGCAACGAGCTGTCGCAGCTCGGAAACTGGTCACTTCGTGATGCACCCGCGTCCAAGCTACTAGAAGCTCAGGAAAGACTGGGTTTGGGGTCATTCTATCTCCAGATTGAGGAAAGACTTGAGGGCTGGGAAGAGAGAATCGGAGAGCACTTCCAGCGCGTCTTGATAGGAGACACGGAATACGAGGTACGGCGTCGTCGCGCTCCTCTTCTCATGTGCTAACAAGCGATCCACTGTAGTCAGTTCTATGGCGAAACGGAATTGAGTCGTTGTCTCCAGAGTACATCTGCGATGTATTCGATTCTGCCGGAGAAGCAGCCCCAGCTTTAAAGAAGCAATACGGCATCATCCCCGACCGACCAGTTTCATGCAAGCTAGGAGCCTTGGACCTACTCAACGACGCAAGATTCAGCCTACCAATTGACAAGTTTATAAAACAATGCCAACAAGCCAAAAAGACCTTGTTTCCGCTTCCTCATCGACCAACCAAATCCATGGCAATCTTCCAGTCGCGCCCATCACGGCGTTGACCTCTTATATCTGTTCAACGGGTATGACTTGTTTCACAATCAACCCGCGCAAGACATTGCGTGCTCTATGCAGGAGAAATGGATCATTTTTATTCGTGGTAAAGATCCTTGGGAGTCTGGGGAGGCGTTTGCTTTTGGACCGTTTGGGGAAAGTCGACTTCTTGGTCCTCAAGGTCTCAGTGCGAGGAGGAGACAGCGGCATGTGGCTGCTCTGGCTGCGCTGGGGTCCCAAAAGGTTAACGAGATTGTGGCAAAAATTGGCGACTGGGAGGTCTAGCCTATTCAATTAAGGTCAATCCAAAGGCTTCGCTATCTTGCCACACCTATGCAGCGACAAGTGCAGGAGGCGATCGTCAGGCGTATAGAGTTAATAGGCTCCGGTGACTCCCGATATATGGTTCCCCTTCACATATATCCCGCCCAGTACTTGAACTGCCATTCTCTCGCAACAACCAAGGTCCCAACTTCATTCCCAGCACATCAAGTCTCAAGGAGAAATGAAAGATGAGTCAGTACCCATCCAGGGTAGACGAGGGGGGAAGAACTAAGATACTCGACAAAATGATCTTTGTCTTTAGGAAAGAAAACCCCAAAAGGGTAGAATGTGAAGAATATCGAGGTAGATACAGTAGCTTACATGTATACTGGGCAAGAGGTCAAGTCAACAAGCTCTAGAAGTTGAAAGACTAACCAGCTCGTCATGAGAGACTGTGTGTGATGATCCAGGACTTGATTCAACAAGCACCGTCCATCCAAGGTCATTTAGGCGGAAACACCATCATTATTAAATAGTTTCGTTATAATATTTTGCCCTTCCAGAGCCATAACAGGCCCCGTTACAAAATCAAATCGGGGTTTCCCCGAGCAAGTGCCCACGAAATGAGGCGACTTGACCACACCACATGGGAGAACGGGATCCGGTCTCCGAAGAAGTAGTTTACATTGCGCCATTCCAAGACAAGGGGGACATGAACTACTGTTCATATGAGATCATTCAAAAAGATTCCATAGAAAAAGTATGTCTATCTAGTCGTGAAAGACCCAGCCTATGGGTGAAGCCACGTGCGTGAGAAGCATCTCGGGGACGGAACCCGGCCGCCAAGGGAGTTGTATGATGTGTGTACGATTTGAAAGAATCATTACTGTAACATTCTTCGAATCGCTTCATTTCGATGTGAGGGAATTATCAGAAATGGGACCACTTGAGGGATTAGAACAACCTTGATAGCTTGTGCCTTGGAGAGTCGCGAGCTGATGTGTCGGAGTGTGATGGCCGGTGTACCTATCTCATCACCACATCAAAGAGCAATCTTGTCTTTCAAAGCTCAAACAGTGATTAGATTACCGCAAAAGATTAAGAAGAACCAACGGATACCAATGGCCCGCGTAATACCCGTCCCTAACCTATCAACCCCCGTCATGCCGAACATGTCAACCCTTCGGAACCCACATCTAACCCCCGAGCCGGACGACATGACATGACAAGTTTCGGAAGCGCTATCTTCCCATGATATTAATGACATTTTACCCCTCGTGTACCTCACGCCCTACGTCACATTGTCCAATCACGTACCTAAAACACCTCATGTAGGGTCCACGCAGGTGTGGATCATGTTCTGTCGCGGGGCATCACTTATCATGATGCCGGCAACGGAGGTGGACGAGACTTGTATTCAAATACCCTTGATCTCCTCGATTTATTTCTCTTCATTATTTTCTAAAGTACCTACCAAGATACCCTTTACAAACATCAACAACAATGGCTTCCCTTTCTCTTCCTGAGCCTTTCGCTAGCATTCCCCGAGAGAACTTTCTCTTCGGCCCCTCTCCCATTCAGGAACTCCCGAGGATATCCGCCGCTCTCGGAGGAAAGGTCAATGTTTACGCCAAGCGTGAGGACTGCAACTCTGGCCTTGCCTATGGAGGAAACAAGGTCCGAAAGCTCGAGTGCGTTAACCAACTCCTTTCCCCCATTCTTCAATCGCTGACTTTTTTAACTTGCAGGTACCTCGCCGCTGAGGCCAAGGCCGAAGGCGCCGACACTCTCGTCTCCATCGGCGGCGTTCAATCCAACCACACTCGCGCCGTGACGGCCGTCGCTACAAAGCTCGGTCTCAAGGCCGCCACCGTCCAGGAGCACTGGGTTGAGTGGGAGGACCCCGGTTACGAGAAGGTCGGCAACATCCAGCTTTCCCGTCTCATGGGCGGTGACGTCCGTCTCGACCCCTCTACCTTTGGCATCGAGCACAAGACTACCCTTGCCAAGCTCACCGACGAGCTGAAGTCTGCCGGTCGCAAGCCTTACTACATCCCCGCTGGTGCTTCCGACCATCCCCTCGGTGGTCTTGGTTTCGCCCGATGGGCATTCGAGGTTGAGGCTCAGGAAAAGGAGCTCGGCGTCTTCTTTGACACCATCATCGTCTGCGCCGTGACAGGCTCAACCTTTGCCGGTATGATCGCCGGTTTCAAGCTAGCCGAGAAGAACGGCTCTCCCAAGCGCAAGATCATCGGAATCGACGCCTCAGGCAAAGTCCAGCAAACCTTTGACCAAGTCCTCCGCATCGCCAAGTCCACAGCCTCCAAGATTGGTCTCTCAGAGGATGACATTACCGCGGACGACGTAATCCTCGACCCCAACTACAATGCCAAGATCTACGGTATCCCTGACGAGACCACCATCGCTGCCATGAAGTTTGGTGCTCAGACTGAGGCTTTCATCACTGATCCTGTTTACGAGGGTAAGAGCTTGGCTGGTATGATTGATTTGATCAAGACGGGCAAGATTGCTGGTGGTAATGTGCTTTATGCTCATCTTGGTGGACAGTTGGCTCTTAACGCCTACTCTTCGCTGTAGAGTGGTTCTTTTGTAATTTATAGCGTAGAATACTGTAGATAGCAAGTCAGACCTCTGAAGAGGTACTTGTTTTTGATAGCATCGCTGAATGTCGCTTGTGAAGTAGAATCTGATCGTCTTTTGCCAAATAGGGGTGTCTGTTCAGTGTTCTCTTTCTCACTCCTTGGTGCTACCCATTAGGTTCCTTGTTAAAGTTATTAGAAATATTCTAGGTTCTCGCATAAATCAAAGGTACGGAGCAGTTCCTTCGTGATGTATCTTTAGCCGATGTCCTTTGTTTCGAATTAATCAAGAGAAATTACAACCAAGCCAACTTCATTGTGCCGCAGTCTAGCTCTCTGTTTTGGCCTTGATGAATGCCTCCATAAAGTCTTCAGCATCAGGTTGCCCATCAAGCCGCTCTCCTTGAACCGTATAGTTTGGAACACCAGCTCCCGCTAGAAACTCCTTGTTCTTCTCAGCCTGGTCATCCACGACCTTGACCTGCTCCCCAGAATCCAACCACTCATCAACCTCAACAGCAGCAATACCCGAGTTAACGGCAATTTCTCGGAGCACCTCTTTATTTGAAATATCCTTTTCCAACTCATGATATACGTGAAAGATTCCTTCAACAACAGAATTCAAAACTTCAGGCTCCTTTGTGCTGGCAAGGCGTACGAGCGTATGCGCGAACCGAGTGTCACCGACTTTTCCACCACTTTTTGAAATTGATGCCAACGCTGCGTCCGATCTGGTTCATCCTCTGATATAGCTTCTCTCGTTGCTCGGTATTCATATCGGCTAGCTTTACATCGGCCACTTCGGACTTGTTGACGCTGTGAGTTGAAGGACCGTAGTTGAGGTAATAAGGTCGCCAGTTGATGGTGAAGGTATCAGACTTTCCACCTGGGTATGTCTTTTGGTATAGGGAGATGGCCATTTCAAGTTGTCTTTTTCCAATGTAGCACCACTTTTCATTCGTTAGCCCACAGCTCTTGGCCTTGTGGTTGCCGTGCTACTTACAGCGCATACAAAGTCAAAGATGATGTCGACTTCGATGATAGTCATTTTCGCGTCTCTACTCGCGTCGTTTGGAGCGGGTCAAGTACTGAGGATAGCTGGATTCTAGATTATCGAGGAGATTGTCTCGCTTCTCTGAAGGATCAGAAGGTTGCTCAAGACAACAGTTCTAGGCAACAGAATTTGCGCGTGCGGGGTCCCTCTCCTCGACACGTCACATCTGCTGATTCAGCCAACTTGAAGTTATCCCCATTCCATAAAAACCACATAAACAATCTTTCACTAGCGTTCATCAGCTAGTGTAACGTTGCAATTCCCAGAGTTCCCCGGTTAGAAGCAGACGGAAACCGAGTTGAAAGGAGAATGTTTCCACAAGACTCGATGGGAGTTTTATCGAGGAAATGTCACACAAAAAGTAAAGACATCGTTTGAAGCAAGTTTCATTCATCATTCTGTCTTCTTATTGGTCTTTCATGTACATCTGCTTTGTCTGCTTCATTGATATTGCCAAATCATGGTCAAGCTCGACTGCCTAAAACAAAGGTGATGTGTGAAGAAGAAATTCACCGAAAAGTCGCATTGTGCCTAGGTTCGCAGTTTTATTTCACTGCTTAGCCTATATGAACCTTCAGCACCCATTTCTTCACTTGGTCTCTCAACTCTCTTCACAACCAAACCTTCGTCAACATACCTATCGACAGTCTAGATCACCAACAACCCACCTCGAGTCATTTACACCACAGTCGGTAACATGCACATGGATCAGCAGGGTGAGGACATGCATCAGCATGAACTCATGGAATTGATCTATGCTGGATATAACCCTGGGGACATGTCTGTAACCCAACCTCACTATCAGATGGCCCAGTTAAACAACAACATCTCAGAAATGTCACCCTCGGTGAACTTGACGTGGCCTCATCCCCAAGACACCATGATGATGCCGGATCTGAGCATGTTGCCTACATCGCTTAACCAGAGCGGTCACTGCCTGAACACCGACGAGTGGACGCTGGACGATGTCTTGAAGACAGAGATACTCGATGTGCCGGGTCTAGAGGATACTCCGCAATCCAACACGATAACACCCTCCACCGACCATCTCGAACCAGTCACCCCGACCCAGAACCCCATCTCCCTGACAGCCGTCTCAGGAGCAAAGCTCGACACCGAAAGACCTCCCAAGAGACACCGTCTCCAGGTTCCACAGATAACAGATGGACCAGATGGCCACCTCGTCTCCCTCCTCAGCGACCCAACCTTCAAGTATCAAGGCCACATCGTCTCCTTACACCACTCTGTTAACCTCCGTCAACAATACGACCGCCTCTCAATTCAGCGAGGTCGCAACACTACCTCTCCAGAGCAAGACGAGTCCTTTCCCAACACCGATGACGAATTCCGCGGTCGCATCCGTGAGATCTTTGAAGCTATCTGTGACTGGACCGACTTGCGAGAGTGGCGGGCCAAGATGGGTCAGAAACGCGTCAGGGAGTGGCTTGCTGAAGTTGCCCAGCAGAGGAAAAGTCAGGGTCTTGATGATGACTTGTCAAAGCTCTCTGACAAGGAACTCATGCCTCCTGCGAATCGTATGCCGTCTATGAAGGAGCAGTGGAAGAATGTTATCCATCGCACCATGTCAGACATTGAGATTGAACTCCTCTGCGCTCAAATCCTCGTAAGTCCTCAACCCTCACTTTTGCATCTCTCATCTAACAGTGCAACAGAACCAGGCCATGGCTGCTCAAAAGGGCCTCAACACGACCCCAATGTGGAGCAACAATGAGACGCAGTGGGAAGAGTTTTCGACATTCTCGGAGCGCTAGGACCGCATCTTGAATGCATTTCGAGTGAGTGACATTTTCTCTATTAAGTGCGCATTTATTGACAGCTGGTAGGACAACAAGGTCTTGATCCACTCGGCCATAAGAGCGCCCTGGATCACACGCATCACAAACTCTCCACACTCAGAGACTCGTGTAAGTTTATTTGACTTCTTTACGTAGGTGATACTAATGGGATGTTGATAGAGAAAGTACCAGAATAAGGCTGGCAACGATCGCAAGCGAACTCTGATTGAACAGGGCGGCTCAGAGAAGAAAAAGGCCAAGGCCGAGTCCATGTCGCCTCTTTGAGCGCGCAAAAGATTGTCATCATCTATATACAAAGTTTGGATCAGAATGCGATAGGATAAACTTGCAATTTGGCAGGTATGGATGATTGTGTTGGTAGTCTGAGTGTCACACAGCATGAGATCTAGAGATACGGACCGGTGATTCGACAGGTAGTCGACAAATATATTTCAGATTTCTTTTGTCAAGCATGATGTTTGCCTTCTTTCTTTATCGTGTAAATACTTCAGTCACAAAAGCATGGATCAAAAGATGAAGCAAACTGCAATTCTCAATTATGGCGTCAAGCGCCCGCTAGTTTTGATGCAAACGCATACGAGACTTTTCTCTCATAGCTTCCCTTCCACACAGTGGTATGTCTTTTTTCGTGGCCATTCTCCCTTAAACACCATTAGATAAATCCCTTCTTTACCATCCTCGAACGGCAAGCTTCTCCTCGGGCTTCATGCTATCGCAGTTAATGCCCACCATAGCCTCACCAAGTCCAGTGCTCGTCTCAGCCAGCACCTTGGGATCCTTAAAGTGAGTCGTCGCGCGAACGATAGCCTTGGCTCGCTTGGCGGGATCACCAGACTTGAAGATGCCACTGCCGACAAAGACACCATCGCAGCCCAGCTGCATCATGAGGGCTGCGTCGGCGGGAGTAGCGACACCGCCGGCGGCAAAGTTGACGACGGGGAGACGACCAAGCTCGGCTGTCTGGCGGAGGAGTTCGGCGTCGACCTCGAGTTCGCGGGCCATTTCTCGGATGCGGATGATGCCGCCTTCAGCAAGGGCTGCCTTGGCTTGGGCGATCTGTCGGTTGACGGTCTTCATGTGACGAACAGCCTCGACGACATCACCAGTACCAGCCTCACCCTTTGTTCGGATCATGGCAGCACCCTCCGCAATGCGACGAAGAGCCTCACCGAGGTTTCGACAACCACAAACAAAAGGAACACCAAAGGGGCTCTTCTCAACGTGAGACTCATCATCAGCAGGAGTCAAAACCTCACTCTCATCAATGTAATCAACACCGAGAGCTTCAAGGATCTGACACTCTACAAAGTGACCGATGCGAGCCTTTGCCATGACGGGGATGGTGACGGCCTCTTGAATCTCCTTGATCATGGCCGGGTCCGACATGCGGGCCACTCCTCCGTCCTTGCGAATGTCGGCGGGGACTCGCTCGAGGGCCATTACGGCGCAGGCTCCAGCTTCTTCGGCGATGCGGGCTTGCTCGGCGTTTGTCACGTCCATGATTACGCCGCCTTTGAGCATCTGGGCTAGGCCTGCCTTGACGGTGAAGGAGGACTTGGCCTCGCCGCCGTTGTTGGAGGTATCGTTGGTCATGGTGATGGATGTGAAGGGTGAAAGGTGAAGAAAGGTAGAGTGAGTTGGGTGAAGATGATGAGTGTGTGTGGAGATGAGGAAAAGAGAAGAAGATGTCCGAGAAGTACCCTTTATATTACGTCTCTGACTCAACAAGTCAAACACGTAAACCCAAAAAGCAGGTATTACTCAATTAAGAAGGACCATAGAACAATACCTACCTACCGAAGCCCCCTCCATCTCGGCGTTGCCCCTCCCCCTCCGCCGCCCCGGTATGCGGCGCCGGAGCACCACGGGTTGCGGAGTGTGTCCTGCGTCCGCCTGCGGCACCATGCACGCTTTCATGTGCGCGTGTGACGAGAGACTTTTTTCCCCCTCAAGGGAAAACCTTAATGTCCACATCCACTAGCGGTCGTTTTCTCCGACCATCCGATCTAGGCGCCCCTTGTTCCGACGGATGGATGCAATAGGGCGGATGTTACAAGCTGATTTCTAAAGGGATTTTGCGGCAATTGTCGGGAAGACGAGGGACAAGAGATATAGCATCATGCAAAGATATGGGTAAAAAACTGAACAAGATTGTCTCGGCGTATCATCCTGTCCCCCCGTGATCCATCCTTCATGTCCTCGATTCTAGAATGTCTCGTTTTTGAGGGTGTGTTGAAACTTTGACTTGAGGTGTCTGATTGTTCTTTGCATGGCTTTTTTTCGCCACAATCCAGATCCGTGGATAACCTAGACTACCGTATCTATCCATCAAAACTTCCCCATTGTTCCTCCAACTCAATTGTTCATGACAATGCCGACATCCTTCATTTCCCCTCATAGAAGGTCAAGATAGCGGGAACCCCCCCAGTTCCAGACCCATCATCACCCGTGTCTATCCCACCAAAGCCGCATAATCGCCCCCTCCACCAACCTGCATGAGCGGGCATTGTACAGAAACGGCTTCTCCTAGAATCCCCAAGCACCATTGACGAAGGCTGACTCGATCTTGTCGTTCCTTGACTCACGTTACCCCCCTCTAGTTCAAACCGGCATACCCCGGAGCCGCCGCACCGGAGCACACCTTCAAAGGTTCGGAGTTGCTCTCCTCAACGTCCGCCGCCTTTCTTTTTTATCTGCATGCGGGCATGTGCATCTCGCATGGTGCTAATGCATGATTTAGTCCTTTTTGGGATATTCCGGTATCCATCTTTTTTGTGTTTCCCGAATGAGAGAATCTGGGGGATCTTTTTCTTTTTTAGCTAATAGGACCCTGACTAAGAAGAATTTCGCCTTCGGTCATATCCTCCGAAGTAACAACTTTCTCCGTTATCGCAACCTGTTGATCCCGAGATATCTATCTTGCTTCTATCCTTTTCACTGTCATACTCAAAAATTGACAAACTCATATTCATCATGTTGAGTCTTACTATTGGCGTTCTCGCTCTTCAAGGCGGCTTCTCTGAACATGTGGACCTCGTCCACAAAGCCGCAGAGTACATCTCGTCTACAGACGGCATTTCAAAGACAAAGTTCAACTGCATTGAAGTCCGAACTGAAGAACAACTCGCCCAGTGCAATGGTCTCATCATCCCCGGCGGCGAAAGCACCACAATCTCTTTTGTCGCAGCTCAATCTGGTCTCCTCGAACCCTTGAGACACTTTGTCAAGTAAGAAACCACCTTTCCTCAAGTTGCTTATCTCTTGTAACTAACTGAAACAGAGTTCAAAAACGGCCTGTTTGGGGAACTTGTGCTGGTCTCATCCTTCTCTCTGATGAAGCCAACGCCACCAAAAAGGGCGGCCAGGAACTTATTGGTGGTCTTGCTGTGCGTGTTCATCGCAACCACTTTGGTCGTCAGATTGAAAGCTTCGAGTCTGGACTTGATCTACCCTTCCTCCAAGACGGCGAACCTTTTCCTGGAGTCTTTATCCGCGCGCCCGTTGTGGAAGAGATCATTAGCACATCTCAAGACGAGAGGCCGCCCGTACAAGTCCTCGCCAAACTACCCGGTCGAGTAGATAAGATGAAACCCGGCCTATCACAGGCAAACACAAAGGATGATTCGGGAGATATTATTGCTGTGAGGCAAGGTAATATTCTAGGAATGAGTTTTCATCCAGAGTTGACAAAGGATGCGCGGATACACGTTTGGTGGCTACGTGAGATTCTTCACCAGCAGTAAAAAGGACACGGACATACAACATAGAAAGGCGTTGCAGGGGGGGAAAAAGGAATAAGAATTATTAATATTTGGGTATCAGCTTTCATCAGCCATTAATTCCTCCACCTATTCATTCTTAGCCCTTACCCATTGCCGCATCGTATCCTGGCGGTGGTGACTGAGGTCTCACTGAACTCTGCCCCTGCTCTCCTTCTTGTGATGTCTGACCAGCCCATGTGGGTGTCCTGGTTGCTGGTGAGCTGAATCCCAAGATCTGAAGTATTTCTGGGCTTCCCATCGTCTGGGCAAGTTCAGCTGGGGAGATGGTTCCTCCAACATTGACATCCGCACCATGCGCCTTGAGCAACTTGATCAAGTCTACATCCCTCCTCGAGATGGCCTGCATCAACGGCGTCCTCCCCTTCTTATCAGTCGCATTAGGATCAGCACCATTCTCCAACAACAGTCTAGCCTGATCCTTTCTTCCGTGGTCGATGGCATACAGCAGAAGCGTCTCACCACTACTCATCTTCTTCTTCGTCTGAGCACCAGCCGCAAGCATCATCTTGACCATCTCAGTACTACCCATCTCCATAGCGTAGCAAATAGCCGCCACGCTCGTCGTGCTATGCGAAACATTGGGAGATCCGCCGTGGTCGAGCAGCATGCGCACCACCCTGACCCTCTCGGCTTCGGAGAGCTTGTTGTCGCGGATGGCGATGATGAGGATCGGCTGACCGACTAGATCCTTGACGTTGGCATTAGCCCCATTGTCGAGGAGGAGTTGAGCCATGTCCAACTTCCGCTTGGCGATACACTCTGCCAGCACGGATAATCCGGTGAGTGTCTTTGCGCTCGCATTGCTGCCGTTCTCGAGAAGGAGGCGAACCATATCCATACGATCCTGACTCGTCGCAATAGCCAGCAAAGAATTACCAGTAATATCTCCAGAATTCGCACTAGCCCCATGCTTCAGAAGAAGACGAACAAGTTCGATGTTTCCCTTCTTGACAGCCTGCGCAATCATGGGTCGTCCCGACAAATTCGTCGTGCTCGCCTTTGCGCCATTCTCCAACAACAACTTAATACCCTCCAGGTTTTCGCTGTTGCAAACATCCACAAAGTACGATTGTCCTGACCAACTCTTTTGGTTGACGACGGCACCTTGGTCGACTAGGAATCTCGCAACGTCGATGCTACCGACCGAAGCGGCGAGGAAGAGAGGTGGTAGCTTCAGATCCTTGGAGTTGACGTCGGCACCAGCTCCAATGAGAAACTTGACAGCTTCCTCCTTGTTAGCCAACACGGCGCAACCAAGAGGCGTGTTTCCTTCTCCATTGCGACCGTTAATGTTTCCACCCTGTGCAAGAAAACCGCTCATCTGCTGAACATCACCCCGAAGAGCAGCCTGACAAAAAGCAGTAGCCAGAGGATCAGGTTTCGGCCAAAGACCAGCAGTCATGGCCTTGAAAGAGTTTGTCAGCGAAGACAAACCCTTGGAAAACCCAGAAGACGAGCTTGATGCCTCGGCAGTGGGCGACTGTGATGAACTAGGCTCATAAGGTGGAGGTTCAACGTCGCCACCTGGAAGCGGCCCTTTACTACTCGAAGCAATAGTATCAGATGGAGCCCCAGAAGTGAGCAAAACATCCTTTGTCTGAGAAGCTTGGTGACAGGCTAGGTTAACATGGTGAAAGACCTCTTTGCCGCTTGAGCTATCAAGGGCAGCATCCTGTTCATTCCGGCTTTGCCTAAGCACACAAAAAGAGTCAACAAAGAATCATGACAAAATGGATCACAGTTTTGAGCTTACAGCGAAAGAACCTTGGCAAAGAAAGCAAACAATCGTGAAAATGCAACCACGGCATCATTATACACTACCAAAAACACCTCATCAACCATAGGCAGCGTATCAACCTGCAGCCGCATAACCTGCTTGTTAAGCACAGCGGTGATGACATCGCACGATCCGAGACTCTGGCTCAGATGTGTCTGTAACCGAACCGAGATGGCACCAGCCGCGTTGAGAGCTGCCTCTAGCTGTCCAACATACTGATGAAGCTGATACAGTCTCGCGGCAAAGTTTGTCAGCTGCGGGTTTTCAGCTTCGAGCGTGCCGTTGAGTTCGTTGAGTTCTTCAGCGCTGGATAAGATCCTGTGGGAGATGGTCGATCCCAGGGACGTCAGTGAAATGACGGAGAAGCCGTCACCGTCCATCCTGGCGTGGATCTTTTCAAGGTGGAGTAAAAAGAAGTGTTGAGGGGTTTCTGTGTGTGTGGATCGACAAAGGCCAGCGGGGAAAAAGAGACAAAAAGAAGCCGGGCTTGTCTAGACTCTCTCTCTCTCTCTCTCTTCAAAGCCGCCTCCCAGTTGACACTTATAACACAAGACAACAGCAACTCGCTTAGAGTCTAACCGTTGCTAGTCGGGTAGGGCTGAATTTGCGTAAACGCGGGCAAGGCTGAACCTGTAACCTGCAGAATTGCGTCGTGTGCTGATGACGCGGTCCAGCGGGCTTGGGCTTGGCCGCACGTGTGCTAACCAGGATCATCTCTCACTCTGGGCTGCCTCTCTCCAGGCTGAAGCGGGTTCACTTTCAATCAACTGCTGCCTTGACAGCCACAGAGAAATGTGACAACTTTCCTAAACTGATTGTTCAATTTGACAAAACAAAAAGCCCCCCTCGCACCATAACACCGCATACGTTCAAGTGCCTTCCAATCCTGCTTTTTGCTTACGCCATCTTGCATCCATCGCCTGCCACCCCCAGCCATTACTTCGGACTCGCAATCTTTGTCTTGACTCCTTCGATAGGCTGATCCTTTGCTTTCTCAGGTCGTGTCATGAGATAAAAGAATCCCAGACCAAGAGCAAGCCCAACACCACCAATCACAAAAGATTGGTTCCTAAACTCATATCAGAACTCATTTCATTAAAGGAGTTGTTTGCGTAATAAACTCAACTGGTTCTTTTTGAGACATGGGTGGTGTCTCTGAGTTCTGTCGAAGCTGTGCTGACACGCGGAAACTGCGTTGCCCCAACATCATCATCGGCCGCAGGGCTGTCGTAGGTCGCACGAAACGGGTGGTGGTGGCTATGGCTGACATTGTGTGTTTTTCTGGTATCACGAATTATGCTTGATGCAGAGTCGGAGTGTTTACAGATGAGGCACAGCAGCAGCTATTAATAAAAGATTAGAGACATTAATGACGTTCATTAGAATCACTCAATTGAGGGTAAAACTTCATTTAGTCTCAATTGTTTCTGCTGTGGGAACTTGAGTGATCGTGGCGTCATTGATGCGTAGGTGCTCTCCTTCTGATATCGTCACCACGAAAGTCATAGGAGGCCTGAGACAGAATCCACTAGTAAACAAGGGAAATTGAATGGGAACTCATGATCCATTGATCGGTCTTCTTCGATGGCCGTTTCTACACTTGCGACAACCATCGCTCCACAACCAAGTTCATCAACAACCAAATCCAATACCGCCAAGGGTCTCAAATTCAATCTGTTAATACATACGTGAAATATCTCTCTATGATGCCCCCATCTTCTACAAACGCTTTTTCCGAAGTCCCATTCCTCACCCTGTCCAACCTCCTCCATCTCTTGACTCCCCCATCAATCACAATCACCAGGGACAAAAGGGCCGCATACTCGGCAAGCGCTTCAATTTCACTGTCGTAACATTTCGTCTGGGTATCTAACATCATTCGTAAAATTCCCAAGCACTGGACGACGCATGTGACGGCGGATGGTCTGTAGAAGGTTTGTGTTGATGTGTGTGTGTAATGTTTGTGTGTGTTGTAATATAGCTTCTAGACTTTTTGAAATCCTGTCCAAAAAGCCCGGGCCGTTCGTCGCCCGGGCGATTAAAAGCAGGATTTCGGCCTGTGACCAAGTGTCGACGCTTCCGAGACAGCCCCAGGCGGAATGCCGCTGTCGGGGTTGTGCGCGACGTCCTCTCAGAAAGGCGCTGCGCAAAGGGTCGACAGAATCATCCTGAAAGCATTATCGGCACGAGGCGTAGACGTGCCCGTTGCATGTTATGTCCAGCTACCGGCCAGCTGACTCCAATCTGTTGAAGCAGTGCCCTGGTTCCCTCCTATTTCGTGTCCAATACTCTCACGTTGCCGCTTACGGCTCCCAGCATATCCAATTACCGCGAGAAGATCCTCAATGACGTGTCAACACTTCCAGTTGCGATAACACAGCGGATCTGTACATCTTGAGGTGCCGCTGATGCCTTTTTCGGTGTCCCAATCTCGCCGTTGGCCTCGTCGGCTGGGCCCTTGGTAATCGGGGGCGCCCATCGCAAACTCGTAATAAAAATGTTCATGCATTCCCTCGAGTGTCTTGACGCACTTTCCTTCTTGGCTCAGATCCCAGCATCGAATTGTCTTGTCATCGGATACCGACAAAAGGAATTTGCCACTAGGATGAAACACCAAACTCCGAACCCAGTTGTCGTGACCGATCAGCGTCTTGATGCAAGTTCCGCGACTGTCCCAAAGTCGAATAGTCTTATCTCTGGATCCTGTCGCCATGAATTCGGCCGTGCTGCTGGCTGGAGGAGCCTTCTTCAATCCAGCCATGGTCGCAAGATGCTGATAAGAAGTAGGGGGAGCAAAAGCGCAGCACTCGACGCAATGCTCGTGACCGATCATGACCATCTTCGTCTCTGGAGCATTCATTGAAATATCCCATAGTCGCAGCGTTCGGTCGTTACCGGTCGACAAAAGGTACTTTCCATCCAGTGATGGACTCACGTCGCGAATCCAATCAGAATGTCCCCGTATCGTCTTCAGACAGTATCCCGTGGTGACGTCCCATATCCTCACCGTCACATCTCGGCTAGCGCTCGCGAGTAGATTACCGGAAAGTGGTGCTCCAGGGGCCCCTGAAGGAATGAACCGAACGGCGCTCACGCTGTGGTCGTGTCCAGGAAGTGTGCGGATATTCTTGTACTCGTCGGATGGGTCCCATAGCTTGATAGTCAGATCCGAGCTGCACGATGCGAGCAGCGTGTGGCCCTTGGGTCCACCGTAGTCTAGATCGAGCACGGCTTTGGTGTGGCCCTTCACCGTTCGTTCCAGCTCGCCAAATTCCCAATCCCAAATCTTGATGATGGCATCTTCATCTCCAGACGCGATGGATGAGTAGATGGGATGGAACGCAACGCAGTTAATGGGTGTTCGGTGCGATTGGAGGACGTGTCGCGGTGGTCCAGCCGGAAGCCAGGAGGCGGGATCTTGCTTGCGGTTGGATAGGGAGGTCGGTGTAGCGCTGTCGAGTTCGGTCTGGAGAACTTCGTTTCGTGCTTCTAGATCCATGATCTGGGAGCTCATTAGCTGAGGGGGCATGCGACAGAGCGCAGATAGTATACCTTCTTCTGCAACCGGACAACACTGGTCCACTTCTTCTCCAGCAAAGTCTCATACTTCTTAGCGGTGGCAGGATCAAAGATTTCCTCTCCGAGGTTGAGCTCCGTCCTCATAGCAGTGACGCTATCCTGGAAATTATTGGCGGCGAGGTATGCGATGATGGATTTGTGCCTGCAGTGTGGTTAGACGGGCAAGTGACAAGCTCCAGGAGCTCCCCTGTACGAACAGCTCTTCGGCCTGCCGGCTCGTCAAGGTCCGGCTCATCGTAGCGGTGTTTCGCTCTCCTCTACAGAGCAGCTCGGGACCCAGGAATCGTGTATTATTCAGTGGCGGTCGGGTCGCTTTGACGAGGAAAACATGCGAGATGGGTTCGTCGATTAAAAACCGCGGGGGAGGGGCGGCGGGTTTTGGTGGGAGAGCTTCCTCGGTGACGTGTCGGTGGAGGAGGATAGGCGACGGTGATGGCTGAGGAGACGACCAATGGGGAGGTCGGTCAAACGGCAGGAGGAGGAGAGCACAAAGGAAAAGGTGACGGCTCTTTCAGTGGGAGCAGAGCAGAATGCGCATCAAAAGGCGACGCGATTTCGCCAGGGGCTTCAACAACCGTGGACAAAGAGCGGTGCAGCCAAACGGGCCTGAGCCGCTGCCCAAGATCACGTGGAGTTCGCAGTAGTGCGCCTACCCTACAGTTGATCAGCATTTGAGGATTTTCAACATCAGTAAGATAAGTCGCGTGTTTGTCTACCATTCTAGGTAGGAAAAGAAAGGAACGTTTTTATAGTGAAGAGCTTATTTCTGTATTTTTAATTGTGCTATTTTTCTAGTTATCTCTGTTTGTGAACATATCTGCAGAATGGTCCCATCCCCACTTTCTTTGAGAGCATGATAAAAAGAATGTATGCGTTGGTGTTGGTTGGCCCTGTTCTGGACCTAGTTGAGCCTCGTTTTCTAACCCGTGGAACATGTATCGGAAGTACCTCCCTGGGCCAATCCAATGGAGCTCGATAAAGCGAGAATCGAGCAGTACCAGCGCCAGCTTCGGGAAGATGAGACCCCAGAGCCAGAGCCATAGCACCCCCAAGAACTCGAAAACAGCTGGGTGTGTGGCAATGCTCGACGACCTCTACCTCCCAATCACTCTGACAACCACAAAGTCAGCCTTTATCGCCTGCAGCAGCGATGGCTCAGCTTCTGCGAAAGGATGAGCAGACGGGCGGATTGGAAGGTTCTGCTAAAGACTCTAACCCTTGACAGTAAAGGCCTCGGCGGTGAGCCTGTCCGTGATAGCCCTTGAAGTTCGCGGAAGACTCATCCAGTCAATCACCTCGGTCAAGCGCCCTGCGACCCTTCCGAGTTGGCCTTTTAGACCCCCCCCCCCCGCAGACGCCTTGATTTTTCTCACACGAGTGCAGCCCTACGCCTGTTCCCATCTGCAGATAGCAGACCAGGGAACAGTCTCTCCCCAGTCTTCTCTCCCTTCCCACAATCTAATCCTCGCAACTCATCATCTCGCCCAAGATTGTGATCTTGTCTTTGTGCTGGCAACTCTCACCATGATGTGCTTACCTTGAAAGCTGTTTGCGCAATTGTCCCTCGACTCGTCAGATTTGCTCATCGTTGTAACACCGTCAGACTTCGCATGGAGGCCAATCGAGCCGTGTCTTTAGCAGCGGAGCCGCCAGGCGAGCGGTTGCTTGTATCAGTAACCTATTGTCGGGTGGCCTGAGAAGGCTGAGGCGTTATGCAGTATTACAATGCGTTGGATATGTAATTTGCTATATGTAATAGCAGAGGGTATTTATTTAGATACCCCGCCCGCCAGTTCTTCTCGAGGTCGTCCACCAAAAAGAACCTCCTCCATAGCCTCTCGCGCTCTCGTCGCAATAAGTTGCGCCAAACCAAAAATTTAGCAATCGACTCGGGCAACGTCCCAAGACACGTGCTGTCTTTATACCGTCAGGCCGACCTAACCAGGATCGGCTTCCTGGACTCGCGACCGCCTGCGCCGCGTCCTCTTACTATGGAAAGTCTCGAGCACACGGGAGATGATTCTATGGAAGATGTCTTCCTCCAAGACGACCTCAGACCAACCATCGCAGAGCACGCGACACAATGCCGGTCTCTTTTCCACAAGTATCTAGTTATGCCTGAAATATTGGAAGACCCTACTATCATGGACGACCAGTTGGCACGCTTCACATTGTGGACATCTAACATGGACGTTTGGGGGCCTCTCAATGTGTCGTTGGACTATAGACTCCGATTTAGTCCCACCGCTGCGGATATTATACATCAGCTCCTGGATATCATTTGCGACACCTTGCTGTCTTGTGAGTAGCATCGCCTTCGAATGGATTGAGTATCAATGCTAAGATAAGTCTTGACAACAGTGAAACCAATCGACGTCCGCCCACCACATATTACGAGCAGGAAGAGACAGCGCATCTCAGTCCAGGGCAGTTCAGAAGTCGCGAGGAGATCCGACTACGACACCAGTGATTCGGAGAGCGATGTCGATCCGGTAGAGGAAAACATCCTGAAGGTGACGGAGACGATTGGCGGAACAATAACGCGGCTCTTCCGTCTATCCAACGCCGTTCGAAGGTCCGCCAAAGCCAACCGGGCCCGCAAGATCGAGAGTTATAACGACAAAGACGCGAACAAGGCCATAGACGAGCTGCGTCTCTACACAAGGTGCTATATTGAGTTCCGGTTCCCAGAGGCGCCAGAGGCGCTCCGCTCGGCATTGGTAGAGGCCAACGCGTGGCGACTTAGACGGTTATATTATCAACGGTCCCATCGGAGACGTATCGACATGAGCATTCAGAGCCCGCCAACCACTCTGCCCGTTGCTCAACTCCCTAAGATGACGAGCAGCGCGCCGGCTGTGCGGTTTGCGCCGAGCCCACTGCCAAAGCCTGAGACGAACAACGCGCATGTCCATTCGCCAACACCAGTGACAAATGCGACTACTGCTCGACAAACCGCCGTTGAGGCCTTGTACGCCAAATCCACGACCGAAGTCCCCCGCGCAAAATCTGTACTCGTGAACAATAAATTGTCGTTCCCTCCCATACCACCAAATGGACAGTGTACTTACTGCGGCGTCATCATCGAGTTCAAAAAGACTGCGAGGTCCCTGCTGTGGCAGTAAGTAGATTATTTTCTCTGCGTGGGCTTTCGAGTACCTTGCAATGGACTCACTATACTTTAACGCAGTAGAGGGGGCCAACACAAGTGCTCGGATCCTTGGGCATTCCTATCATACCTTATCGTAAGAACGCGTGACTAATGTACACCAGAAACCATGTTATCGGAGACCTAGAGCCTTTCATATGTGTCTTTTCACAGTGCCAAGGGGGAGGTCACCACGGGGGAACTGGTCCGATGACGTTCGAAACGTCAAAGGCCTGGTCCAACCACATGCGGACAGCTCACGGGTATGCATGGGAGTGCAGAGCCCCATCTCACGATCCAATCGTTTTTGAACAAGAGATACATTACCAGGAGCATTCCGTGACGGAGCACGGAGTGCCTGAAGCCCACGTCGGGACGCTTTCTCGGGCGGCGCGGAGGCCAGTCCTCGACAAGGTCCTGAATTGTCCGTTTGGCGACGATTTCCAACCCCCGGGTAAGGTCGAATCCAGCGCTGTCTTCTCGAGCGAAGCTCTCCAGTCGCACGTCGCCGGCCATATGAAGGAAATCGCTCTACTTGCACTACAAAAACTTCCCAGCGACGATGATGAGAACGCCGAGAACGTCGATAGCGACCAACCGTTAGAAGACGATGGGCCAGTCGGGGTTGTCGGAGTTGCACGTCAATCCATGTATAGCATTCTGGATGACGAGGACCTTAATTTCCAAGACGATGACACTGGTGATGCAGACGACAATCCTGAACGCCACGAGGAGGAAATAAGCGCACGGGTGACGGAACTCGACTTGGAGGACAAAGACGAATTGGGGATGACGAAACTTCACCACGCGGTACGAGCCGGTGATATGGACTTGGTTGAGTCTGTGATCCAGAGCAGCGCAAGTGTTGATTGTAGGGACGCAAATGGTTCAACGCCTCTGCATTACGCTGCGAAGAGGGGACTGGTCGAATGCGTGGCAGTCTTGGTTAAGCATGGTGCAGACATACGAATCACTGACAACTCTGGATTCAGCCCATTTCTCTGGGCCGTCGTTGCTGGGCAAGAAGAAGCCGCCGAAAATCTGCTATGGATGGGCGCTGATGCCGATTCATCGAGCGCGGATGGACGTTCTGCGCTCGCCTGGGCTGCCAGTTTTGGACAGGTTTCAACTGCTCGAATGCTTCTGGCTTGTGGTGCCAGTATGCATGATGACCAACATACGCAGCAGACTACGCCTTTGGAAGAAGCGGCAGCTTCTGGAAGCCTTCCCATTGTTAAACTACTCATCTATCATGGTGCGGATCCCAACCATCGTGATCGCGATGTATGGTCGGCGATACATTGGGCAGCAGAGGAGGGCCATGGGGATATTGTAAGTTTCTTGCTGGACCATGGGGCCAACCCCAATGCTGTCAGCTCTTACGGTACGTCACCATTGCACTGCGCTGCAAATGGGGGGCACCTTTTCATTGTGAACTTGCTCCTCGAAAGGGGGAAAGTCGATCCGCTCAAGTCAACATGCCACGGCTGGACCGCGCTACATCATGCCGCCTTCATGGGGCACTCCCGTGTCGTTGATCTCCTCCTTCAGGACGACCGCGTACGATCTACCTCCTCTTTGCAGGACAACCACGGCTGGTCCGTTCTTCATTTGGCCGTTCACAGTCGAGATCTAGCCACTGTCCGTATCTTGCTCGACAGATCGATCATTGAAGACCCTCAGGCCCTAGTAGACGAAAGCGGCCTCACTGCAGAAGAATGGCTGGATCGCGGACCAACGAGCCATTCCCAGAAGGCCATCAACGAACTGGCGTTCAGCAAGTCGCGTTGTTGCCGAGCCGTCACAGAACTTCGCGATGCTGTGGCCATTGACAACGTCTCCTTGATCAGATTTCTGTTGAAATCGGGCCACTCCATCAATGGCATGAACTCTGGAAGGAGAACTGCGCTCTATTACGCTGCAAAGAAGAGTGTGCACCCCATCATGGATCTGCTTCTTGACTGGGGTGCCGATCCCAACATCCTTCCAACGGGGCGGAAGAGCTGGGAAGAATTCATTTTGCATGACGACGTTTTGCAGCGGCTCAAACTAGCAGGATACCGGAGGCGAGATACCGACCCAGAGGTGGAACGCCAGATTCGTCGGGCATTAAGAGAGCGAAGCCAGCCATCTGAGCAGCCCATACCGCACTCGCCCGAAGCAGACAAGTCACCTTTATTTGAGCCGAACAACTTTGGACTTTGGTCACCTGTTCCAGATTCGCCAACGCCGCTTTCTCTGAATCATTTCGCTTCCATTGAAATGCTCACACCAATGCCCACAGACCAAAAAAACGATAATAAGCGCAAGGCTAGATCAGGCCGGACGGATTGGTTCAGACGGCTCTGGGGTGGAAGGCAGTGACCTCGGTCTCCAAGGTGAGAGTGAGGAGCGACAGAACAGCCGTGAGTTGTAATGGCCGGATCGAGCTACGAATCAAATGTTATGATGAGCTCCGTGTCCGTATTTTCGTGAATAGTAGTGCAGTCAGTAGCTAGTCATCCTGAGCCTCGGTGCTGTCGGAAACGGCAAGGCTTTCGAGTCGCCTAAATGATAAGCTTAATTTAATAATCCACTAGGTTAACGCCCAACCTGTCATAACACTGTATGAAAGAAGTGTTAAATCAAACACCAAGGGGGAGGCTAGGAGGGCACTAGCAGCGGGCAAGGCACATGTTGATTCCCTTAGATCTCTTCCGTAAAAGAACCCCATAACGTCAAAACAACGAAACAGATCACTGACCTACACACTGCCACGCCCTTAATTCCAAGCGTTCCCAACCATTGCTGACGAACCTTGGTCTTTGGAGTGAATCTTCTCTCCTTCGTTATGGATGTCAACATTCCTGGCTCCCAAAAAGCACCTTGCTGCCAGAATCTCCAACAGCGCCACCTAGGTTCCAAGGTCGCTGCTCGTCCCGGTGGTTAGAGGTCCTATAAAAGGTAGTAACTCAAGAGGTAGAGCAGGTAAGATTTGAGTAAGCATAGTCGAAGGCTTCCAGATACCCTGTCATCTGGATAACAGCGGCAGAGACCACCAGGATGTGCATGAATGAGTGGGAGCTGCACATGTCGAATTTTCCAGGCCACCAACTTTCGGGGAATCTCATCTTTTTGAATCACATGTATTAGGATCAATTTTTTTCTCCTGTATGGGCAAGATGGGAGACTTACTGCATAAAGCGCGGTTCCAGATACAAGGCAGCCTATCTTTGCCACCATAGTATAGGTGAAGGCTTTTTTGTTCATCAAGTCTAGCCCGAATACATCGAGCCCATGAATCAAGGGCGCCACAACGGACGCGCCAGTCGCCACGAACGCTGCTGTTCGCATGGAGCGATACTTGTGGCTTTGGAGCTTGGGATGGATGTTCGTGATGATGGTCAATGCCCCGAAAACCCCAACCTATTGACGGATGAAGACGGTGTTAGATCCGATTACCGGACAGAAAAAGCCGAGCATATGGAGATCAACTAACCATGGACCAATAAATATTGCGTAGCGTAGTCTCACACCAAAAGATTATGTATACTCCCAAGACAATGTCACCGACTATAAAGATGCCGATACCAAGCATATCTAGTCGGTGGCAGAAATGGTCCACGTCGTAAGAGTGGTTCATCATAGTATGATAGACAGCCGAAAATGCGTAGCAAATGGATGCCGTAAGCATGAAGAATGAGAAAGCAATGAAATCGGTGCTAGTAATTCTGGAATATTTGCCAGCAAGGTACTGCAAGATATACCACTCGCCGAAGAGAAAGACAACGGCCGGAATGAGATGGGAATAGATGTTGACCGTCTCGTTGTGAAGATACCGCCAACTGCGGAACGAGGCGCAAGCCGAGCCCGATATGGGCCGGTAACCGTGAAGAATCCACCGGTTGTTGTCGTGTTGAAACCATTCCGGCATCTCATCGAACGAGAGAAGAGCTGGGCGTCCTGCATCGTCTTCCATTCCCTGCCCTTTGTGCGCCTCTGGCTCTTTGGTCGGAACTCGGAGACGGGGAGTGGACGCCATTTACTGTCGCGCCTGGTGATGTGTAATTTGTGAAGGCCGGAATTTGAGAGTGAGTAGAAATGGAATCGAAGAAATGCGTTTTCTCTTTGCTTGGCAGCTTTCTTGTGTCTTGCCTTGCGAAGTTGCAGGTCTTTTTCCTCGGTTGGGCAGTGCTGTCTGTGAACAAGTCAAGTCAAAAGCAATTACGCTCTCCACTTGAAATAATTACCCTTATTGGTTGATTTCGAATTTTTATTTGACTTGACTTGACTTGACTTGTTGACAGCGCTGCGGTTGGGATCTCAAAGCGCCAGCCTCGTTGAGCTGAACATCCTGTTTCAAATACCTAACTCGACGTGGATACGCATGCTTGGCAACGATAATGGACCCGGCCTCAGCTACTACCTAACTATAGGCTGGCAACGATGCGACACCGCAGCCTCACTGGGCTGAACATCCTGTCTCAAACAGCTCGACGTGGTTGGTTCCTACTTGCTCTGTCACCTGTCCCGGGCGTCTCAAGCATCCATGCAGTCAGCATTGAGGGGTCAGGGATACGCGTGCTTGGCAACGATCCATGATGGACCCCGCCCCAGCTACTAACGACGGGAACTAACGACGGGCACTAACGATGGGCTGGCAACGATGCGAACGGCGGGGCCTAAAAAGTCGCGACCCTGCTACGGCCGCAATGGACGGAGCGTTCAGGCAGCTTCACGCACCGGGCTAACACAACTCATCGGCACCGACGCTCCCGGAGTCTCTCGTTTCTTGACCTGTCCGCGCTCTGGCTGGAGATGACGTCCCGTGAAGACTACGCAGTTGGGTGGGTCTGCCGTTTACCTGTCGAGGTGGCTGCAGCCAAAGCAGCGCTTGATCGTGTCCATGACAATCTACCCACGGATCAGGATTCAGACGGCAACAACAACAACGACTACATTCTCGGGAATCTTCAGGGCCACAATGTCGTTGTGGCATATCCAAAGGTGTACGGCAAATCGTCACTCGCCGACGTGACCGCACAGTTGCATGCAAGTTACCCATCTGTCCGATTCAATCTGATGGTAGGCATTGCGGGAGGAGTTCCCGATACGAAGGATGATGTTCGTCTCGGTGATGTTGTTGTCAGCAAATCGGCAGCTGGGTGGTCGGGTATCCTCGAGTACGACGTGAACGGGGAACGAGCGAAAGATCAGATTGCTCTCGGCAGAGCGTTGGATCAGCCGACACTTTTGCTTCTCACAGCTATGGGGAAGGCCCAGACAGCCGCCATTTTTGAAGAAAGCAAGATGCCCCGCTACATCTCCGAGATGGTGCAGAAAGATCCAGTTACCTTTGCCCACCCTGGCCCAGAACAAGACATCCTCTTCGACGCAACTTATCATCATGCAACCAATGAATCCGAACAAGGTGGATGCAGTCATTGCGACCCGGATAAGATTCGGTCAAGGCAGCCGCGTGAAGTACAGGATCCCGTTGTTCATTATGGCTCAATTGCCTCTACTCGTCATTTGATGCGCAACGGAGCAGGCCGGGACCAGTTCGCACGCAAGCATGATATTCTCTGCTTCGAGAAAGAGGCAACTGGGCTGAGGGATGCCGCTCAGTACCTGGTCATCCGAGGAATCAGTGACTACGCAGACTCGCACAGCTCAGATATCTGGCATGCCTGGGCTGCAGCGACCGCAGCAGCATACGCAACAGAGGTCCTTTCATTCGTGCCCGCCGCCTCCAAGACGATACCTTTGGCCGCAAACGCGTATGCCGAGGCCGCACCCGTTCTTGACGCCTTACTTCTGACAAGACCGGACGTTGATCGGAAGTCCCTTATTGCACTGAAGGGACGCAGGGTTGATGGAACCTGCGAGTGGGTTACGAAGCATCACCATTATCAAGAGTGGCTGGCAGATGCGAGTCGACCACTCCTCTGGATCTCAGGTGGCCCTGGAAAAGGGAAGACAATGCTCGCCATTTATATCACCGAGGTGCTACAACCACTTGTTGACGCTGGAGACAATGTTCTTCTCTATTACTTCTGCAGTGATTGTGACAAGAATCGGAACACTGCATTGACCATATTGAGAGGCATCCTGCATCAATGGATCGGCCTCCAGCGCCACCTGGCCAAAGAAGTCAAGAACTCATTCGAGGGGGCGGATACGACCAAGTACACAATTTCCAGTTTCGTCACGCTGTGGAGGGTTTTCCTGACTCTGCTCCAGCAGACCACATCTTCCCGGGTAGTCTGTGTCCTCGATGGTCTCGACGAGTGCGAGAAGGAATCGATCAGACAGCTTTTAGATGCCGTTGGAAGCTACTTGTCAAAGTCTGGGGAAGGGGCAAAACCACGACTGAAGCTCATTATTCTCTCCCGGCCTCAGCCGCGTGTGTTGGAGAGCAAACTCGGTCGCTATCCGCAGATTCAGTTGGACGCCTCCGACACGGAAACTACGCATGATGTCGAGAGATACATCTTTGCCAAAGTCGCCGAACTGGCATCCGAGCAAGACCTTTCCGAAGAGATGGTCGCGCAGGTTCAGCAGACCCTGCTAGCTGGCGCTGATGGTACCTTTCTGTGGGTTGCGTTCGTTGCCAATGAGCTTCAGGGCCGGAGTTGGAGCAAGATCGATGAAGTGCTCCGCCAAATTCCCAAAGGCCTGGGTGGGATTTATCAGCGGCTTCTTCGGCAGGTCGGCGGCAAGGAAGCTTTGGTCCCCATTCTCCAATGGGTCGTTCTCGCTGCCCGGCCCCTCACACTGGAAGAATTGGCCGTGGCCGCAGAGGTCAAGGCGGCTGATACTGTTCCAGCAACACAAGTGACCCGGAGGCGGCTGGGGGTCGGCGGGTTGCTCGTCAAGGTCGAAGGAGACGTCGTCAATCTGGTTCATGAATCGGCGAAAGAATTCTTCCAGAGCGATCAAGTCAACATCAAAGGGATCGACATGTTCCATATGGGCCAGGAAACCCACAGGAAGCTCATGCAGACTTGTTTGGCTCACGTAGAACGCGGGTACGGAAATTCCAGCACGCCCGGTCAGGATCCCTTCTTATCTTATGCCAGCCAGTACTGGCCGGTGCATTTCCACCACGCCATTCACGTGCTCGATTCAGCGATAGAATTCTCGCGTCCATTCTTTCAAGTGGACTCTCCCATCCGGACAGGATGGTGGAAAGTCTACTGGGAGCAGGAGAAGAACGGCGGCAGCCCGCCCACCTTCACTCTCTTGCATCTCGCGGCATACTTTGGAAACATAGCCTGGGCCAAAATGTTACTCGACACACATGGCCGCCTCATTTCGCGGAAGGACAATTACGGCCGGACACCTTTGTACTGGGCGGTTAACAAAGGTCACCGAGAAATGGTGGAGCTCCTGCTTGAACATGGGGCACGTGTTAACTTCAAGGATCGAAGCATGTTGACTGCTTTACACATCGCAGTAATCGGTCAACACAGAGACGTTGTGTCGGTGCTGCTAGAGCACGGTGCCCGCATCGAGGCCAAGGGGGAGACTGGCGACACGGACACACCATTGGTGCGAGCCATTTTAGGGAACTCGAGGGAAACCACGGAGGAACTACTCGAGCAAGGAGCGCGCGTGGATAAATTGTCATCGTTTCTGGGAGTTGCTTCTCTGAGGCCGCCTACGGATCCATTGGATGAACGGGTGACAGAGCTGCTTGGGCTCCAGGAGCAGGTCCTGAATGCGCGCTTCATGCATACGACGCGAGATGTGAACCTGGTCACGAAGGGACTGGCCCTATCCATCCGCATTCCTCTGGTCCTTGAATTGATGACCCTCTATTTCAAGTACATGGCGTTGAACCGCATGGATAGTCTGCCTGTGCTGCGGGAACTGGTCCAGGAGAACAAGATGAAGCAAATGCGGGCATGGGCAAAACCGTACCATATGTTCCTCGCGAGACTGGTGTATGCCAAGAGTGCAAGGAAGCTCAAGGCCATGGGCGACCTGCCGACATATTGCTTGCAGAGGGTCACACCCGGAGATATGCAGGCACTGGTGGTCATCATGACCTTCACCGGCATGGAGACGAAATCCACAGCTGTCCAAGAAGGATGGGAGCCAGGAGACGACATCACATCTGCGGCAATTGCAGACTGGGCCGCCATCGCCTACGAGAGGGACTCTCTAGAGTACTTCCACCTCGGCATCAGAGAATTCCTGATCGATTTCGATGGTTGTATCCGGAATGAGAACCGGGAAGAGAAGGTGCTCCGAACGACTCTACTCATAACGGTCCACTTCGCCATGCTCGACAAACAGAAACCAGGGCCGATCGAGTACATATCCCGGGTCACCGCCGAGTTCTTTGAAGGATACATCGGCAGCGTTTACGAGGTTGGGTTGTTCAGCGACGCGAACCAAGCGTACGCAAAGAAGCTGCGCGTCGCCAGCGACAGCCAAGACTCTGCCTTGTTGCGTCACGTCCTGAAGACCATTTTCCAGTGCGCCCAGCAGGCCAAAGAGAATGGACAGGACCGCTTTCTCAACATACCCTCGGCCGCGTGCTTGATCCTCTGCCAGGAGAACGCCGCCGCCCACCGGTGGCTCATTGGTGAGGCCATCCCGGAGGAGATGGCGGCATTGATAGCCCAGCGGCAGCCTCCGGGAGCGCTGCAGAAGCGGGCTTGCAAGGCTTTGATAGAGTGCCTGATCATTGGGAAACAGTACGGAATGAGCGCGCAGAAACAAAGCGTCGAGAAGCATCTGCGGTCCTTGCCGGAGGTTGAACATGTGATGAATCGCATACTGGGTGTATAAGAGAATTGCGTGATGCGCACACTCACGATCCTGCAATCGCGCACAAATTCACAATTTGGCGTACGTACTAATTATGGACAGAATTGATGTATTTGCGGTTCTCTGGTTGTAAGTTACTTACCTACTATTGGAGGTGGTGATGGCGGAGATGATCGATTTGCTGAGCATGTGAGGTGCGTCCTGTCCTGTGTTTCTTCATACTTTGCGAGCTGGAAAAAGGGTGAACCTCCACCGGCGCCTTTGAGTGCTACAGTCGATTCTCCGACATGGAGGTCTGTCGCCCATGATTTCCTCCCAGGCAGCTGAAGGGCCCCTCTCCCATCCACTACGGAGGAATGACCACGCCGTGTTTTGGGAGGGGGGCAGACACACACAGCCAGTCAAGGCTTGGTCAGGGGCTCGACGAAGGGGGTGGGGGGTAGACTTCTGAGCCTATACCCAAGATTCAAGACTGGCCACTATAGTTTACAACCGCCAAAAAGATGACGCCGCGATAACCTCAAAAAGGCCTCTTGTAAGATGGATAAAAAGGCACCATCTCTCCGCTGTGGGGATGAAGGAGGAAAGCTTGTTTAAACAGCCTGTCAAGGTAGACAGACACAGCCCGGCAAGGCTGCCATGGTCAGTGGCAACCCCTCAACGGGATATGCGGCCAGGCGGGCTGCTGTGACGGGGTCCTGAGGATCTGGGAGTGAGCGTAGCACAGCCTGATCCGGGACAGACCAGTCAGTATATAGCACCTATGTGACCTGCCAATGTTGGTCCAGCCAACGTTACGTTGGACAAGAATCCCGATGCAATCCTCAAATCCATCATTTTAAATGCGCAATCATGGACGACGACGACACCGAAACCGATGCCCCAGGCCTGTTACAATCCGTGCTTGCACTATTCTCTGGAAATCGACCGCAAAGGTCGGCGAAGCCGGCGTCGTCACTGCAATCACGGAAGCGCCAGGCCTGGCTTCGCGCGGATTCATTTATGCAGCGTGGTGATGTTCGCGAAGCCGACCCAGCGAGCGTCAAAAGGACTCTACTCGCATTCGAACATCTTGTTCAGGACGACGACCCTCATCGAGAGATGGATTTCGTACGTCTTTCAGCCTGTTGACCGACCCCCTCACTCACTTTCTGCCTGTTAACGACAGTCGCCGCCCGAGCAGAATTTCGAACAAGATGTAAACGAGCGGCGGTTTCCGAATCTTCGCCGCATGGTCGAGAATCCAAGTCGCGATCCGCATGCCGCCGCCGACCTTGATGCAGCAGCCATTCGAGTTGGTAAACGGAGACGGGAATGCGACGATGCGATACAGGAACTTTGGCAATTGGACCAAGACAGGAAGAAGCGCCGCCGAGTTCTGCCTCGTGAAGAGCCAACTCGCGAGGAGTCCAGCCTCGACGACGACGACCCCGATGCCAACTTTGCCGTGCTGATGAGGAGACATTTGGTGTCCTTGGACAATGCGTTGCGAAGACACTGGGTTTGTGTGTGCCAGAAGTGCTCAGGGCTGAGCGTGAGACTGTCGCTGCCGCCACGACACAAGCAGGGGGCGGCCAACCTCGAGTCTGAGGCCAGTTTCCAAGTCTTTTTCGGCGTACGATCCGTACCAGCTAGTATTCTGCAGGAGGCCAGAATCACGGTCAAGTAAGTAACTCGAAGCAGCATTGTGTGGTCAAGCAAGCGCCTGGTTTCCCCTCTATTCGCTAACACGGACAATGCGGAGACCTACACAACAGCCTCATCAGGCGCTCATCTGACCCGATAATGAGCAATCAACCCGCCTTTGCCCACCACATACTATGCCAAAGCATCACCGAGTCCATCGGTCAACGAAATTGCTTACATTTCGCTCTCGAGGATGGAGTGTTTCAGAGGCTTCGCCCGCAACAAAAGACATTTGGGTGTGACCGAATGTCAAGCACAGTATCCTTGTCGGCCTTGTTCCAACGCCAGCAAGAACTACCTGGTGGCAAATCGGTGCTGCCATTCAAGGGGAGGGCAGTATTGGCTGCTACCCTGGCTTCAGCTCTTCTTCCCTTCCTAGAGACACCATGGCTGCAGTTCTCCTTCAATCACTCAAAGATACAATTCTTTGAGCCACGGCAGAATGGAGAACTCCCCGACATCACGAAGCCATTTCTAGCTCTCGAGCACGTTCCAGTCATGCCAGCCCGCAGTACCACCACCGACAACACCGGAGATGCCTCGAAACACATATTTCACCCCAACGCCAGCGTGTTGGCACTTGGCATTCTTTTGTGCGAGCTTCACTTCTGCACACCTGTCGAGCTCATGGCGGAAGAAACAACACCCGCCGCCGCCGCCGCTGGAGTTCCCAGCGTCAGGAACATCAATGATGATTGCTACACCTGTCTGGATAAACTTCAGATTCTGGAAGACGACGCTGGTGTCGACTACTACCTCGCCACGAAAGCATGCCTTACTGGGGAGTACTATCCAATCGGAGAGCAAGTCGAGTTTGACAATGTTATTGTCCAGCGGCTCTTTTACCAGAACGTCGTCAAACGACTTGAAAACGTGATATTCAAGGCATGGGGCATTCGATTAGGGGATCTGGGTTCATCCGACGCTCGAAGCAACGAATCCTGTTGGGGTCCTATCGGTCGAGAAGTTGTCCGCCTCCACGCGGTTCAGGTCGATTCCCAGATGGCAAACGATGCCTCTGCAAGGGGAACCTGTCATCGATCACTGTCTGACAGCGCGCCTGTGCCTAGCTATCTCCATTCGGATATGGTGCTACGGCTGTCAGGGCGGCCTTCTCCGGGATCGCAAGCCCAAGGACACCACCTCACCAAGCCTTCAGAGAAGAGCTTGTATTTCTTTGATGCAAGCCTCCACATGGGCCCAGGACCTGAATCAGAGTGGGTTATTTTCCCATCAACTACAACCTAGTCTCTATCGTACTAATGACCCGCCGCCAGAAATCCCCTTTCGGAAAGATGGATGGACAATTTACTGTCTTCGATCTCTCGCTATGTTGATCCTGTTCTCGATATTGTCGAACCCGTGCGAATAGCTATTTTGGACTCGGGACTCGACCCTACAAACCCCTTCCTGATCGAGGATCAACAACAAGCCAACCCACAAATCAAGGAAGCTCGAAGTTTTGTACATGGAACACAACCACACGAGATTCAAGACGAGATTGGACACGGCACTCATGCTCTGGGTCTTCTTCTCAAAGTTGCCCCATGCGCTGAGATCTATGTCGCCAGAGTTGCGCGCCGGGAAACTCTAAACAGCAATACCTTCAATGACATTACAAAGGCGGGGATTGATTCCACACCAGAGCAAACCCTGTTGTTGGGCTAGACTAACAGACTTGTGCATGCAGGCCATCGATCATGCAGTGAAAGAATGGAAAGTGGACATTATATCAATGTCGTTCGGTATCCGTGAATATAACGAGCCCATGAGCAACGCTATAGCCAACGCACTGAATGGGCGGACGCTATTGTTCGCGGCAGCGTCGAATGATGGGGCGAACCTCGACAGAGCTTTCCCAGCTCAGTATCCCGGCGTCTTTTGTATACACTCAACCGACGGAAACGGCAATCCTTCCGATTTCAACCCTACAGCAAGCGAAAAGGACGTCAACTACAGTCTACTCGGGCAGCAAGTCTCTTCCCACTGGCCCGCTGGCATGAACGGACACAATCAGCCCGTCAGGTCTCTTTCAGGCACGTCGGTGGCCACACCGATCGCCGCTGGTCTAGCTGCGTCGGTCCTGTCCTTTGTCCGTCGTCAGGATCGGCAAGTTGCTGTAGAGAGTGAAAGATTGGGACAGTGGCTGAAAAGGGACAATTCCATGGACATGGTCTTTAATAGTATGGTCAGACGAAGGCGGGGCCCGGGCTACGACTACATCACGCCTGAGATTCTCTTGGATAGCGGTTCGACAGAGGAGGATGTTTATAGGAAAATCAGGGATATCAAGAGGACCATGTACAGATATCAGAAGTAGTAGCCCTGTACACAGAACAACAAAATTGCACCTTGTATACTGACACTGACACACGGCTCCTCACTTGCGATCCAAATCAAGCAGGAACGCAATAGACGTTTCCATTCTCGGTGTCATCGGGAACAGCCTCAGCCGTCTCAATACCAGCTCCATCCACGTCCTCAGCCAAGACACACTCGTCCTCATCTGCCTTGGCACCAACGGCCATAAAGGCACCTTTACTGTACTCTTCCAGCTTGACTCTCCGCCCAAACTTGAGCCTCTTGACGCAGAACGCAAACACAAATTCCGCCTCGCGAGTGGACTCGACCTCGTCCTCGTCGGCGCGAGTCCAGTGGCCCTTTGGGCCAAAGGTGGTGCCCAGCGCGGCCACATCGATGCCGAGATTCCCCTTGACCGTCGTGCTCTGCAGAGTCGAGTACTTGATCTTGGCGCCCTTGACGAGCTTCATGCCCGTGACGAGGAAGAGCGTGTTGACGAGCGCAAACTTTTGCCTGGGCTCCCGCAGCCATGCCTGCACGGCTGGTGCCTTGACAGCCTGCTCGATGTATTCCTGGGTAGGCTCGAAAGACAGAGTCGTCATGGTGTCAAAGGCAAATGTATTCTTCATCTTGTCCGAGTGCTCGACCTCGACCTCGGGACCAAGGGGTAGTCCACCGGTGGCCAGCTGCAAGAATTGTGCGTAGACACCTAGCCCGAGCCCCTTTTCAGTCGAGACAGTCTTGTTCCAGTCCGTCTCCACGATGGGCGGGAATGCATTGGCCACGGCAACAACGCTCGCTCTGTTCAGAGGGTATTGCGGTGCTGACGTGGAGCGGATTAAAGACCCGAGGCATAACGGGCCCGTTGGTGGTGGAAATATGAAATCGGATGTCGGACACAGGAAATATGTCTTGGTGAAGGACATGGCTTCAGCATTCATTCATCGAATTTACCTCGTAGATAAGCTTTTCCTGAGTCCTCAGCGGGGGAAGACAGTTACATGTTCTGAGGGGCTCGGGGTTTATAGGCGCTCCCCGGTGTGTACAGTAGTAAGAATCACTGAACAGGCCAAAGGTCTCCCGTCCTCTCATTTGTTCTGTAATCACATCACGCGTCAAGCCCTGTGTATCAACAAGGCGTTCCTCGCAAGCTGCTCATTAGTCCGGGGAATGCGGTTCGGTACGAGCACCCAATGGCAGAGAAATGCAACACACACCTCAGCTGTTGAGGTAGGCTCAGCCCCTCTTCTCCCTGCGAGAGGCAAAGCTGGGCATCCATTGCTTACATAGGGGATCGCATGTTGTCTGTCTCATCTCCGTTGTTGCACAAAGCAAAGTACGGCCTGGCGAGTTCGGCATCGATCAATACCCCTGCGCACATGTCCCTTCCCAGGTGATAAGATCACTATCCGTCCTCGTCGTTGCGGGCTTTGACGCTTGGCGGCTGGGTTTCTAATGAATGATTTTGACCGAATGAGTGCGCGAATCAATCGGCTGAGGCTATTCCATCATGTCGCTTTTTGCATCTATGGCGGGGTACTCCCGGCTCTTGCTTGATGACATGCGCATTGGAAATCAATGGTGATGCAATGCGGGCGTCGGGCGCAGCTTCGTCAAGTACATAGCAGACGGGGCGAGCAGGCTCTGAAGGTACATGGAGGGTAGTTCACGAGGGGTGACTTTCTGACCGGAGCCGGTATGCTAGGTAGGTGCTCCTGATCATGTGACCCTTTAATGGGCGAGTCAGAAACTGGGACTGTTGACAGGAACACATACATGGATTAGGTTAGTCTACAGGGTAAACTCAGCCATCATCCTCGCAGCGGCGCGATCCGAACTTCCAATTATTTAAACCAACTCTCGCTTTCTCGCAAGCTTAAAGCGGTGCAGCCAAACGGGCCTGAGCCGCTGCCCAAGATCACGTGGAGTTCGCCGTAGTTCGTCTACCCTATAGTTGCTGATCGATCAGCATTTGAGGATTTTCAACCAAGCATCACCAACAGATAAGCCATATGTTTATATATCATTATGCTATGGGAAATCAATGGACTTTCTAATTAGGAGCATCTGGCTGTTATTTCAGTTGTGTTGTTATTACAATTATCTCTATATCCATGCGAACCCAACTCCAGAAAGGTCATATCCCCACTTTCCATCCAAGCTGTCTGTTTGCTTGATGATGAACCTACTCAGAGAACTTCTTAGCAATAGCAGCCAGCTCAAACAAACTTAGCTGGAGCGGAGGGGGTGTACCACCCCGTTCTGGGTCTCCACCCCCCTAAATGCTTTCTCGCCTTCTCACAAGCCTCCATATCAGGCACCCGTCTGCGTGGAAAGACACGCTCACACGCTGCCATGAACTTGACCAGCTTGGGCTCCTGATGAGCTTTGGCGATCGCCTGAAGACCGTATGGCCGTCCGCTACTCTCAATATATCCCAAAGGGATCTCCGCCATTGGGTATCCTATGTTGGTTAGAAGTTGTATAGAGAAAGGGTATGTTGCACTCACGCGCTGCCACTGAGACACCTGCAAACAAGCTGTCTGAGCAGCACACGACGACATCGATACCTTTCTCCGCCATGACTCTGTCGACTCCGTTCGTGGACGCCCAGCGCTTGCACCCCTCAAGCCATTTCGAAATCTCGTGATCAGGCTTCGATTCCTTGATAAGTGCTTCAAGCATAGATTGGTCGTGGCAGTATCCTTATCACACGTCAGCAACACTCTAAAGGATCAGTAACGTGTCGTACCCTCTGGGCATTCAACTTGATCCCATTTGTTATGGAGCTTGATGACCTCCTCTAGAGTTCTAGCCTCGCAGGTATTGAAACCTTGGAGAAAGCGTTCGATGCCGTTTTTTCCTTGGCTTACTGTGGAACATCAGGTCAGCTTATCATGGTCATGCTTTCTCTCGCTCGAGTTCCCTACTCATGATCTTGCGCATCAAGGAATTGATAAACATGCCGTCAACCATGTATTCCTCCGGTGGAGTGAGCCAGACGTCGAAAACCCTGACGCCACTCTCCCGGAGCATGTCCTTTGCTTGCTTGTACTCTCGATCCTATGAAGTATGAGAAAACTAAGTGAGAGAGAGAGGTGTCATGTGCCAGTGGGATGTACTCACGATTTGCTCAAAGTATTTCGGACCAAACTTCTGGATGTGGGCAGGCAACCTCCATTTTTTGAGATCGACGAAGCCGACCGAGACATGTTCAAACTCCATGGATGAAACAAAGGAGGCCAAAGTCGGGCCTTCGGATGAAGTTGCGAGAGCGTCACATGCAAGAGCCACATCCAGTGCGGTTTTGCCAAAAGTGCTCACTGTGTCAAGGGAAGCCGTCAATTGTAAAATCCCCTCCATGGGGACAGACCCTGGTGTGAGCTTGAGTGAGTAGAGTGAGGCAGCGGCAGCAGGAGTCGCGACAGTTCCGTATGTCTCTGTACCCACGGAAATGGGGGCAAAGCCGCAGGCAACTCCAATGGCGGATCCGGTCGATGAGCCTCCAGGTGACTGTAGAATGGGAGGTTAACGAAACGAGAAGCAACTTGATCAAGGGCACTCACAGTTTCGCCACGGGGCCCCTCTCCAACCCTGTAGCCCTTGGGAATATACGCCGGTTGACACATCCACCCTAAGGGGGACCAGCCACTCACTCCCCTATTTTGGTCAGTACGTTCGATACTGGAAGAAAGAGATACAGCCATCGCGGCATTGCACCTACTTCATGCACAGCTCCTGTTCTTGACGTTACTATAATGTATGACACGCATTTGCATCTGGCCCTGACTTACCGTCATGTTGGTCTTCCCAATAATGATGAGTCCACGATTGATAAGCTTGAAAAGTTTGTTAGAAAAGGTTGGTTCATGGAGTGTATGTCTCACGTTTTCAACTAGCGGACTATTGTTCGTGCTGGAAGGAACCAGAGCAGACGAGCCCGCAGTTGTCATTAAGTTCTTGCCCTCAGTTGCAATGTTGTCCTATTGTAGAATTCACTTTAACTAGGCACCGTAAAGAAGATGGAGAATGAAGAAATACCTTGAGTAGTATAGGGACCCCATGTAGAGGGCCCCTTAAATGCCCTTGACGTCGTTCTTCATCGAGGCGATCTGCTATCTCCATCAAGCGGTCTTCGTCATCCATACAGAGGACGGCATAGCATTTCGCACGATCGATGTTGTGCGTCTGGATTTGTGTGAGATATGACCAAACAACTTGACGACTCGTGACGCTTTTTGATTCAAGGCACTTGACAATGTCGTCAGCCGTCGCTGTCAACACGTCGAATAAGGGTGGTGGACGTGGCTTTGACAGCTGGAACCGAAACGCCATCTTGTGGTCGCAAACGCTGCCGCTGTAGGAGCTGGAGAGGAATGATTCCGAAGAGCCTGGAAAGGGTACTCGGTATTGTTTTTGAGAAGTTGATGATCAGAAGGAAAGGAGGGCGCCCTGAAGCACCTCGAGGAAGGCTTGTAGCAAAGAACCTGTTGGCTTACGGCCGAAAGCTGATCGTGGTTTTTGTTGTGCTGTGGACACAATATCTGGAAGAGTTTGAGGGATGAAAAAGAAAACAAGAGAATGTTTTGGTAGGATTCTCTCTTGGATTTGTCCTGCATCTTCTGCACTGCTGCGCAGGTGGCATGGCACTGCACGGTGAACACCTCAATATCAGACCAACCAACCTCAGTTGAAACGCCCCTAACACAGAAAAACATAGGCCTCACTATCTTGAAAAGACTTGATGATTTGTTTTTGATAATTGTATTATTTTTGGCCAATTCTCACGCTTTTTCATCTATCAATGCATTCTTATGATCATCCCATCACGGCTTTCGCGTAGTCGTCTGCTCAAACTCCCTCTGCACCCGAATTCCCTGCAAGAGAATACCCTCTCCACTATCATCATCCCTACCAGGATCCGACTTGTAAGTCTTGACCGTGAGCTCGTAGCCCTTTGTGTCAGGCCTCAGCTTAGGATCCGACGCTGTAGACATGTCTCCGAACCCTGATCCCCTCACCAATCCATCAGAGTCGGTCTCGTCGGGAAGTCGATAAAAATCATCCCCCCTTGAGCTGGTGTTGGAGTCGGATCTGGTTCCCTTGTTGGTTGCATCTCGTGAGGCTAGCCCCTGAGCGCTTCTGTCTCCCTTGGATCCGAAGGTAGGTCTTGAACCTGCGCGAACAGTTGTCGCAAGACTGCTGAGTCCGGTGAATCGAGCAACGAGCTTCAAGACTGGCAACATGGTCGGTAGGTTCGCTGAAACAATGCCCGCTGACATTTCGATATCCGTCCAGCCGACCGTCGGAGCGAGTGTATACGTAGGATCGGAGTTGCTGTAAGTGAAGAGGACGCTCGTTCGGTAGGCAGAGGCGAAAAACGACGAAGAATCCAAGGGCGAAAGCTGTGGTCAGACCAATCTTTTCAGACCTACCCAGCTGAAGCTTCCAGATGGGTGGTAGAGGTAGCATCAGGATGACGACGTCGGTAAAGATGGTGCTCGCGGCGTTAGCGATCCAGGTACCGACCTGGTTAATGCAGCGACCAGGAATATCCGGATACCAAAGCTTCTCAACAGGAATGCAGATAAAGATGAAGAGAAAGGTGATGCAGATGACCCAGGCAAAGACAAAAGTACTGACGATCCAGGCCATCTTCTTGAAGTAGGGCACTCGGAAGATTCGGTAGTACATGAGCAGCAAGCTCAGCTTGGTCCAGCCAAGATTCCAGGCGTAGAGCACTTCGGCCACCACCAACCACTTTGCCATCATGACAATTTCCTTAGGATCGACCTTGTCGGCGTGAAGGCCCATGCCGCACGAGTGCATGGCAAAGATGAAACCGACGACTACTAGATTCCACGCCTACAACTATGAGCTGGGTTACGAACAAACGAGGAACACACTTTTTACTCACCATTGAGAACATGATGACATAGTCATCCCACCATAGTGGTTGCGCCTTGAGATGTCGACTGTACAGTCGTAGACCTACTGAAGCCAGTGCTAGGACGGTCATGCAGACAATAACCTCGACAGTCCATGGTTGGATATTCTGGGGGTCAAAGCCCGGTAGACCAGGAAGTACAGAATCAGAAGACGACGACATTGTCTCTCTCCCAAGATGAAACAACAAAGGAAAGAAAGAAAAGAACAATATTATCTAAAAAGAGAAAGGAAACAATGAACAATTTCTACGAGTGGGCCAACCCTCTACTCTTGAATAACCTGCAAGTCAAATTCGGCGAACTAGTTCTTGGGTCTGACCCAGGTTCGCCCCAGAACAGCAACATCTGATTCTTTTTTCATGCCAGGGCAAGCAAGCAAGGGTCTGAATCAAGTTCGTCCCTGATCCGTGGCGCCGGTGTCATCGGTCAGCACTCTAAGCGGGACGCTTTAACCAGAAATAGCTGGACAGCGTTGCAAGTGCCGTTGGTGTTGAGGAGCATGCCTCGGCTCCTCGGCCGGCCGTAGGATGATTATGCTCGTACGGTCCCTGAAACGAAACAAGATGACAGATTCTCGAGTCTTGCTGTAAGTGAACTTGAAAGAGTTCGTAGAGATGCCCTTTTCAACAACGGGTTTGTGTGTACTCAAATTCTTTAGTCTTTAACGGTCCGGCCCGTCTAGACGTTAAACACTATACCTTCTCCGGGACAAGAGACCGTTTTTCTACGCGGGTCCGTCTCCTCGGGACCCGTCGCTCCCGGGAGCGGAACGGCGCCGCCCCCCTCGGAGGAGTTATCCCCTTCAGGCTTCCATCTGCCCACTATATTGCGGCGACACCAGAATCTGCTGCAATCCATTGTTCGCCCCCTGATCGTCGCACTCAACGACACGGGCGCGAGCAAACGCACGCTCCAGGCCGGTGGGTTTTCTTCCTATGGAGATGGAGTGGTACATAGCGAGCCTACTAGCCCCAAGAGGGAGAGACACTTTTTCCTCGCTTTCCCTCTTTCTCTCTCCCTCGTACCCTTTTTTCCTTTTTCCTTCTTCAGACCAGTCTTCGCTTGCTAGGAGATCTTCATCAAGTTCAAAAACCATGGCCGCCAAAACTACTGTCATTGTTCCCCACCTGGGCGGCATCAAGGCCGGCTACCGTCTCTCGGGCGATGCCGTCGACCCCAGCAAGCCCACCGTCGTCCTCGTCAACTCCATGTGCACCACCTCTTCCCTCTTTGACGCCCAGTTCAACAGCGAGGCCCTGACAGACGCCGTCAACCTGCTCGCCATCGAACCCCTCGGCCATGGCGCCACCTCTTCTCCCTCGGAGCACTTCACTTACTGGGACTCGGCCGTCATGAGTCTTCAGGTCCTCGAGGCTCTTGGCATCGACAAGGCTTTTGCCCTCGGCACCAGCCAAGGCGGCTGGATCGTCGTGCGTATGGCTCTCCTGGCCCCTGAAAAGGTACGTCTCTTAAACAAACGCCGGTTCTCCCGGGACTGGTTCCTAGCGGGAACTTGTGGCTCACTCACCCACTTAGATCCTCGGAGTCCTGCCCCTCGGTACCTCTATGGACTACGAGTCTTCCGAGTCCCGCGAGAAGGGCTGCTGGGACCCCAAGACGTCGCTGCGCCCCTTCTACGAGTCTTGGGATAGTGCTACTCCCACCCCAGACTTTGTCGTCGACGAGGTCTGGCGAGGCCTAGTCTCCTCGGTAGGCTTTGGCACCAACCCCTCAGCTGAAACACTCTCCTTCTGGGATGAAACCCTCAAGCAGGTGTACAGCGGTGATGAGGGTCGTAGGAAGCTCCGAAATGCCGTCGCCAATCTCCTAGAGCGTGATGGCCTGTTGCTCCGCCTTCGTGATGTCAAGTGCCCCGTCTACTGGCTCCAGGTATTTCAACCCAACCCATTCGTTTCTTGTCACATCATATACTGACGTACAGCTAGGGTCCCGAGGATCCCGTGTTCGGCAAGAATGTCCCAGTCGAGCAAATCAAGCTCTTCACCTCAAGCCCCGAGGCTACACTCACCTTTGTGGATGGTGCCGGTCACTACCTGAGTGCTACCAGCCCCAAGGAGACTGAGGAGGCCATCCTGAAGATGGTCACGGCGTACGCTTAGTGGATAGACCTTGTTGGATAGCTTTGAATCATTAGCTTTGAATCGTTTTGAACCAAATAACCCCTCACGTTTCCTCTCCATGTAATCACAACCTTATGTCACTCAGCCACGAAACCCAACTGCCGATCACTCTACCGTAACACAAGTTATCCTGGTGAAACTCCCTCCGTTGTGGCGCGCGGGCGCTAGAATCTTCTGCCGGAGACGGCGCCAAAGTCAATCCGTAGCCAAGTTTGGTCGTGCTATGAGATCATTCCTTGAATGTCTTTGTCCCTCAGATCAATACCTGTTTAGGCTTTTAGAAACAACGGACTGAAGAGTTTGATTCAAGTCGACGGAAAGTTCGGGACTCCTGGACTCGTAGTGTTCTGACCCCTTTTGCTAAGTACGAGCCAAGTTGTTGTCATCGCCGTGTTGCCATTCGCCACATCCACAGAAAGGAGATTCAACAGCCCACAGTGGCCGGCAAATTCCGACTATTGACCCATTCATGGCAAATTCTTGACTCGAAACTGTATGTAACCCTGCCGGTGTATGAGAACTAGTTTAGTTGCCAAAGAACTGGGTCTCGTTGACTTGATTAACAACATGTCTCCATTTTCTGTCTCTCGCCAGTGCAACGTTGTCAGGCTGGACCCCTGGTTCCTTAGTTGCCAAGTTATATATGAACCCGCTCGCCGACTAATGTAACGGTCACGCATCAACGACGGCATAAGTACGGCAATGGCATGCGGCTCTTTGTTCAGGTGTTAATATTCCGCGGGATATAGCCCACATCACCATACGCGGATTCGTACCCCGAGCTGAGTGTGAACTGTTGAACATGAATTGAATATCCCTGCCATAACCTCAACACATATACATGACGATGCATCCACTGAAAGCCCACTCTATGCCCCGGTATTACTATTATAGACCTCAGTGACCCCCAAAACCTCTGAATTATGCCGTGAAGCCGTCCACTCTTAACAATCAGAACGCAATTCGCCGGTTGGAAGAGATCAGTCCTCGGATGCCATTCTGCACCGCTTCAAAACGCATGAAGCTGCAGCTCTCGCTCTCCAAATGGTTGATCAGGCCCCCCAACGTCGTAAACTCCTTGAAACACGACCGGTTTGGGCAGTGGTACAGGTTCTGTTGATGCCGTGGGGATTCAAGGTGTTGGTTGAGACTGGACAAGTGCCGAAACAAGGTGTGACAAAGGTAGCACTCGTACTGCCTATACCGTGGGTTCCAGGCGCGTTGCGTCGCTTCGTAGGTAGTCGTGCCATGCCATTCGAGAAACTTGTTTGAGATGTAGCCGTTTGGGTCACGCCGTCTGATTTCCCGGTATAGTTTGTCACGGTCAAGGGGTGCTCTTGGACAGCAACCGCCCTCAAGGTGATGGGTCACACCGCTCGCAGTTCGGTAGTTGGCTCTGCAGAAGGGGCAGACAACACCTCGCTGGTCATCATAGTGACGATGTCGAGAAGACCTGAGGTGCTGGTGTTGTTAGGTCTATGGGCTTGGACAAGAAGCGGGGCGAACAAACCTGCTGCATATTGTTCCAGTTAGAAAACTCGCGCTCGCAGTCAGAGCAGTAGAGGTGATTGTTGATTTCGTGTTCTTTGCGATCTTCGTCATCATCAAAGTAACGGTCACACATCTCGCACTCGAACTCTGGAGGGTAGTGCCCTGTGGCCTCGCAGTGCTGATCTCGGGCGTGCCATCCGGCAGGGAACTGTCTCTAGCAAGTTCCGCAAAAGAAGACCATCTTGACGGAGCGGATGAGCTTGGCGATGTAGGCGAATGGTCACTGTAACAACGTACAGGATGAGACAAAGAGAGGCTCAAGGAGAAGAGGAGATGGAAGAGAGAAGGCGGGCAGGTGCAGAAGAAGAGAGGGGGGAGCACGTGATGAGTAGCAACTCTTAAGGTCTGGCTCTGTATGAACCGGAAGGAAGGAGGCACCGGGTCTATGAACTCCTCGACATGTACCTGCCCGATTGATCGCTAGCCCTCGAGGCATATGTCTTTGGCTAATCTTTGAAGGGAGGTCCGAAATCTGTAGCGACCGGATATCGTGCTCGTGGAGGAAAACACCTATGGTTGGATACTTCAGGTCTCGCGACTAGGCAAAGCAATATCAATTTGCGGCTGATGAAATTTGTGGTTAAAAGATGTCAACAAGTGATGAGTCCAGCATCTAATCTACATGGTGTTCTCTTGGTCGAACATGGCAGCCTGTTCCAACCTGTCAAAATGTTCTGGCCCTACATAGGCTGGAACTGGAACTCGATGATCCTGTTCGACGACACAATATTCTTGATATTCGTCTGTACCTGCTGGAAGCGCATGAATCTGCATGATTCGCTTTCGAGATGGTTGATGAGTGCGGCCAAGGTGACAAACTCCTTGTTGCAAGTTTGACATGGGCAATGATATAGTTTCTGCTGGTGCTTTGGTGATGCCAGGTGACTTCTCAGTCCGTAGAGGGTACCGAATAGCCGGTGGCAGAGATAGCATTCGAATGCTTCGCATTGGGAGTTCCATGCGTCTGTTGGGTTGATCTCGAAGATTCTATCGCCGTACCACTCGAGAGACTTGATCGAGATGACTCCGTTGGGATCACGCTCTCGGATCACTCGATACATCTTGTCTCGATTCAAGGGAGCCCGAGGGCAAGAACCGCCTTCAAGATGATAGACCAAACCCGTGGCGGTGCCATACGCGACCTCGCAGAATGGACAGGTGACCCCAGAACCCTGATGCCGTCTTGATTTCAGATGCTAGAGACATTGGCATTAGCGTCTGTCTGATTCACAAGCAAGACCGGCTCACCTGGCGGATGTTGTTCAAGTTCTGGAATTCGCGATTACACTCGCCGCAGTAGAAGTGGTGTTCAAACTCATGGTGTTTGACCTCTGATACGGTCGGCGCCCTGAAGTAACACAAGCTGCATTCGGCAGCATCTAACGCCCAGTGGTCTTCCAGATTCATGTGGTCGCGTCGATCATGCTCGTCGTCAAAGTAGAAGCAACACGTATCACACTCAAAAGCTGGGGGTGAATGTCCCGTCGCTTGGCAATGCTGGTCCCGAGCATGAGATCCCGCAGGGAACATTCTCTGGCAGGTGCCACAGTCGAAGATCATGATGGCTGAATGGATGAAATAGTGCAATTGCCCCAAGAGACCGTGTTCTAGAGAATTGGTGGGCTAGTAGAAGATTACGGTGACTCAATCGCCCGCGATAATGTGAGTATCATGATGGAAGGGAGAAGCAAGCCTCAACGGCAGGGCGCCAGGACGCGCCTCGGTGTGTTTCCGGTGAGGCCGAGGTTAAAGATGGTATGCACTATCATGGTGTCTCTTGTTGGAGATGATCCTTTCGAGAAAAAAGGCAATTCTTTACCCCTCTAAAAATGTCACTTAGCTGAGACAGTCCAAAGACAGACGTAAAAGCATTAAAGACACGATAAACTAAAAAAGGCAGAGATATCGTGGTCAACATGATTTAAAGGTTGCTAACAGCAACGGTGTGCCGTGAAGAGCTATTCTCGGTGAGCGGAATAATGAGAGGCCGAGCACAAGTCCTCGTCAGTTCAACGCCAAGACTTTGATTTCAGACTCGGACTTGCTTGCGCTCTCGCAAAGGCCAGCCGATAACGAGACCTCGTGCTTACAGCTTCGTTTAGGCGATCGCCTGCATGACCAATGTTCTATCCCGAATTTCGGCGTTCAATTGCTGGGTTGGGTTCCCGTGGTGACAGCCACCACGTCTGACACGGCTACGGCTGCCAACAGGATCTAGGATCTGCAGACACTCGAAGCTGAAGCCGAGCTGTTTGTCCAATCATGAATTCTTCATCGAGAAATCTTGCTCGTTACTTTCGCTTGCGCAAGTCAATTTGGCGAGTGGCTTTTTAGAAGCAGTCTCATCCGGATGAATGACCATGGAGGATAAGAAGAAGCGATGGCAGCATGAAGGTCGACACATCTTAGCGAGTACTCGAATTGCTAACCTCCTCAACTCGGCTGGTTGATCACAGCATCGGCGCTTTCCAACACTTCGGGCAGGTAACCTTGGGACTATGGCTCGAGAGTAGACCGAGAGCTTCAGAACTCGGCCCGGAGTTTCAAGTCTTCACGGATGAGAACTCGACAAGACCAGACCCGAAACCTTGACTGAGTAGCTCTCCCTGGCTATCTAGAGACCTGGACGCCCTGCATACCGACATCAGCTGGAGCTTCGCAACTCTTATGAGACAGCATAAGTTGAAGTGTACGATACTCAACACCGCCGAGATATATCGTTTGCCAACCACGTCGCCTACAAGCTGCAAACGACCTCTATCGCACCGAATTACGGCCGCCTGCAGAGGCCCGTTCACTTGTCAGTGGACCATCTGCTGTTTCACAAGCCTCATCTCCGCCTTTTCCTGCGTTGATATGGAGTCAGCATGGAGTCCCCAGATGTCCGCATCGCATGACGTTGGAGTTTTGCGGGCGCCGTGCATAGTCGTGGTGAGGCCATCGCCAACCAGAGCCGCAATCACTCCCCGTGCCTTGCTCCGGATCCGCATTGATTCGCCCGGGGAAGCTGGGAGAAAATAGGGGCATGCGATATTTTATTCTCGAGGAAACGGGCCGTTTTTTTTGCACCGGAGCTCTTCTGTTCTCCAGCGACAGGCATAAAAAGTCCGAGTAACGGCCGGCCTCTCCACGGACCCGGGTGGACCGTTGAGACGTCGGAGGTGACGCAAATGTCCAGTTTTTTTCATGTCTCGGAGTCCGGCCATTGTTGACTGCTTTCTTATCAGCTTCAGAAGCAGTGCAGTTCATCGGCATATTTTTCTGATGACGGATGTCAATGGACGCTGAGTATGTGAGGGGGAATGATCTGCCTGTGCAACCTGTCTCGCGTCACAGCGCGTTGAAGATCAATCCATGTCGGCACCTCCAGAAAAGCCAAGAGGCCTTCACCGTAATCCACTTGTAATGCCGAGACTCGTGTGTCTTGGACAAAGGTGTTCAACGGCCAGCTAATTTGCTTGGCCAAAAGCAACAATCCCCAGACTCTCTCGCGTGCGGTCAAGGACGAATGCACACCATCTCTACTGACAGCTCTCGTGACTAGAACTCACAAGAACAGACAAAGAAACAATGCCCGGCTTCCATTCCAGATCGACATGGCTTGTGCGGAAATGGCACCGAGGCGATGCCGTCACCGAAATCTCTGTCGCTTAACATGACGACGGGTATCGGACTTTAAGCTTAAGTATGACATCATCGCTACTACTCACACCCAAGATCTCCTGCGCAAGCTGAACCTTCTAGTTCCCACACAACGAACGACGTTGGCCTGAGCCCCAGAAACCCCAGTCCCCAGCATCCACTGCCTCCATTGAGGAGAAGCCAATACACTTGAGGTCCAATCATGCCATTCTCTCGGCCCCAGCACAAGGGACTGCCCGCCTTCACAACTCCTGTCCAAGACTCCTCCGTGGAGCAAACCCCAGAGCCGGCTTTCCCCCAAGCTTCCTCCGGCGCCACTGACATCGGCCCTTTCTCGTCTCTGTTAGAGGGCCAACAACCACTTGGACCTCCGTTCCGCGCTCCTTCCAACTACGGTGACCTATTCCAGCTCTTGGAGATCAGCGCCTGACACGACCATGGAGGAGGAGATGCCTTCCCCAATGACGACTGCCAAGTTTAGCAAATGATGCTCGGTCACGACCAACTTCGGCAGCTGCTAGTCGGCCTCGCCGACTTTTTGCAACGGGGGCAGGCAGGCAGGGAGATGGAGTAGGCTGCCTTAGGTTTGTGCCTCCGTGCTTGTGGTACACTCTCCGCTTGCATGTCTTGAAGCAGACGAGTTGTCGGTCTTGGTATTAAAAGACCCGCTCTCCCGCCTCCATTTTCAGGAATTTGGAAACAGATATTTATCTAGTCTTATTCTACTCCCCAAGACATCAGCCGAGACACGTTGGATACAATGTTGGGCACAAAGTAAGTCCCGTCTCGCCTGTCTCGCCTGGGTATGGCTAACGGTATTGTTTTCAGGTCCATCAAAGTCAACGGCGCCGACTGCGGCGCCGAGTCCCTCATTCTGGGCGTCGTCACATCGATCGGCGGCTTCCTCTTCGGATACGATACCGGCCAGATTTCTGGCATGCTCCTCTTTGAGGACTTTATCAACCGATTCGCCCAAGGACCAGCAGATGACAAGAAATGGGTGCCTATCATCCAGTCCCTAGTCGTCTCTCTTATGAGTATCGGATGTCTACTTGGTTCTCTCTCTGGCGCCTAGTATGTCTCGTCCCCCTGGATGGCTGACCAAATAACTTACACTACTATAGCACGGCGGATTGGTGGGGTCGACGGAAGAGCTTGACTTTTGGAGTCATCGTGTTCATCATTGGTAATGTCATCCAGATAACGGCGATGAACTCTTGGGTTCATATGATGATGGGTCGCTTTACCGCCGGTCTCGGTGTCGGTAACCTCTCGGTCGGCGTTCCCATGTTCCAGTCCGAATGCTCTCCCCGTGAGATTCGAGGAGCCGTCGTCGCTTCTTATCAGCTCATGATTACTATTGGTATTCTTGTCGCCAACATCATCAACTACGGTGTTCAGAACATAGGTGATTCCGACGCCTCTTGGAGAATCGTCATTGGACTCGGAATTGCCTTCTCGCTCCCCCTCGGAATCGGTATCCTCTGCGTCCCCGAGTCCCCTAGATGGCTGGCGTCTCGAGGCGATTGGACCTCCGCTCGAACTGCAATGGCTCGCCTCCGTGGCATGAAGGACGACCCCAACAACAAGCTCGTCGAGGACGATCTCAACGAGATGCGAAAGATTCTCGACCAGGAGCGAAAGGCTGGCCAAGGAAGCTGGGCTGAATGCTTTGTGCCCAAGACTGAGATCCCCAAGCTCGTCTACCGCACATTCCTCGGCATTGCTATCCACTTCCTGCAGCAATGGACTGGTGTCAACTACTTCTTCTACTTTGGTGCCACGATTTTCAAGTCGCTTGGTATCGACTCTATCCTGACGCAGCTGATCCTCGGCGCTGTCAACGTTGTCATGACCTTTTACGGTCTCTACGTGGTGGAGAAGTATGGAAGACGCTGGCCCTTGTTCCTTGGTGCTCTTTGGCAGTCCGCCTGGCTTCTAATTTTTGCCAGCGTTGGAACTGCTATTGATCCCGCGTCTAACCGCACCGTGGGTATCATCATGATCGTCGCGTCGTGCATGTTCATCGCTTCTTTTGCGGGTACATGGGGTCCTATTGCTTGGGTCGTTATTGGCGAGTCATTCCCTCTACGCACTCGTGCGAAGCAAGCTTCTCTTGCTACTGCTAGCAACTGGCTTGGAAACTGTAAGTTCCTGTGGTCTGTGTTGTTCAACATTGTTCTAACCACTTCGCAGTCATGATTGCGTTCCTTACTCCCCTTGCCGTGGATGGAATTAAATACGCCTATGGTTTTGTCTTTTTCGGAACCAACTTGGCTGCTGCGGTTATTGTCTGGTTCTTCCTCTACGAATCTCGGATGCTCAGTCTGGAGAACGTCGATCTCATGTACGGCCAAGACATCAAGCCTTGGAACAGCTCTAAGTGGACTCCTCCTGGTTACATCACACGAGAGCAGAGGGACGAGTCTTATTTCCGTCGCATGAGCGTTGTTGGCGGCGGTCAGGAGAAGTCGAGGAACAGCGATGTCTCGCACTCTGGTGGAGATTCTCGGGAAGAATATGTGTAAAGATTAAAAGTAGGCATCAGATGCAGGTGTTTGGCGCATTGATTATGGCGGAATTGTCATTACATTGTTATAGGAGAGCAGGCCTGTCGATTGTGCCTCTGCATTATTCCTGTCAGACATTATTATACCAACATGATTCATCAACCATCTTACGCACATATGTTTCGCGCTCTCTTTCCACAGAAACATACTTGTACCTAGTGCTTTCGAGCTAAACTATGCGGACATCATGAAGGAAACATGGAGTGTGACTAGCATACGCGTCCCTAAGGCTAAAAACAATCATGGACATTGTACCGAGGCCTCGCCTCCAGTATTGCTATTGGGGGTATGATACCCGAGTCAAATCAACGGAGGCTTAGCTAAAATTGAAGGGTAGGGGAGGAGGTTGTAGAGTCTGTGAAATGAGGAATAACGGCGGATGGGTGGCTCATGGATGATTTGGCACTACGAGGTGACAGCCGTCTCGGTAAAGGGCCTCACTCGTGCGGACTGGGATGTCATCGTAAGGGAATCCTTATGTGAGTGTATTCCATGTAAATTTCTATCCACTGTTAGCTTTGTGCATTGGTTTCCCCCAAGGCACGGATCTACAGTAACTCAGGAGGTGGGACTTTCAGGATAGTTCAACGACTCCATCGCCGTGATCCTGCTTCCCGCAGTATCCTCAGCTGCCTCTCGCGAATACGGCGTCTCGATACCTCGCTTTCGGGTTTGCTGGATGTGAGAGTGTCTGTCAATGTGGCTACGCGAATGTAGTTCACGGAGAACCCTGCAACCTCGATCAAAAGGGCGCTGCGATCCAACACTTTATGGCAATCTAGAGAAGAGTTTCGCTCAAGGAATTTATTTCAGTGGCCACCTGTGCCGCGTATCAAAGTCGTTCGCTTGCTAATATACCACATCAAACATTATCCTCGCCCAACTCAGTCCTATGCGTGTGTACCATGCCCCCCTAATCCTGGTTCAGCACCCTCCGCTCCAACCCAATCCTATATTCCGAAACAGGGTGCAAGATCTGCTCTCTTAGATTTAGAGACTGCAAGACAGCCCCAGCAGAGTGTATCTTGTCGGGATCAAGCTCGAGTGTCGATACCCTAATGTCGGGTCGCCCCTGTGCCATGGCCACATGTGTCCAAGCATCGATCACTTTCTGGTCGATGTCGAGGATGTGAGTGCTAAGCCAGGTAACCTCAACGACGGTGGTGTCCGCAACATGATATCGAAACACAGATTTCCTCCCTCGGGTGCCGTCCCAGAGCTCCAGAAGCTGCAGCTTGGGCATCTTCATGGCTGCGTTGGCAGCAGCGCAGAGGAGTCCGTTTATCCGATGTGTCGAATGTGACTTGAAGGCCCGGCAGGTGAGGGATAGGGTCTTGAGGTTCTCCCAGCTGGTGGTACATCCTGACTGCGTAGTCCAAAACGGCCGGAAAAAGTCCTTGGCGTCAATGAGGAATGAGATGGAAATGTTTTCGAGGTGTCTGCCGTAGTTCCGTAGATAATTTGCCAAGTCGACAGTGATGACCTCCTTAGACGACCACTCGTGAAAAATGTCGACTGTGTCTCCGTACAAGGACAACGTCTTGACTGATGTCGGCAAGTCCAACGCGAAATTCCACTTGAGGGCGTCACACCAGCACGCCTCATGTTCTGCTTCCACGCGCCGCCACCGCTCCATCGCAACCTGATCCAAGTTGGGCAGACTTGACCATATCTTGCCAAGATGAGCCGGGAAGATGTCTCGAAACTGCGACCGACGGATCATGAATTTGGAAATGACGGAGACTTTTGAGAGCTCTGGTTCTTGATCTTTTCGAATTGGCGTTAGGTTTACTTGCTCGTGAAAGTTGAACTGGAGAGGTTTCCATCCGAAAAGGTCTTCCACTATCCCATCCCACATGTGCGTCCAGAATGCACCACCAAGTTCCTGGTAAGCCTTCAAATAAGGCTCGTAAACATCTCCAGAAGACTTGTATGCCATGGTACAGTTGGTGGCCAAGTACTCCTTGTACATATTAACGTCTCTCTCAAAAAACTCGTCGTCCTGTACATGTTCATCCCTGTCGCTTGGGGAATGTGCACTCAGCTCAAAGGTGATGCCGAGATTATCCCCTCCCCATCCTGCAAGGACTTCAAAGAGGTCAAATATTGACCCGGTAAAGTACCTGTCAGCTCTCCAGAGGACGTAGTTGGCTTCATAGTCTGTGGCCAACACCCCGGACCACGTCGGTAGAATGATTCTGAGCCAGAGATGCTTGACGTGCCGTCTTCTTTTTCCTTTGACGATGATTTCAAACTTTTCAATGTCGTTTTGGTTGATGATTAGGTGCCGGAATGACCGGGACTCGAAGTATTCTTGCCAATGCTTGTCGACGCATGCGAGGGCGGGGAGATTGTTGGATTTCGCCAGCTCCGAGAGGATCATCTGCTGGATTTCTTGCGGGAAGGCGTAAAAAGATGGCATTTTGTTGAGAGGCGGCCGGAGGCGAAATAGTTGGAAGGGGGGAATGTGTTCTTTGTTATAGTTGAAGCCGGGATAACCGATGACCAAGATCGTGTTCTTGATTATAGTTGAAGTCGGGATAACTGAGCCAGAAGATCGTCAAGGGGATAACTCCCCAAGGAAAAAGAATAGTTAGAAGGGGGATAACCTCCCCAACCACCACGATAGAAGGGGGATAACCGCCCACAACCACAGTAGTTAGAAGGGGGATAACGTATCCTCCCACAACCAGAATAATTGGAAGGGGGAAATGCGTTCTTTGTTATAGTTGAAGCTGGGATAACTGAGCCAGAAGATCGTTAAGAGGATCGTCTCCACTGTGTTGGCATTGGGATATGATGCTATGATGTGTTGGAAATGTGTTCTTTATCGTAGTTGAAGCCGGGATAACCGATGAACAAGATCGAGGATAGTCTCCCAGCCACCAGAACAGTTAGAAGGGGGATAACCAGGCGCTCAACAACCAGAATAGTTAGAAGGGGGATAAACCACCCAGAAACCACAATAGTTAGAAGGGGGATAACCGCCCACAACCACAATAGTTAGAAGGGAGATAACCACCCCAACAACCACGATAGAAGGGGGATAACCACCCAACCACCAGAATAGTTAGAAGGGGGATAACCGCCCACAACCACCACGATAGAAGGGGGATAACCGCCCACAACCACAATAGTTAGAAGGGGGATAACACCCCAACAACCACAGTAGTTAGAAGAGGGATAATCTAGGTCTCCAATCCCAGTAGTTAGAGGGGGATAACCTCCCACAACCAGAATAGTTAGAGGGGGGTAACCTGCCCAACCCAATACCTAGAAAGAGGATAACACCCCAAGTTTATATCGGGGATACCGACAAGGGCTTCGAAACTGACTCGGACCGAAAAACGGTAAATTTCGTCATGGGGGAAGTCGTAAAAAACGATGAAGCTCGAGATTTTTATATCCGAGAAATTTCTTTCATGTCGAAAAAGGTGTCGTAGCTCTTGCTTTGCGTGTTCAAACGACAAAGAATCGGGCGCGAAAGAAAGATGAAGAAGCCATGCGACCGAGAAATGTCGGACACAGTTTTCAGGTGGTAATGTGACGTGTTGGGATGCCTTCCAGGAGCTGGAATGACGAATGAACGAAGAACGTTCAAGTTCGGAAATGATCTTGACTCTTCCCAAGGGCTTCGCCACTGTATATAGAGAGTCTTGAGGGGGGTTTGAAGAAGAGATTCGAGATCGTGAGGTTGACCGGTGATGATATAATGGGTGTGGGCGCAGAAGATGAGGAGGCCAGAGTTGAAATATATCTAGGCAAGAAGTCACCAAGAAGGATTCTTCCATTGCCATCGCGCTGGGCTTTTGAGCGGAGAGGTGCATGGTGTCGGAAGTGATGAGAAAGGTGATGTTAACCTGAGGTGGAAGGAGAGAAAAGGCAGAGTGAGGAAGTATTTCTCGGCTGCGATGGAGGGCTTCTGTGCCCTCTTCTGAAATCTCCTCGTGCACCCGGTTGGCAGTGTCAACGGCCGAAGCGAGTTGAGGCTGTCCTTCAAGTCCCACGCCAATTGGCCGTGATTTGAGATTTGGGATAGTGATATTTTTTACGATAAGGGCTCTTCATATACAGGCGTATTTCATGTTTTATCTATTCTACAGTATTATTTACAGCATTGTCAATAGCATCACATCTTCATCTTGACCTAAAGCGTGTCGAGCTGGAAGATGACGATGTAGTATCTACGATGGCAGGCGAGTGTGGCTCAACAGTGCGGCGGCCTGCATTCAACCGTCGACTACAGAGTACCTACCCATATTAAAAACGGCTCTCCTGCAGTACAGTATAGCCACTAGATGCACTGTAAGCATCTCACTGCGTGTATCAACTGCCAACTCAGTGAAAGCAAACACGTCTACACACACACCCCTGACACCAACTCTTTGTTTGCTCTCCTCCCGCATCTCAAACTGAATTCCGTCTTAGCGTCTGTAGAAACCTGCCAATGAATGCTTCGTACCACGTTGATTACATACGTACCTTTGCTGTGAACAAAGAGATAAAGACCCTCAAGGCCCTCCACACTCTTTGGCTTCCCATCAACTTTACCCGTGCATACATACCTCTTTAAACGTCCTTTCCCCAAAATAGGAACAAAAAGTATCAAAGATGACTCCTTGTTCACATGAGTCTCTTTATACCGACTGCACCACCATCGCGGACAGGATCGGTTTCAAGAGACCCTCCCTTGAAAGACGTCTTCTCGCAGCTTCTACATCTGGAAAGAGGAGAAGGGACACATTTCCGATTCCTAAAGATGCCATGATGAATAAGGAGACATTTCCTGGTCCTTTGGTGTTGCCGTCAGATTTTTTGACACAGTTGAATCACGACACGCCGTTGTATCACCAGTCTTGCAAGCTATGGCGTGGATACACGAGAAACGAAGTCGACGAGGACAGAAACAAGATCTTTGTTCTTGCTCCTCCTATTTTTAGTGAACCTGTTGGAGAAGACAGTGATTCTTGGGATAAGCCTATCGTCCCAGAGTCAGACGCTGGTCCCGAGTTGCCAAAATGGACGGCATCCTCAACTCAGTTGAAGGATCTGAACGATTATCTCGCGGCATTTTACCATCCCATGACTATCCAACAGTCCAAGATGCAACTCAAGTGGCGTCCATACAATGGAACACCACCAAAGGAGGGACAAATGTACATCTGTCTGGAAGTCCCATCAGTCCACGACTTGTTCCTCATCAGATGCCGTCCAGGAAAAGACGGCGTCTCACGTATGCAGATCCACGCTCCTGACCTCCTAGACGCCGTCTTGAACAGGATGCCCCCCAAGGCACACGCAACAGTCCTGCTAGTTGACTTTGACTTGTATTACCTCGGCGATGATGAGAATAATGACTTTACCATTACCAAGGCATATGGCGCTTCCCGGATCGTCGTCGTGTCCACGTTTCGTCTGCATCCTGGCTTAGATAAGATGCTGGATGTTGATAGGGAGCATATGTGGCCTGCTAGTCACTGCAAGTTCTATGCTGATGGCTTGGTTGATCGGGAGATTGATCAGGAGGAAGAGGTTCAGACGGCGAAGCGACGTAAGGTATCGCAAGACGAGAACCTCGAGTCCGACGAACTACCCAAGTCAGTTTCAGCGCTCCCTGCTGCGATTGAAGCATACAAGAAAGCCCCCGAGCCAAAGACTGTCGATGAACTAGCAAGCTTATGGCTCGCTCGCGTGGCCTTTGCTGTCTCCCGTGGGTTAGGCTACTGCTTCGGTATGGAACACTGCACCTACTACGCATGCATAATGCAAGGCGTCTCCAGCACCAGACAGCAAAGTCACATCCCTCCATACCTCTGTCCTATCTGCACGACCAAGCTATCGTGGGAGTTAGGCCCTCTCCTCGACAGCGGATCCAAGATCAACCTCCAGCGGCGCTGGGTAAAGGAGCAGGCTGTAGCCCTCAAGGAGTTTTGTGGCAAGCAAAACAACGTTGCTCAGTTTTCGGCATTCGAGGCATGGCTGGAAAGGAGAATCGAGGATATCGAGAAGGATTAGGTAGTTGGTTCAGGGTTTTGAGCTGCATCTGAGGTTGATGCACAATGGGGATTATCTATTGTTGTTTATCTGTGTTGAATTTGGGAAAATTAGGTTCATAGCTGCATTTGGGTAGATTATTGAGCACCAAGTTTTTGAACATCAATAAAGCTGGTGTTTTTTTTACCATCGCTGCCAGCCAGGTGAACAACTTACCCACCTTGCTCTTCTCTCTTTTTCCACTCCCTAAATCATACCCAACACCAACTCGATCTCATCTTCCCCCCACAAATCTTTCGATCACTACAATCAGCATCGACACCGAAAATTATTTGCCTCTCATTATCTGTTCGCGCTCCTTGTATTTCTTCGTACCCATCGACAACATCTCCCCGTCATGCTCGAGCTGGGGAGCCCGATCTGTGAGGAAGCTCTCGAGGGCATCTATACCTGGTGCCAAAGATGCGGTGCTGGCTGCACCGTTCCACCTGGAGAGAAGTTCAGAGATCATCTCGGCGAACGCAACATCTACTGCACCAACGAGTGCCGGAGACAACACGGCACGGAGCGAGGGTTCACGCTCTCCAGCGGCTTTTCGAATCCCATTATCTGCGAGCCACCCGTCGATCCTGACATTATTCTTCCCATGTTCACCCCGAGACTTCGGCGTACTGTGCGCAGCTCTCGCGGTACCAGGTCGCTATCTCGCCCTGCCCTACCGTCTCCGGCTCCTATCCCATCCCCTCGAGCCCCAATTTCAGCGCCTCGAAACAGGAACCTGAGCCGTCCTAATCCCAAAGACATTGTGTGGCCCGCGCTCGAGATGCCCAAGGGTGGCTCTGGATACGGCTATCCAAACGTGAACTGGATTCATTTCGTCCCCGACACAAGACTCTACAGCTACTTGATCGACTCGTTCCGCCTCCGCATGCAAGACATCAAAGCACGACCAATCACCCGTCTCGACATTTTCTATAGAGATTGGGACAAGGACATTGCCGGGTTCAAGCACTACCTCGATCTGGCCGAGCAGACACCAGGTCTTTTGCCCCTCGGGTGGAAGTCCAAGAGAGCAGCCTGTGAGAGTCTCTGCAATCTTGATCCTTACTACGACCTTTCAAGATTGGATACCCTCTACAAGTCGTCCATCATCATGCACCACGGCAGCGACAGTGGATTCATTCTCAGACTTCGAGAGTTGGCGCAGGCTGTATTTGGGTACGCGCCTGGAAACTGCAGTCTGGACAAGCTGTGAGGAGGTATTGTGTCCGAACGGAGGGGTTTTTATTCTTGTTTCCGACATTTGCTTTTTACGATACCCACTTGGCATGGTGTGAGGGAGTTTGGAGTTGGACTTGATCATGTACGAGGGAAAGGTATGGATAGAAATGGTTACTGGTAGTGGATGACTGAAGGGAATGATGTAAGATACTGAAGAACGGCAACACGCCTACTAATAATGACCCGAGATATTGTAATAAGCGAGAGCATAGTGATTCTCTTTTAATATGCATGTAGAAAGGTACTCCCCCTTTCCTTGTGATGATGGGACATGGCAATAAGACAGAACAACAAAGAGACATTAAAAAAGCTTTCAAATTTGAACAATTACAAGAGAGAAAAAGTCCATCATAACACTTCTTACTTTCTGGACCGACCCCTAGGAATTAACCTCACCAAATAAGATAATTCATTCCACAACCACCATCTCATCCACCATCTTCAAAAACCTCTCCCTATACTCTGCCGGATCAGCCGTGATACTCATAGGCCCCTTGTGAGCCACCTTGTTAAAAATCTTGACAACCTTTGTCAACGTCCTCGCATGCAGCGTATGCTTTGCCCAGAAAAAGTCGAGAACCACGCATCGATACGTCCACTTGCCCTCAACGTCATTCACACCCTTTCTCCACGCCCCTGCGTCGGAAGACACAGTTGAAACATTGCTTCCGCAGGGGTACCGGACTAGGAAGAGGGAGTAGTCGACGGCGTTGTGGGCTGCGAGGAGAGCTGAGTCTGCGAAGAGGAGGGAGGTGAGTTCTTCTTTTGCTTCGCGTGTGACGTGTACTTTTCCTGGGAACTCGTCGACAAGACGTTCGATAACACTTTCTGGAACTAAGGCTCCGTCGGCAATGTCTCGCTCTGGGAAGAAGTAGTCGTTTGGCTTGAGGTCGTACGTCTCCCAGCCATCGCCCTCTTGGTCTTGCGGTCTTCCGAAGAGAAGATTCTCCATGACGATGTGGTGCGTGGGTGCAACACCAAGCATACCGCCTAGAGATGCATGAGGTGCATGGACGAGGTCTGTTATCCGAACGAGGAGACTGTGAGGTTGGTGCTTCATGTGACCGATATAAGGATCCAACAACTCCCTCGCAAAAAAGGCATGCTCGAAGCGTCGAGGAAGCGACTTGACGAGATACTTGCCATTAGGCGTCGTGAAAAAGGTCGAACCACTATACCCAAGATCACCGATGGGAACAAGCTGCGCAGGAGGATCCTTTCCCTTCTTCCTCAATCCATCCTGCTGCTCCTGAAACGAAGCAATATACTCTTCCTCATCAAGCTTCCAAACCTCTTTTCTTAGAGCGAGAAAATCAACAGGTCGGAATCGAGAGAGTAGAAGCTTGAAGAGGCGGAAAAAGGAGAGGATGACGCGGAGGGTGTTGGACTTTGTTGTGCCGCGGCGGCGACATATCGCCTTGGCTATTGAGGTTGAGATGCGAGAGGAGCGAATCTTCATGCTGGTTGCTGGTACTTTTCTTGTACTGATTTAGAGATGGTTTTAAGGTGTAGATTTAGTTTTGATCTAGGATCTTGCCGTGTTTTTCGAGAAGGTGTGAAGAATGCTCAATCGATGTTGGGGGGAATGGGAGGGTTTGAGGTCGAGGTGACGTCACTGTATCGTAGAGGGAGCACAACATGTGATATCCGGCAAGGACGTCTGGTACAAGGTACAAGCTGATATCAAACATGAGAAACAAGAGAATTATTTTTATATTCTAGATGTTGTTTATCCGTTCGTCCGTTAAAGTCCAATCATTATAACCGCCAGATATTCTAAGAAAAAGATGGCTGTGTAAACCCAAACCGAAAAACTATCAAGATATTCCCATCGCTCGCTCGCTTTTCCCAGTTGCTCCAATACTCCAAATGAACCAAAAACAAACCAATTTCCTGTAATCCCATCTTTTGTTTTTGTAATATCCTGTCCGTGGTTGATGTTCATTTCCGATTTCATACTCCCCCTTTATTATTAGGCCGTCGTCATACACTCCGAATATCTTTCCGTCTTGGCCGATTAACACACTTTTGAGTTCAAGTCATCTTAAAAACTGAACAAACCACTCCTCCTCTTACCAAGAGGGTACACAATCAAGGCGCTCAGGAACAGACCGACACTGATTCCAATGGCGACTTGAATAACCTTGAACAAGACATTGAAAGCCGTTCCGTCGAGATTACCCATCGCGTCACTGCTTCCACTCGGGTTCTTGGTGATTTCGTCGGCTGTGGTGATACTGGCTAGAAGAGAACCACCCGCCGCAAGACCAGATGGCACTTGGACGAAGATAGCGGGGAGCATAGCTGCGGCGGCAAGACTGTAGCCGACCTTCCGGGGCTTCTCTTCGGGCTTTTCAGGGGACTGAGGCCGTGACTCGGGGTCGGACATTGAAGGCAGAGACCATGTATCCGAGGCCAACTTCTTCTTTGTGTATCTCGGTCGCACCCTGAGCTTCCACCAGTCGACAAAGTCCAACCAACCATTCTCCGCATGTCTTCCGAGTCTCGAGTACAAGTTCGCAAGGATGCCAATAGCAAGAGCGCCCAGCATATTGGAAATCTGACCATTGCCACCAAAGTACTCGCTGCAGTAGCTATTGACGCAGAAACCCGCCAGGCCCATGGCCGTCATGACAGGCGTCTGCTTCCACTTGGCCTGGTTGATAAGGCAAAGACACAGAGTAAATCCAGGCACAAAGAGGAAATACCACTCTCGTCCAAGTGGATCGCTGCACTTGGGCGAACTCGTCGCGTTCTTGTCAATCATTCCGTACAAGGAGGCGCCGATGGTGATTCCGTAGCCGAGGAACAGCGTGTAGATGAGTGCGTGCACCATGCGTACACTGCCAGCGACGATGTTGCCACTCTGGAGTTCTAGTGAACTGCAGAGGACCATATAACCGGGGAGAATCAGGGCGATGCTGCTCTGGGCGAGAGCACTGAAGCAGAATAGTTCGCCGTTGTTGATGGAACCAAAGGCTCGTCCGAGAAAGGACGTGACGACTGCAGCTGAAACCTCAAACACGTGTGCATACAGCTCATTACTAGGGGCTAGTACCAATTGGAGGATTCCAACGATGGCGCCGAGGATGAATGCAATAGGCAAGTCGATGAAGCGTCCCTGGAAAGCAAAGGGAGCAACACAAGCCGAGGCAACACCGTAGAGAAACACTCGGAGCCAGATGTTGAACTTTGGTTTGCTCAGAATCACCTCATCCAGACGCTTGGTGGCTTCTTCCACCCCAACCTTGTCGTGCACCACCTCCTTATAGATGTTATGCACGTCACGGAGACGTCCTAGGTCGATACCCTGAGGAACACGGACGAGCTTGACCTCGGTGGTATGTGTCGTGCTATCGTCGAAGCTGATGATCATACAGCCGGGTAGGTAGAGGAACTGGGCTTCAATCTCGAGGACTCGGGAGGACATGGTCATGTACTCCTCCAACCTATGTGTCGGGGCGCCGTACATCATGAGTGCACGGCATAGCTTCAACAGGTAGCGGTGACGTTGGATGATGCCGGCGATGTGAATGGTGATGCGAGCCTTGTCTCGCTTCTTGGGAGGCGGCGTCTGTTCTCGCTTGAGCTTTTCGGCCCATTGGTCAGAGATGTTGGTTGAAGCTGGGACTGCAAACATGGACGACGACTTCATAAGCTCGGTCAAGGCAAGTGACGATGTAGAGCTGCGAGACTTGTGATAGTTGAAGAGGCCACTCGATGGTCGGGAACGGGGTGGTGAGCGGAGAGGGATACCGATAGCTGAAGCTGGTCGTGAGGTTGGAGGTGAAGGACGAGGGGACATGAGAGGTGTTCCAGGTGTCTGAGGTGTATTGAAGCCGCTGCTTGGAGCTCCCCTGTCATCGTGATATAGCTTGAGGAGGGATGAGAGGATGCCTCCACGATACTTGTCTGGTCGTGGGACATAATCGTGAGCATAGTTCTGCTCAAGAACAGGAGTTGCAGTCCCAGAGACTTGTCCACTTTGCTGTTGATGAAACAAATCTCTCTTTCCTTTGTGAGTGTGAGATCTGACCAGGTTCTCCGCATCGGTATGGTGCTTGAAAGGTTCGGTATCGTAGGTTATCCTCGGTACTCGCTGACGCAAGGTAGAGTAGGCTCCTCCATCGTCGATAGCTGTCGTCTTCTTTGGTAGATCGTCCTCGTCACTCTCGTAGTCTTCAATCAGGGGTTGGACCGATGGTACTTGGTCAAGCTCAACTGAGCCACGTCTAGATCCTGGGGCTGAGTAGCTTCCCACTGACACGGCTAGACGATCAGCTCTCTGGCGAGCGTCAGTCATGGATCTGAGTTGTCGCTCGCTCGCCCGCGACTCTGCCAGGTCGGCCATCTCACGCTCCTGAGGGGCGTCATAGCTGGTGTTTCTCCTCAAGGCTGGTCTCGGACGCTTCGGACCTAAGAGGTCTGGTGTTCCAGGGGACAGCTTCTCCACCTTGTCTTTCTCCTGCTGACGACGTTTGTTCTCCTGCTCGGCGGACAAGATCTTTGTGAGTGCAAGACTTAGTTCGTAGGCGTCCGGGGCGTTGGGCGGTAGTTCTCCAGGGGCTAGCTTCGGGGATCCGGCAGGTGAGAAGACGACCTCGTCCTCACGATGTCGACTAGTCCCGGCTTGTTCGTTTCCTCCTCTGGCGAAGCTGTCACTGCTGGCGTGGAAGCCGACTCGCTTCTTCTCCTTGCGGACGGGTGTGGGGACCTCGCTCGGCCGAGCGCTCCCACTTCCACTGCCGCTGTCGTTCTGTTCGGCCGACATGGGTGTGGGTTTGACGAGTCAACGGTCAAGTTGGTTTGACTCGATGAAAGGAGATAAAATTGGGAAATAGTCAGGGTTTATTAGTTGAACCCCGAGACGATCGTCTCTCAACGTTGGCAGCTAAGAAAGCTGAAAGGAAGAAAGGATTTCATGGTCGTAGATCTGACGGGGGAAACCCTTTTTCTTTTTCTCCTGTTGGGCGCGCGTCGAGCTCCCTACTCTGGGATGGATCTTTGGGCTCGCCCCGGAGCGAGAGGAGCAAAAAATGGAGCTCTTCTGGTGGTTCCTGGGGGCAAAAATAAAAAACTTGAAAAATAAGGCCCAGCAAAGCGGCAAGGTGTGTGATAAGGAAAACCTTTGTGGGTCGCCGAGAGAGGCTCCGACAGGTAGCATACCTGGCTTTTTGGTGGAGGTGGAGGGGGGAGCAAAGCATTGATGTGATGCAATGATATAAGAGGTATGTATGATAATGATGATGTGCTTCGACTGGTGAGTTGAGCCTTTCCCTGGCCTGTCCTGTCGTTATCGGAACGCGTGGTCTGGTGTTTAGGTTGGCTTCGTAATGCAATTGGCGAGTGGTGTTTTTGGTCCGGCCGGTTAATTTGAGTCACCCACCTTTGTTCATCAGCCATGAAGTTTCTCTTTCCTCTATCACTGCTCGGCCGAAACTTGCCTGATGAACATGATTTTGCTTTTCTTCTTGGTTAAGTGCTTCTCTCGCTTCTGCTAGTCCTCGTCCGTTTGTTGGGTCCTTGTACTGTCTCATCATGGCTTGTCCCTGTCTCTAGATTGGCTCGGATAAAGTCCAAAAACCTCTGTCCAGGTTTTTATCATGACGGGCTCGGATTACCCATTCTGGGAGGGGCGTGAGAAAGATGGAGGAAAATCTTGCCTTCTCCCAGCCAGTTGGTTACTGCAAGATCCGGACCTTGCCCTGGTCCCCCTTTGCTTGGCTTGGCTCTTCCAGCGGGCTTCTTCCGCCGCCATCCAACGACAGCGGCTTCGGCGCCACGTGCGGGACCTCGACGGCGCCGCGAACTGCCCTGTGCTTCCAGGGGACGGGTTCTATGCTGCAGCCCTGCAGCGATCAACAGGGTGATGGATGCCCTGAGACACCTAACACGCCGCACGCAACGCACAGAAGATTCTCGACAACACCAACCAGAGATGGATGCACGGCTGGCAGTTGATCGGCATTCTTGGTTTCCTAGATTGATGTGACGGAACGTGCAGCTTGACGTGCAGTCGCGGATAATGGTATCTTTCTCAGATGATGCAATGAGTGTTCGGACTTCCGCTTTCGACTGACGTCTCGTCTCGTCTCGTCTCGTCTCGTATTCGAAGAGAGCTGTGTGGGCAGGTTCTCTGTTGTTTTAACGCGTAATGACAAGCTCACCACCTTTTTTTGCATACCATATCAACCTGTCGACATGACAGCTCTCTTTACTTTTCTCCTTCCCCTGCAGACCCATATCTCGGTTTTCCCAATTCTCCCTTGTTCCCGATTTTATTTTAGCCATCACATGCCAACCTAATCAATGCCTAGTGTGACGAGATGGAGGCTCTTGGTGAAGAGCAGGGACCTTCACCAAGAACAGGGGACGGCAGATAGAAAATGGATGGATCCATCTTTTGAGGCTGTACAGATACAGAGGGGGAGTCGGAGTAGCTCTATCCGGGACCGGCCGTTCCGGAGCATCCACTTTGAGGTGCCCAATAGCTCGGAGATGGAGGGTCATCTAAGCTCAAGCTAGTAGAGAAGCTATGATGTTCTAGATAATTTCGTCGTTGCCTAGGTGGCTATTCTTGGAAAAAGAGATTTTCGTCTTCCACGTCTCAAGTGTGTATCGAGTATAGTGCGAGAGAGAGGCACAGGATGAAGAAGAGTGAGTAAGCAAGAAAACCAAAATGGAAACCTTTGACTTTTTTTTTTAAACTGGGTCCTCTGTTGATATCAACAACCTGACCTATCGATGATCAAGGTGAGAGAGCAGAGACAAGAGTCATTCAACGCCACACCAAACTACACCGAGAACGGGAGATAGACGCCCAGCGATAAGCGCGCCCGCTACCGCTCAGCTACTCCTTACTATGGCAGACTATTTACTGCACATCCATACCTACCTACCCGGCAGATCTCAACAATCTTCCCGTCGTCGTAATCGTCCCATTCTCGGCATAAACAACGCACACGCACACACACACAATACAACCATGGCTTCCCAGAGATCTCAGGGGTCCGTGGCTATACTCCCCGACCGCATAGTTCCTATGCGCGTCATCGTCTGCGGCGTGCATCGCACAGGCACGCTGAGTAGGTTTCACCGTCCGCTCACCGAATCACGCAATGCCCGGGGGTGTCACAAAGGGGTGTGTGTGTGCTTGCGTGTGTGCGCAGCCCATCCATCCCTCCTTGCATGGATAATAAACAAGTTGTGTGTGGCGGGCCAAGATAAGGCGAAAGAGAGTGGGAGAAAAAAAACAAGAGATCTTAGCTGACTCGTTTCGGATCCGCAGGCATTCGCAGCGCCTTGTGGCAGCTGGGCTTCCATGATTGCTACCACATGCATTCGCTCATCCAGGATACTTCTCAGGCCCCGGAATGGGTCCGGGCGTTTGAGGCAAAGTATGCCGGCCGGGGCACCTTTACCCGTGCCGACTGGGACCGTCTTCTCGGTGACTGCCAGGCCGTGTGTGACGCGCCCGCCGCGTTTCTCGGCGCCGAGCTTGCGGAGGCCTACCCGGAGGCCAAGGTTATCATACTGAACCGCGACCCGGAGAAGTGGTACGAGAGCGTGCTCAACAGCATTTATCTCATTACCAAGCCGCAGGGTTTGGGGTTGAAGCTGTCTATGATCTACTCCTTCATGTTTGATACTAATTTGCGCAACATGGCTGGTTACAGTAAAGCTCTGAGGCAGTGGGTGCTTAAATACGATCACGGTGAGGAAAAGGACAAGGCTCTAGCATGGTACAAGGCGCAATACGATGAATACCGCGAGCGCATCCCCGCCGAGCGCCGCATCGAGTACACCATCACAGACGGATGGGCACCGCTCTGCGAACACCTAGGTGTCCCCATCCCCATGGTGGAAGATCCGGAGACGGGCAAGATGGTGGAGGCGCCTTTCCCCCGCCTCAACGACCGCGAAATGTTCCGCGAGAACAGCAAGAGGATGGTAAAGAGGAGCAGGGCGAGGGCCAACGACAATGTGCTTTCGGCGGTGGGGAGGCTGGCGCTGATGGGCGTCGCGGGGTACGCCGGGTATCTTGCTTGGAGGACCCGACTCGGCGGACGAGTCTAGCTAGAGGGGCTTAGTTGGAGCTCCCAACTTCCCCGGGCTCTCACAAAGGATCCGTGCAGAACGAGTCAAGGCTGTAACGAGTCAAGGCTGATTATAATCAAGGAAAGCCTGCGGGGAAGGCTGGATGGTTTAAGCAAGTTGCATTGTCGTCTGGAGGTAGTGTAAGATAGGCTTGTATATCATCTCTACTCGGTACTTAAAGTCATGCCATCAGCGTTACAGTCACCATGAATCTTGCACAACGTAATATCCACAAACCTAATGATTTCCTTTGTCACAAGAGATGGACTGACCGCCGGCAAAGGGGAGCCAGGGTAAGTGCCGGAAGATGGAATGCGAGATGCGGACAAGGGGTCCTGGATGAAGGAATCCGACCATAATCAACTCTTCTGCAATCTGAAGAAGAACAAAGCAAGATGGGAGAGCAGAGAAACCCCCACGTCTCTGGGCAGCACGTGAGGAACCCTGGCTGCAGTGGCCCGTGGCGTCTGGCTCTTGTCCCATGGCCACGGGCCTCGGTCTGTTCGGATGCCCAGCCATCACATCGCAGGTGTGTGGTCGATCACATCACATGGCTTTTAGATGGGCTTTTTTTTTCTAGTATATCTTCCATCAATGAGGTGTCTTCAATTCATTTCGTGAGATCTGATCTGATTTTTCAATTCGAGAAAGCTGGGCAAAAAAAAGTGTGGCGAGTATGTTTGCGTCGCCATTATCGTAAGTTACTTTCGAAGTACCTAACCTTGAAGTATCTTTAACCCCCCACGCTTCAACAAATTCACCCTTCCCAGTACCTTTGCTTCCTTCTTCTTCCATGCCTGGTATCAAGTCCGGCGCAGGCAAAGAGACCATACCCATGCGCCCCGGGCTAGTCTTCTCCCCCCCCCTCCCCTTTACAACTCAAGTTACACACACAAGCCAGGGAAGCGAAGCAAACTGGGCGTGCCAATTCAAGGCTATCATTGGTTGAATGATGGAGCTGACGCTTTCTTCTCCAGGCGCTGGGACGTGGGGGTCCCCCCCAGCATGACCTTGCCTGATATACAAGCTCTCTGGTTCGTCAATTAGGGAAAAATGGGCGTCGGGTCCATTGGACGCCTAGGGGACGGCGGGCTCTGGGTCCGGGGGGCAGCGTTGCGTCGACAATGACCAGTTTTGGAACTTGGAGGGTGAGATGCCTTGATCAGGAGACGTCGCTCTCGGACGGTACCTGCTTCTGTCGTGCTGATCATGATTGTTGGTGGAGGGCGCCGTCGGTCTCTTGGAGGGCTGCCTGTCAAGCCTCCTTTGTGCAAGTCAGACATTCTGGCTTTTCAGCTTTGTGTAACCATTGGCATTGGCATGTCTTCGTCCGCACTCCTATCGTTTCTGGGCACTCTTCACGAGGTCATCCGCGTGCTCTGTTTATTTACGGCTTACACACATACGAGAATCCCGTCTCCGACATTTGTGGGCTCATTGTTCGAACAACTGGTACCCCCACTGAAAAGACTCCATCGAACGCTTTAACGAGCGGTCTGCCCAGTCTTCTCTTTCCTCTTTGCGCGCGTGCTTGGTCTTCGGACGAGAAAAGGTCTGGCGATTACCGGTGCGGCCCGGAGGCACTCGGCCGGAGGACGGCGTGGCCTTTTGAGAGGAGTCTCTCTCTCCCCCGCTTGACCCAGGCATCCGGTGGCTTTTTCCCTGGTGATCAGAGCTAACCCCCACGCCAAAACCCCCCTTGTCTGTTACTCGTGTGAGCGTCCATCTGCCGAGTTGACACCGCTTGGACCAAGGCTTGGGCTTCTGGCTAAGCAAAGCCTCATGACGAAGGAACCGCCGCCTTTCCATCTCCGTCGGTTTTCTCCAAGGGGCTGCCCTGGTCCTGCGGTGGACATAAAAGAGCAGCTGACGCCCTTTTTGTTTGCCGAGATTTCCTTTATCATACCATCTTGTCTTTACTGCCCTGTCTTGCTTTGTATCCTCTAAGCATCTTGTTGTTGCGTATAAGACGACGACCTTTCCCACCCCCCTTCATATCTACATCTACACTTCAGACTTCATGCCTGCTACACTCCTCACATCTCCCACCATGGGTTCACCAAAAGCTCCTCAACTACGACTCGGCGACGGCGTCTACGTCCCTACCCTCGCCTTCTTCACCCCCGATGACGAGGTCGACTCCCCAGCCCTGGAGAAGCACATCATCAAGCTCCTCGAATCAGGAGTCGCTGGCATCGTCGTCCACGGCTCCAACGGCGAGTGTGCTCACCTCTCACACTCTGAGCGTACCGCCATTATCCGCGTCGCCAGGGACACCATCCTCCACGAGTCCACAGGCTCTCGCATCCCCCTCATCGCCGGCTGCGGCGCTCAGAGCACCAAGGAGACTACCCAGCTGTGTGAGGACGCCGGCAAGGCGGGCGCCACTCATGCCCTGGTTCTCCCTCCCAGCTACTACGGCGGCTTGCTCCCAGACGACCTCGTGGTGCAGCACTTTTATGACGTGGCCGACAAGAGCCCTATCCCTCTTCTCGTGTACAACTTCCCCGGTGCCGCTGCCGGCCGCGATCTCTCGTCCGACACCATCCTCAGCATCGCCAAGCACCCCAACGTGGTGGGCGTCAAGCTGACGTGCGGAAACACTGGCAAGCTGGCCCGCATCGTCGCCGACTGCCCGGAGGGCTTCTTCGTTGGCGGCGGCAGCGCAGACTTCATCCTCCAGGGTCACGCGGTGGGCGCCAACGGCACCATCTCGGGCCTCGCGAACCTGTGCCCCCGCGCATGCGTGCGAATCATGGAGCTCGCCGACGAAGGGCGCTGGAAGGAGGCCCGACAGCTGCAGGCGCAGGTGGCCAAGGCCGACTGGACGGCCATCAAGACTGGCTTCGTGGGCGTCAAGGCGGCGCTGGGTCACTACTTTGGCTACGGGGGAGAGCCCAGGAGGCCCTGTGTGGCGCCTTCGCAGAAGGAACTGGATGTGATCGCCCAGGGTTTCCAAGAAGTCATGGAGCTGGAGCCTACGCTGTGATTTGATGAGAGAGAGAGAGAGAGATGACAAAAAGTCTTAATGACGGAGTTGCATCGGGTTAGCGATGATGATACCTAGATCAAGCACAAGATGGTGTTGTGGCGTTGGGTATGGGCACATGCATACATACACAGCCATGGGATCGATCATCTGGCCCAGCTGTTGTACATTTTTATTACGAGCGATATTTCTATAATAGTCTTTTTGAAATGAATTTGGAAATGATATTCATCAATTGATCAATTCTTACAGTACTCTTGAAAAAAGCTGTGTTTCCCTGTCACACACATACAACGTCGTTAATGTCCCGCTGCACCTCGGACATTGGGACTGAATATTCGTAACTCCTTTTCTGGGGGGAGGCGGAAAAAAGTCCACGCATGATTCTCCACGTTTAGACGCAGACGCAAGCAATAAAAACCCGACAAGAGAGCGGCACAGTCAAGTCACGACCCCAGAGGCTGTGCAACCAACATTTTGGAGTGGCTGGGCCGGGGCCCATGATCAGCAGACAAGGCACGCATCAGGTTGCCTCTTTTGGTAGGAACAAAGTTCAAAAAGTCAAACCGGTAAAGGCCGGCAAAGGAGAAGCAAAAAGAACGCACGAGGTCCGTCCCGGGCGTCGGACGTTTCATTTCAAAGCTCCTCCTCGGTTGGTTTGATGATGATGATGGGGGGGGAGGAGGAGGAGAGCATCGTGGAGAACCCCGCATGTGGTGCAGCAAACAGGGATCCCTTGGAAGATGGGTCTAGACAATTATGTAAACTGGGGCGAAGAATGAACAAGTCAGAGGCGAGGGATTCGTAATTCTACACTGGGGGCAAATTCTTGGGGACATGAAGAGTTATTTTTTTTTTTTTGGTCTCTTGTTCCCCCACTGTAAAGAGAAAGAGAGAGATACGCCAAGGTTGAAGCATCGTGAGATTGGTGATCCTAGACGCGGATCTCTGCGTCGGAGAGTTGAACAGGCTTGAAAAAAGGCGGACAATAAATGACAAGAAACAAAAAGGAATCAGCCTCAATTTACAAGGATTGAGTGTCAGCTGGCCTCGGTCTTGGCACATTGGGGGCAGTGAAAAAAGAAAAGTGCAAGACAAAAACCGGTATTGATTTTGAGGCTGACCCTCCCTCTCTCGGGAATAGGCAATCGTCGGCATCTGAGTGTTGGGGGAGAGAAGAGGAGAAAAAGGGAAGTGTGGAGAAGGGCAGGAAAAGGTGGAGATGGCTATGAATGTGGAGATTTTTGGGCGTGGGGGTTCAAACTTCAAGCTTCAGGGGTCTTTGATCTTTTAATGGGTAAATGTCTCGGGACAAATTGAGGCTTTTGTTAGAAGTAACTAATTGATCATCGTGACAGTAAACAGTACCTGACTATCAGTATTCTCGCACTAGTACTACTCTACAGCTCCGCCGAGTCCAGGTTCCGGATCAGATCATAGTAAAACTTGACAATGTCTAGATGCGAGTCCATCCTCACCCTCTCGTCCACCGTGTGGATGTTTTCCGAACCACGTTGTCGAGATGGCGTCCAACGGTAAATATGTGGCGAAAGGTCTGCAAACCCGTTAGCATTCATACATTCAACATGCATGAATGGGAAAACTCACTCAGGTAATGTCTCGTGTCGGTATTACCCGTCATGACTTCTCCCACTGGAACAACTCGTCCGCCGTCAAAGGCAAACGTGTGTTGGATCGTTCCGGAAAAGACATCCCAGACTGGTCCGCTTGTAGGAGACACGGGCGTGATGTTGAACTTTTCTGTTGCCTTCACAATTAGACGACCATCATACTCTCCAACTGGAGAGGCGTTGGTGCCAAAGAGCGCCTGGTACTCTTCATCATCCGCATACGCCTCCACGCTGAGGTTGTACTTTTTCACCACCCCCGAAATATTCTCGATGAAACTGCGCTGCACCTTGGCGATGCTGTCCTGAGGGGCAATCCGGTAGTTTACCCCAAGAGTGACAAGTTCGGGGAGAGCGTTGATCTTTTGCCCACCCTGGATAATATCGACGGCCTGCGTCGTCTGAATCAGGAACCTTGCCGTGGGGTTCACGCTAATCAGCTCCGAAGTGATCTTCTCGAGATCACCCTTCTTAAGCAGGTCATTTAGCTTGGGCTCGGCGTCGGGGGAGTACCTAGCCACACAGACGAGGTGGTTGTACACTGGACTTCCCTCTAGAACTTTGGGTTCGTAGGGGTTTGCTTCGAGGGCTGAGATTATCTCTGCGGTTATGCCGATGCCGGTGTGTGGCTGGGGGATGGAGCTGTGACCGCCCTTTACGTGTAGCTCTGCCCAGATGTCGACGTGACCCTTTTCCATTACTGCTGGGAGGACGTAGAGTGTATCGTCGATGAGCTGGATTCCTGAACCGCCCTCGTCGAGGATTAGGGCGATGCTATCATCTCCATATCGCTCTGTGAGGAAGTCACCGATTTTACCTGCGCCACGATATCCGGAACATTCTTCATCAAAGCCAAAGGCTAGGAGTAGAGTGCGCTTTGGCTTCCAGTCGGTGTCTGTGAGGAGGGTTTCAATTGCCGAGAGGAGAGCAGTCAGGCTGTTCTTGTCGTCAGATGAGCCACGACCCCAGAGCCATTCGCCGTCAAAGTAGGCGTCGAACGGTGGGTGAGTCCATGTTGATGGGTCTGGGACAGGAACAACATCTTGATGAGCTGCGAGAAGGTATGGCCTCAAAGTCGAGTCGCTCCCAGCAAGCGTGTAAACCAGGCCGAATCTATTGACCTTTTCAAGCTTGGCGTGCTTGTGGCTGGTATCTAATTAGCTACTGGCCTTAAAAACAAAGAGCGCCACTCACATCGCTGGATACGTCTTTGCCAACACGTCATGCAAGTCGTAAAACGGCGCCCACCGCTCATCTTTGTCAAAGTCACCTAGGTCATCGTAGCAGATTGACGGAACCCGCACGACGGCCTGGTGTCTCTTGACCTGCCTCAGCAAAGCATCGTGAGACGAAAAACAGACTATCGGCCGAGGGAAGTCCGTCACGGGTGGGGTTCAGCACGGGAGGAAGATCACACTGAAAGCCGCCTCCCAAGGGTTTCTGGACGTTGGCGCCAATTGCAAAGGCTGAGGCGCCTGCGACGGTCGCCGCCAGCGCGGTAAGAGATTTCATCACCATAGTTGCGATTGATTTGAAGTGAATGAGGGTGATTGTGTCTCTCGGAGATATAGATAGAAGAGGCTGGTGGGGGGAACAGTTCGTTGCCAATAATGGGATTGCATTGCGACATGCGCCGGAGCCGGAGCCCGAAGGTGACACCGTTTGACCCGATACGGAATCCGTTATGATGTCTCGGGATACAGATGTGGATGCCGTTGATAGGCGAGAACAAGATGTTTGATTGGTGCATCTTGGACGCTGATAGTCGATCACAAGTATCTATACATGCATGTTGAAAGAGACATTGCTATCTTCTTGTGTGTTGTAATATCCTGGTTGTCATTCCTGAGTGTGATGCAATAGTATAGGGTGTTCCATTCTCCCCTCCTACCATTCACCACCAGCAACTAGCTCCATCCACGCACTCATTTCCCTCGTACATGATCCCGTCCAACTCCAAACTCCTTCGCAATATTATTGGGTATCATATAAAGCAAATGTAGAAGAGAAAAAAAAAAATAGTACAATGTCATCTGTTTTTGGACATAGAAAATACTCTCTCGTAATTATCCAAATTCGAAAGCTTTTTAATGTTGCTTTTTTTGTTCTATCTCATTGCCTTGCCCGATGATGACAACGGCTAAAAATGACAGGGAGGAGACTCTTCGCGGCGAGCCAAACACGTCGCCATCAATGACCCGAAACAACTCATTTTATTCTGAAACTGGCAATAAAAGAACTCAAAAATTATTCCTTTAATTTTTTATCGACCGAAAACATCACGCAAGACCAACCTGGGCAGGTGTTGCTGGCCATCAACTCCAATCTTGGTGATACCCTAGGGTAGGGGTTAAGCCGTGATCATCACCACATTACTAAGCTAAGAAAGGATATCACCTCCTGGAAAATGATGCTAGTGTGATTTCGAAAAGTCCATATTCATTCAGGATGCCACTGTGCATGGATAATCTACTTGTTGTGTCACTTTCAGCCTGGGCTCGTGGATAGCAATCTTGTGTCTCAATTTGGGTATCATTATTCATCATCTGAGGATCCAGCCCGCAGACTCTCAGTCAACCACCTTCAACATGTCATACGCCTTGTGGCTAATCGCCTTTTTAACCACCTTAAGAGGGTCCATCTTGGCCTTCTTCTTGGCTGGCTTCTCCGTAACATTGCCATCCTCATCCTTGTCAACAACCACTTCATCCTCCTCATCCTCCTCCTCCGGCTCCTCAAACCCACCTCCATCCAGGAACACCTTGAGCATTCCCTGCGAGTAACCACTGACGAGACAAGTTCCCTCCTCATCTGCTGTAACGGGCTTGGGCGCCGTCGTGTCTCCCAATCCATCCGAGTAGCCCGCTCGTCCCCCAGCCAGGTTCCAGAACACCAACTCCGGCATCTCGTAACCAGCATCTTGGTACTTGCTCTTGATCCGCTCGAATGACGTGGTCCACCCAGAAGGTTTCTTCGGCGCCTCGTTCCAGCCATATGACTCGTTACCACATGCGGCGTCAAACTGCATGTCACTGAAGACAAAGACACGCTTCACCATGTCCTCCTGCTTCAGATTGTTCTTGACCGCCATGGGGAGGATGAGATCTTCGAAAACTGCCACAAAGTTTGTGTTCATGCCCCAGCTCGAAGACAGCATGTTCCGATACTTTTCTCCCAAAGGCTTGGCGAGGTCGACTTGTTCAACGGTGGGTCTGGCACTGAATGTGATGAATGCCCCTGAAAACGGAGGCTTTGCAACCTCTGCAATGAGAAGGGATAGACCAATAGCCGAGTCCATCGGGGTAGTATTGTCGGGGAAGTTGGGATACGACATACTTCCAGACACATCACAGACGGCGATGCAAGACTCGAGAGTGCCCGAGTCCTTGATGCGCTGTACCAGCGTCTTCCACTGCCCATCGACAACCTTGGCCTCGATCTCATGGACTTTTCGCTCAACAAGATCGTGTGCGCTGTTTCCCCTGGTACCGAAATTGCCGCCTCGCACCTTTTGGATCAAGGTTGACGGCAACAGAGTTGCTCCAGAGATGTTGGCCTTTCCTTCGGCGACCTTGTCAATGTATGAGCCAAAGTGGTCCATATCCTTCTCGATGAAGAGCTTCGAGTACTGGCTCATGGCGAGAGAAGGCACTCGATCGTACTTGATGTTGTCAAACTTTTGGAGAGTAATGTCACGCTCGACAACCTCGAGATGCTTCCGGAGAGCCGATGTATCCTTGCGGTACTCTTCGCGTGCGAATCGAAGGTATGTCTCTCGGTCGTCCGTTGGCGAAAGCCGGTTATCCTGGATAGAGTCGCGTGGATACAGAATCTCGGCAATGGTGCTGACGATGAAGGTGTGCCTGTCGTGAAAGTGGTCGTGCGAAGGAGCCCACTTGCCACACAGCGAGATGGTGCGCTTTGCCTTTTGATCAACTCCTCGAAGGACGCCAAGGTCCTTTTCCAGCTGCTCCGCGAACAGTCGAGCGATGGTCAAGTGCAGGGCACGATACACTGGATCCGTGTTGAAGGCCTTGACTGCCGCCTCAAAGCGGTTGTCTCTGGTTTGCCGTCTGAACTCTTTTGGCGGTAGACGAGTCTGTTCCTCCTGTTCCTTGTGTCCCTTCTCCTCGTCACTCTCCATGGTACGTCCTCTCCGAGTGCGAGCTCCTCCGCAGCCGCGGCCACGTCCACGGCCTCTTCCGACTCCACGACCACGAGTCTTCTTTATGCTCTTCCCTCGGATAATACCGGGATTCTGGCTGTTGAGAACGGTTTTAGGATCTGAGAGCCCGTCGAGCTTGTTGTTGGCTGCCAGGGCAAGGATGTTGAGAAGATCCTTCCAGTATCCATGGGCCACTCCGTGCTTGACATCATACTTCGTGGGGTCGTCCTCGTCCTTCACATCGACAATCACGGCGTCGTCTTCGTTCTCCTTCTTGGCCTTCTTTTCGATGATAGGGCGGCTCAACCACTGGAGATTGGCGACGAGGGTTGCGGGATGGTTTTTGTGCTAGCCAACCAGCGCAACGGTAAAAGCTAATTCTCGAACTTTTTACCAAGATGGATGGACCGGGCATTGAAGATTATCTTGAGGGTATCGAGAGGGTCCGCATTCCAAGCGGCTGGAAGCAGCTCCGCCAGACGAGGCCCAGAGACAACCTCCTCGAGCTCCTGGAAGAGGTCCACAAGTGCATCTTTGGTAGAGCGGTACGCGAGATCGCCATTCTCGGTCTGCATCATGTTCTCGAGGTTTCGAGGAGGCTCCTCCTTGCCGAAGCTCGCCAGGCCTTCCATGAATGGATGAGACTTGGTGTCGGCCTTGGGATCCCCTGGTTTCTCATCGTGCGACTCGGGTTCCGTGACATCCATGGCGTCAATGCCTTTCCGGATCTCACCTGTCGTGCTGTTAGAGACAAGAGTGAATGCCTCTGACTCGCCAGCATCAGTCATCGCCTGGTCCTGACCAGAACCAAGCTCAACTGGGGTCTCGTCATGGCGATGACGAAGCTCCTCCCGAAGGAAGTTCTCGAACTCTGCCTGAGGCTTCTTCAAGGAGCCGTGGAAGGGAAAGAGGACAGGGTACGACGACTTGAGGAACCAGGTCTCCTGAGATTCGGTGGTTGACGCCATGATGGATGAATGATGGACAAGTCTTGGACCCCTCAAGGTGTTGGCTTGCTGAAGAGAAGAGAATTTCAACGATGGGGATGTTTGGTCTTAATATAGCTGGATATTGTGGAGATTTGTGAGACATGAGAGAAAGGTTGGGGAAGCTGGGCTGATGTCGGTCAGTGAGTCAGCCACAGAACCTAAGGTACTATAGTAGGTACTAGTGAGGTACTTACTTTATGGAGGGACGGCTCTCCGCTTCTGGTAATCAACGGGTAACTGCTTAACCAAGCTCTGATCTCGATCCAATGGATTTCTGCTGTTGGTAGCGAATTCATGTTGACTTCAGGCTCCCGCATGCGGCTGAGGCTTGCTGCCTAGGAACCGGCTGAAGCCATCCACAATGCCACACCCCCGGTGAACAGGGCCAATGCCTGTTGGTTAGCGGCTACACAGGATCGCCAGATGGACCTCAATGGAGCATCCCTCCCGCGTTGGCGAGGCCTTGGCGAGCCATTGAGCAACGTGGAAGGAGTTTGTCTGTGGGGTTGCCAGGGACTGGCAGGGGTTGTGGCCGCTTGAGTCACCGGGGAAGGTGGAGCTCATGTTGGACGCCGTCCTTTCTCACGTGAGACGTCCTAAACTCTCTCTTGACCACATCCCTTTCGAGGGGCCAAGGATCGAGGTCTTTGTTCTGTCAATGTCAAGTTTGTCTCTTCGAAACATGTGGAACCAACCGAGTACCTGCAAAGTCGAGTCGAGCAGTTCCAACCAACGAAGCCAACTAGTAATCCGGACCGTCTTAAGCCTAGGTTTGCCTGCCCTGGCCGCTAACAACGAATTGGTGCTTGAAGCCCCTGTATTCCTCCCTTGCATGTTCGTCTTTGTTCTTTCGTGTCTCGAAGCCAGCGAGTGCTTGTGGTCTCTGTATGAAGGTCTGCGAGTATAGGTGATCGTCGAGCGTAGGGAATCGTCGAGTATAGGGGGTCGCCGAGTATGGATGATCGTTTCGAGGTCTTTCTGGAGGTCTTTCTCTGCGTCCTTCTCCCTGCCCCTTTTCGAAACCTGGTTAGTAGCCGGTCATGTCCATCATCCACGTACCAGTTCTTGCCCCTGAGGAAGTGCTCAACAGTCGGGGCAAGTCAACGAAGCTGGTGTCATGCAATGCCCTCTGCTTCATGGTGATAGGTGCAATTGCCAACTCGAGATGAAGCGAGGCGTCCTTGGTGGTGCTTGACGAGCCCAAGAGCGCCCCCGATCCCTCGTGCTCCCGACATTCCGTCTCTTCTCTTCGAACAAAGATGCTGCTGAGAGCTCTGGCGCCCCCTTTCCAAGTCTTGTATCTCCTTAGCGGGCACAGTCTCTGGCCCCCTTGCGCCGATGCACTGGTTGTACGATGGCTTCTTTGTCGCAAGGACGGCGTTCGGTCTGTAGTCTGGATCGTGCGAGCGGACGTTCTTGAGATATCGTCGGATCAAATAAGGGATGAATGTAAGGATGAATGTGGTCGATGTATGGATGGTGTCGACGTGTTTTTTTCTCTTTGTGAGGGTGCGATGTGTCAAAACACCAAGGATTGCTGGTCGCGATGCTTGTTCTGCCAGTGCTAGGTTAGCATAGTCTCGACGCACTTTGATTTCCAGCGAAATCCAGGACCCCCTTTGCAGCCCATGGACGATACTCCTTGCATACTGTATCATGAATGATTTTTTTGCAAGCAGATGCACTGGAAGATGATTTATGAAAGATGCTCAGACTAGGGATTATGATGGGCTAGGCCCTCAGGTGGCATGGCTTCGACACGATGGTGGAAAAGAGGGGTGGACGTGCGTGGGGGATGGCATCAACCACAACGGACGGACAGTGCAGCGAACGACGGCCATGCGGTGCAGGATATCGACGACCTCACTGCCGCACTAATGCTATATCTACCAGTAGGGATGGGCTCCCTGGTCTACAATGCTACGATGGATGTGCCTTTGTCGTCTACGACTAGAACTCCAAGAACAGGGTGGGTTTGGAGATGGAGACCAAGCCCGCTCACAGCTCACGACTGCATCGTGGCGGGATGATTACGGGTTGGTGGAATTACTCGAGCTTCGCCCTCACGAGGAACCATCTGGAAGTGTCCCTTAGACCCGGTGGGCCTCTGCCACAATGGATATCACAATGCAATGACCCGAAGGGACCGTAATGACGGATGGCAGCACCCTTCTGGCCACTAGAGAGATCCCTCAGGGGGGTCACGGGAGTTGATACTGGGCTGCGAGCCCTAAAGAGCCGCAGCTAGCCAACTAATGCCCTCGCCTACGAAGCCCACAGGCCCTATATTTCTCGGTTGCCCTGGTGTTGAAGTGGAATCCTGAAAAATGAGGCAGAGCCGCCTTGTGTTTGTGGGCGTTCACCGTTCGCGGCACGCGTCTTGACCTTTTGTTTTCCTCCCACCTCCTCTCCACCCAAACCCTCCCACCTTCACATCTCTCCCCGCACGCACACACACCCACAACACCACAACCAAACCCCTTCAGCAATTCTTACATCGCTCCCCGATACCTCCTCTTCGTTTATTTTCTCACCCGTACTCACGCATCGCTTGTGTAGTGTACTCCCACAAGATGACTCCAAACCGTGTGCCAGGCACTGGCTTCCGCGGCGAGAAATCCGACGCCTACGCTGGAGTTGATCTCCTGAAGCGTATGCAGTTCGAAGCTGAAGTGAAGACGTGGTTTGACCAATTCACCTTCGAAATGATGTCTGTCACTCAGGAAGTCGATGATTTTCTCGTCGATGCCCATCAGGACGACCGAGACGTGTCCATGTTTTCGTCAGAGGTCCTGATTCAGCTCAACGAACTCAAGAGCGACATCCGCACCGAGGTCCGACAGTTCGGTCAAGCGAGCAAGAAAGGAGCAGTAAGTTTTCATACCAACCCTGGCCTCAACGTGTAGACATGTAAATATACTGACACCATCCCAACTCAGATTAACCTAATTGAGATGGTTCGCCGCAAGGCTCCTCCCAATGAGCTTGATGAGTCGGGTCAAGACCTGTTGGACGATCTTGAAGTACGTCGCGATCAGATCTGTGATCGAGCCACCCTCATCGATTGCCTTCGCGGCACTCTGGTAAGAGCAAAGCCTTTTCCTCTCTCTTGTTTTCTCCCCCTTTCGCCCTTCAGTGTCTAACCTTACTCTGAAGGCCAGTGTGGACTACGCGTCGGACCAGGACGTGGATAACAATGTTGTCCCTGCTTCGATCACCTCTTAGGATGAGGATGAGGAAAGCGATTTTGAGATGGTCAAGACATCCGAGGCACCCACTGCTGTGCCCGAGTCATCCAACACTGTGCCCAAGCAATTGCGCCAACTTGGTAACCATGCCTGGGCCCAAGAGGTCGTCCGCGATCAAGGCCCAATGGTTATTCTGAATAACCTCCCCCACCATATTACCTACACCCAGGTTATGGAGGGAGTCACTGGTTTGGGTGGCATCAACAGCGTTGCTGTCATGGCTGAGCCAGCACCTTCTCGAAAGGGCGCGTTCTGCGCCATGATCAATTTCAACGACACCAAGGCCGTGGACGCCTACATTGACTTCTTCAAGAAGAAGCCTCTCTTCTTTGTTGACAAGGATGGTGACATCCACAAGGCCAGCATGCTCTCTTTCAAGGGAGAGACCCCATCAATCAAGGAATCCCATCACCCCACGTCCGGTCGATGCCTGGAATTCGCCAACTTCCGCGCCTCGGACATCTGGACTGCTCTTCTAAAGATCGGCATTCTAGGCATCGTCCGTGTCAACTTCAACCCTGATACTTCTGGCGACCTTGGCGAGTTGTCGATTGAGCTGACCACTGCTATGCACGCGTCGCGGGTCCGCACTCTCGCGCTCGACGGCCATATTCCTGGGTTTTCAGGCATCGCCGAGAACATTTCCGACGGACTTTGCGAGTCTGACTACCATCCCTCCCACATTCAACAGAGGTTCAACAATGTGATTCCTTACACTGGCCCTGACCATCTTGAGAAGAAATGGAACCAGAAGCCCTACAACGGTCTTGAGTCTCTCTCACTCGGGTTCCCGTCCATGCAGCATCGAACCCACACCCATGCCCGCTACCCGGACTTTCCTCTACCTCAGATCCCCGAAGACGAGAGATTGCACTCGGCCACGCCCTCCACCCATGAGGATAGAGCCCGTCACCTCCTCATTCCGAGGGGCGGATTTCTCTACGGCAGCGACGGCGGAAATGTCCACAAGCGGGATATGGCACACCCCGAGACCACCTCTCCAGTCCGAGGAGATGACCTTCGAACTCTCGTGGAGTCGACCCTTGCTGATCCCGAGTGGTTCCCTTTCTGGCGAGATGTTGTGCGACAACAGGAGCATTTAAGCTTTGAGGCTTATGGTCGTATGGTTGAGCACCGACGTTTGAACACGAACGGGCAGATCTCCTGTCCCGATGACTGCAATGAGTGCCACCCCAACCTCCGTGACTCACTCACTCCTCCTCTTCGAACACGCATGTACACGCAGATGGGCGATGATGGATACATCTACGCAGAGTGGCTCCGAAGTGAGGACGAGCAGACTCGTCGTTCCGTCCGAGGCTTGTCGCCCCAGATGGGCCAGATCATTCGATCCGACTAAATCCAACATCTCACCTTCTACACACAGACGCTGGTCTCAGGATGACAGGACTGATGCTTTCTCTCGCGAGATGCAACGTCTAGACATTCAACCCCGACCACGCTGAGATGGATTTCGTGTCATGGCTACACTTCGCACTCGAGTCTTTGTTGCTTCGGCCTTTGAACTCACTCACGTGTCTCGACTTTCGGTAAGCCCTCTTATGGGTTATGATCTTCTTCGGTTTCTCCTTTTTCGCATCTGAATCTCGTTTATCGATGAACAACACACACAACGTCTACATTACAGACAGAAACTGCAAATCGCCGCAGTTCAGTACCAAGAAACAACCACTTGGTCTCGTTGTTTTCGGTTTTCGTCTCAGTTGCTTTGCACCGGTACTCGCCTTTCACGATGATCATCATCGTACCCTTTTGCAGGAAGCTTCATGGCATGTGACTTGATGGGATTAAGTTCTCGGTCTCGTTCGTCTTGATATCGCTTCTCTGCTCTCAACATTTTCGCATTCGAATGTCGCCTCTCGATTGAACTCGTCTTTACGACCAACACTGCCTCCATGGCAGCCAACATACTGGGATTCGGTTCTTGGCTTGTTCCAGTTCTCGAGTGGCTTCTTCGATTGTGTTCTCCTCTCGGATTTCGAGTTTCGTTCTCGATGAACTCGCGCCTTTACGGCCTACACTGCCTTCATCGGTAGCCAAGCATGCTGGGATTCAGTTCTCGGCCTTGTTTTTCCAGTTCTCGACCATCGACTCTCGACTTTCGTCTCGATTTTCCTTTTTTTCGCGTCAGAACTCCCGATCTTTCGACCAACTCGCGCCATCACGGCCAGCACTACCTTCACGGCAGTCATCTACCTCCCCGGTAGTCAAACGTTCTGGGATTAAGTTCTCGGTTCTGTTTCCAGTTTCTCGATCATCGACTTTCTCGACCTTCTGTTTCCTTTCTTTTTCTTTTTCGGATTCGAATCTCGCCATTTCGACGAACACGTGCCTTTACGGCGGTCACCACACTCACGGTAGACACTACCACTCACGGTAGACGTAGCTGGGATTAAGTTCTTGGCTCTCGGTTCTCGATCTTTTCGATTTTCAATCTCGACTTTTTGATTTCGCCCTTTTCGATCGACTTCGTGTCAACACCATAGACACTGCAAGGTTATCGAGTTCATATCGGCAAAGATGGTTGACCTAGAGTCCCATCTCGGTTTTATTCGGCCTGAAGTGTCCCCCGGTTAATTTATAATGTTTGGGAATCTCTCTGCTCGGGATGGTATGGGAATGGGAAGCGGTTATCGCTGCGGCATTGAGGTTCAGTGTACTAAATGAATTGTATGACTTTTTCTCTTATATTTGGGGGGGTATCTCAAATGCTATGTGCGCCGTGAACGTGAATGTTTTCGAAAGCCAGTAATAACCACCTGCCTGCCTGCCTGCCTGCCTGCCTGTCCATGTTCATGAAAGCCATCATGTTTTTCTGTTTCTTTCTTTCCAGAAAATTGACCAAGTCCTTCCCAAGTTTTTTCATCTATACACCGGCAAGTCCATTCTCCCCGATGTCCCATGTCCATGCCACACACGGCTCTTCTTCGTTGGAGGCTCCTCGACTACGAAAAGCTCATCTTGCTCTTCCTCAACCTCATCTGGGCCATCATCTGCAACTGGCATCCCCATGATCTCTTCTTCATCACCTTCAAATGCCTCGCTGACGCTCTTGTATTGTTTCGCGGGTATACCCCACGGTAGGGTTGTCTGCTTAAGATGACCCTTCTTCTTCGGTGCAGCTGAAGGTGTCTGTGTCGTCGTAGGTCGTGGGGCCTTCTTCTTTGGTTCATGAGCATCATGCCCAGCGCGTCTCTTCTTTCCCTGCTTGAGGTAGTTCCGTACCAATGTCGCAGGAAGGTTATCCTCTGGTTCCCAAGATGGATTCTGATCAGGAGGCCAGTCGCCTTCCCAGCGGACTTTGAAGTAGCGAACAACTCCAACACCCTCAACCTCGAAAAACTCCATGCCCTCTAGGCGTTTGACCTCCCAATCGTCGTTGTCTCCTGCTGGCTCCTTTGCTGCGGGAGCTGGTTCAGGCGGCTTTGGGGTAGCCTTCTTTTCTTTAGGCTTGCTCTTCAGGGACTTCACTTCTGGTATTGGTGGACGTCTGGCGAGCTGTGGTTCAAGGCGCGGTGCTACGGCATTCGTAACTGAAAGAGGGGCTGCGTGTTCTTCAAGGGGGGCCCAAGTCCACTCCGGGCCCGAAAAGAGCTCATCCCGGCTCTGAGCAACTGGCGGAGGCTTTTTGGGTCTTGGAAGAACCTGCTGGTTCCATCTTCTTCTTGCCCTTGAGATTTGGTTTGACGATTGCTGGATTTGGTGTACTTTGTCGAGTCGAAGATGCCGTTGAGGGGAGTGATTCAAAGGCAGGTTGTTTGCTCGCAGCATTGCTTTGTCCCGACGCACGGGACTCGAGGCCAGTTGTGTGCAACGTACCCAATTGAGCCACAGGGCGTACGTTTTCGGGTTTCTGAGGAACCAAGTCGCTCTCACGGTCATGGTCCATGTCCACATCCGTTGAACCTCTCGATGTCTCTTGCTGCAACTGTCTCGAAGGAGTCCCGTATTCATCAGATAGTCCTTCAAAATCTTCGAGTCTGTTCTCCTTCGGGGCTGATATCGTCATGACACCCTTCTTAGGTATGGCGGCAGTCTTACTCTCAGGCTCCGTAACGACAGCAGTTTCTATCTTGCTGTGCTTCGGCGGTCGTCCACGTCTCTTTGGCTTAGATGACATGTCTCCAGCCTGTTCCTTCTTCTCCTGCGCCAGTTTCTTGCTGTCCATCTGCTCCTCCATATTCTTAAACCCCCACTCCTCGACCTCTTGAGGCGAGACATAGTCTAGGATCTTCATGGCGGGCACCAGCATTCTCGCAGCCGGCAAGTCGCTCCATCCTACGATATAGGTCATACGTCTCGGCAGAGGCTTCCCGTCTGCTGCTGGACCCGGCGAGGGGAGTATGATGCGGTCGAGGATGTACGCGGTCGAGTCTCTCGGCGGAAGAAGACTGATGGGTTGGAGGGGAGGACCGCTGCCGGGGACATATCCTTTGGTCCTTTTCTGAGGGATTTGTACTTCTATTCGAGTGCGGGCATTGTCGCTTCGTTCTCGTTTCTCGGAGTCGACGGATTCTGACGACTCCATCGCGTGCGCGCACACGAGGAAGCTCCCGCGATCCACCACTTTTGAATTCTCAAGACAAAGAACGTGAAAAAAGAGTGCCGCAACAGCCTAAAAAAGAATTTGACATGAAAGCAACGCGTCAGCGAGCTCTGTGATTTTTTTTCTGGCAAGATTTGAATGGGTTTCTGGCGAAATGTAGGAGTTGCTGCTGCTTGCACATGAATTAAACGCGGTTAGCTCTTCATCCACACAAGCCACCTCGTAGGAAATAAAGGTCATGTGACGACTAAGCCAGCTCTGATCAAGTCTAGAGCATGCAAAGGGCCTTTTGAAACCTCTGGGATCTCTCGTGTTATAAAAATAAATATTAATATTAAGAAAAGTATTATTATTTAATATTATTATTTTTATTTTTAAAAACTTTTATTATAATACTTATTATTATAAATAACTATATATAATTATTAAAAATAGCTTTAATTAATTATTATAACTACTTCTAAATCATAGCTGCTATAAACCAGACCCCCCTAGCGTCGACCCGATTATAGCTCTCCCGATTGACCCCGATTGACCTCTTAGCTCGGCAGCGCTTAACCGCGCTTAATCCAAGCGCCATCTTTTCTCTCGCCCATTCCCCATGAGATCACGAACCCAGCTTGTACCGAGCTTCCCCCACGTTCAAAAAATCCCGTTCGACCAAAAATCTCCCGACGTCGACGGAAGACCCAATTCCAATCTCCACTCCATCATTGAGTTTCGCACCGAATTAATTGACCTTCGTTCTTGCTTCCTCTAATAATGGCCTCCTCCCCGCTCAAGACGTTCGTCTTGCGACGACCCGTCACCGGCGTCATCTGCTCTTCTCCGAAAGCTTCCTTCTCGACCTTTCCCGTCTCGTGCCTCGCCCGCTCGCCGCTCCGAAAGCAATGCCTCGCTCCCGTCGTCTCCGTCCCCAAGGCCTTTGCCCGCGCTGCTAGCTCGGGTAAGCCCGACCTAGCTTCGGCTGCGCAGCAGTCCCTCAACGCCACGCCGGGACAGAACAACGCACACGACTTTGCGCAGGATCCCCATCACGCCCTCGACTGGAACAGCTTCTTCAAGCTTCGTCTCAAGCGTCGTCGGTACCAGCTCGTTTTCTCCATCACCAACGGCATGTTCTGCGGTGGCGCTGGCGCCGTGGTCCTCTCTACAGGCGTTGCCGAACCCATCATCACCCAGATTCCCCTCGACCCTTTCATGACGCTGGGTATCATGACTCTCGCCTTTTCTGGTCTGGGCTGGTTGATCGGTCCCAGCATCGGAAACCAGTTCTTCTACGCTCTGAACCGCAAGTGGAAGAAGCAGATGACGCAGAAGGAGGCCGAGTTCTTTGAGCGCATCAAGAAGCACCGAGTTGACCCCACCAACTCGAGCGCCGCCAACCCTGGTATGACCTGATTTTTCCCTTATCTAATAATCTATACACCCGAGCTAATTGACTATAGTTCCCGACTTTTACGGCGAAAAGATTCAGAGCGTGGCTGGCTATCGACAATGGCTAAAAGATCAAAAGGCTTTCAACAAGAAGAAGACTGCCAACTTTGTATAAAAACAACAACTTAACAAAACTACTGTCTTGGCTAATGGATGATGGTTATTTTCATTGGCAGAGCAAAAAAAAAAAACGAAAACAAATCTTCATATGTAATGATGGCGCAGCTGACGGCCGGCAGGGATGGGCCGCCCTTGATGTTGCGGCCCCGGATCATCGCGGGCATTGTATCTATATCGTCAAATCTCTTATCCAATAACAAACTCTCTTCCTCTTTTCATTGGGTTCATATTTGGCTATATGAATGGGATGCTTGGGTCGACATTGGCTTTCCAAGATCTCATGCCTCCTTGAATATCACCGATGAAGCGCTCCCCATTGTTCCCCAGGCCCAGGTCCTTGAGCTTCTTGGCAGCGATTTGCGAATCGTTGCCGACTCGACAGACAACGTATATAGGTGTAGACGGTGACAGGTCGGTTGGCCAACCCTCAGGTGTTGTCTCGCCACGAGCATTCATGAACCGACTGATGGGGATATTAACCGAACCTGCAATGTTGCAGAGGTCAAAATGTTCTTTTTCCCGGACATCCAGCAGCAGATGCTCCTTCTTCTCTGCCTTTGCAACCTCTTGATATTCTTTGGCGGATATTCTCTCTTGTGGTTGAAGAAGCTCAACAGGCTTCATCACACCACAAAATTGGACATAGTCCATTGACGTCTTCAACTCATTCAACGTCAACGCATTCTCGTCTCCGCATGCAAAGCACGTCTTTCTTCTTCCTCTCATCCTTACAGACCGGAAGGGTGTGTCTGCCAAGGCACTAAAGAGTAGCAGCATCGGGGTCTTGGGCTCCCTTGCCTGGTTCTCTAGATCGCCTCGGGTGATCAGCTTGATAGCCTCTAGAGCCTGCAAGACACCCATGACGCCGACAACAGGGCCAATGATGCCACCCTCACCGCAGCCAACGACGCTTTCTGGTGGTGGCGGGGTGGGGAATACGCAGCGGTAACAAGGTCCTTGGCCGGGAGGGTTGTTGAGAACGATCAGTTGTCCGGATGCTTGGAACGCAGATGCTGAGATGAGAGGCTTCGATAGCAGGACGCAGATATCAGATATTAGATATCGTGATGTAGGATGGTCCGTACAATCAAGGACCAGGTCGTACTTTGAAACAATGTCTTGAGCGTTTTGTGGCGTGAGGTGATTCTTGTGTGCATGATACGTGATGGTTGGGTTGAGTCTATAGTTGTTAGTCTTGAAGCTCTATAAAACTTCTGAGAGTACTTGCTCTTTCAGATATGTGATTGCACTCTCCACCTTGCTCATACCAACACGACTCGTCGAATGCGCTATCTGCCGATGAAGATTCGACACCTCAACTTCATCGCCGTCAACCAACCCAAGGGCACCGATTCCTGAACCCGCGAGGTACGCCGCAGCTGGACATCCCAGACCTCCGGCGCCAACGAGGAGCACCTTGGCTTTTCTCAACCTCGACTGGCCTTTGGCCATGTTAGTAAGATCACTTGATAAGAATGATGAGGAATAGACATACCCTCGAGGCCAAATTTGGGAACAATCATCTGTCTGCTATACCTCTCATACTCGTGCGTATCAAGCGGCCATTTCCAGGCTTGCTTGTTCTCCCTCTCCTCAGCCTCAGCAGCTGCAAGCTGTGACCGAAGGTCAGCGAGCTCAAGCTCTCTTTTTGCAATCTCCTTTCGAAGCTGATCTATATTTTTCATCTTTCCCATAGAAAAATAAAGAAAAATTTGAAAGAAAGGGTGTAAAGAGGAAGCTTATTCATGGCTCACGAGCTAGGTTGCCCCTCCATCCGTGTGACAAAGTCTCGGTGTACCCCCACCATGACCTCGGTGAACAGACCCTTCACCGAAAAAGATTTCCAACGCCAACTTCTTTCAACACCAAAACCCAGAATCTCAACTTCCTACAACTCCCCATACACAATTCAAAATGGTAAACCCCCACTTACCCCTCTACGTCAAAAATCAACACTGACTCTTCCAGGCTCCCCAACCACCAGGCCTCAAGAAGCCCTCAGCCCGCACCCTCCGCCACCAGCGCGTAACAGGCCAAATCCACCCTCTCGCCCCATCAAAGACATTCCGCGCCGACGCAGCAGTAACAGACTCGTTCCTCTCCACGAAGCGGGACAAGCGACTCATAAAGCACTCATCCTTCGTCTCCCGAATCGCCACCTCTTCGCGCGTATCCAAGGCGAACAAGCGTCGCAGACCGTCAAAGAAGCTAGCAGCCACCCTCGACAGCCTAGCCGATGCCCTCCCCGAGCTAGACGATGATGCTGGACAGCCGGGGAAGGTGAAACACAAGAGTTTGAGGAGTAGGAAGGGTGCGCTTAAGAAGAAGGAGATGGTTGTTAAGGGCGAGATGGAGAGATTTGGCGTTAGTATGGCGAGGTTGACTGGGACGCCGCAGGAGAATGCTGTGCCTGCTGGAATGCAGCACGATGATGATGATGATGATGACGATGAAGATATGGATGATAAGGCTAAGATGGCCGAGGCGAAGCCTGCTGCTCCTGCGCCAACTGCGAATCGATGGGCTGCTCTGAGGGGGTACATCTCGGCGACGATGGAGCAGAACCCGGCCTTCACAGGGAACAACTAATCTGGATCTGTGATTCATATTTTCAGACGCTGGATTGATACCACTGTATGGAAATACTGGCCGAGAGTGCCTCATTAAGACGAGACACCAGTATTGGAACGCTGTTGTCAGGAGTTTGAGGAGTTTGGGATTCAAAAAGCATCATGCAGATCTATGGAACAATCACGACACAATAGACAAGGCACATTCAATAGAACTCATTTTTCTCAAGATACAGCTATTCCTCATGAACGCTATGATGTGCATGTCGTGACCCTTCCACCGCATATTTTCCCTTGTCCTGGTCAACGCCGCACTGGCTACCTCAACTCCGCATTGCATCACTCGTCATCCGAGTATCATTCCAAAAAAAAATCGCAAATAGAAAAGGCCTATTAGCATCATAACCCTCGTTCGTCACCTGGTGATTGCGTCCAGGCGTACAAGGTGTCCCGCTTCGCTATCGCTGCAATACCATCCAACGCCAACAATACATGGGCTTCTCAACGAAGCTAAAAACAGAAAGAAACAAAACCCAACTCGACCGTTGCGCATACCTCATTTCATAAATTTCATTACAATAGTGGAACAGACATCTCAGCTTGTGCTGGCTGCCTCATGGTTGTTTGCGACCACCTAGTCGGCCTTCGATCCCCGCTTGCTGCGAACCTTGACAGGGGTGACACTCTTTGAGCTGCGAGAACGTGTCTCGCGCTTGGTGATTCGGCAGCTAGGGTCAGACGATGAAGGGGATGATGAACTCTGGCTAATCGACCGCGTTCTAGGACGAAGTCGAGATCTCATCCCAGTCCAAGGAGGCAGGTCGTCCGTGGCCGAGTCACTGTCATCGCTGTAATCCTTGTCGACCGCGCGCCGCCGACTCGACAACCTCTTCTTGGTGGTCGTCTTCTTGGACTTAGGCTTGGTCACGGACAGTTTCCGCATCAGTTTCTGCAGGCGCTCCTCGTATTCTTCGTAAGAGCCATAGCAGTCCGTTCTCTATTCGATCCGCGGAGGCGTCTTGTTGTTCGTGAACGGGCTGGCGCTTCTCCTATCATGATTATTAGACACTTCATAGAAACGGGGGCCTTGATACTCACGATCGCCTGCGTTCACCCTCCTTGCGAAGGTTCTCAATGATGCGGAGCATCTCCTTGCGGCCGCCGTAACTATCGACCATTTTTCCGCCCATGCTCATAGACACCTTCTCGCGGGCATTAGCGCAGAGAAGGCGCTTGACTAGGAGATGTCGCATCAACAAACAAACGAAGACACCGCAGTCGCTTCCGTTCTCCTGCTGAGGGCAATCTTCGAGGTTGATGAATCGTAGAGGTCGCTGCAGGACTGTGGCAAGCTTCCGCGTAGCGAGATTAGCCTCCGCGTAGTTGGCACCGCCGAGCGAGTCGTAATGGAAAGCGACACCATCGAGTGTCGAGACGAGAAGTAGTGACCAGTGGCTACCACCCTCAGCGACACCCACATTACGGTTGTCGTTGATGGGCAGGAAGATGTGCGTGACCTTGGAGAAATCGGGAAGGGCGGATCGGACCGAGCGCAAGTCAGGCTCCTTCATTAGGAGAAACGTCATGCTAGGACGGAGGAGGACAATGCGTGCTTGGGGGTACCGAGGAAGGGTTTCGCGCTCGAGGTACTCTTCCCAGAAGGCGATGTTGTTGTCTGTCAACCAATCGTGCTTCAGAGACTTGATATCTTCGGCCGTGAGGAGAACATCGTAGTAGCTCAGATATGGTTTTTCGGGCGCAAGCTGCAGTCAGTGTCAGCGTCGTTTCAAGTAAGTAGGGTGCATATGCGAGCCGGTGACCATCCCAATGGCGGCGCAGCGGACAAGACCACGCGCCCAGGTGCCGAGGCGGGGTTGCACGTACAGAATCGCCAAAGTGGCGGGCCATCCTCTGACGAAAAGGCATCTTGGACTCTTTCGTCTGAGGAGGTATTGAAGGAGAGGTGTTTGCGGAAGAATTCGAAGTCGCAGGTGTGATCTCGTGTTCCGAGTTGGCGGTTAACGTAGAGCTCGTGTCGATAGACCCGGAGCTGCCTGGTCGTGATCGGCGCCGACGGAACGAGAGCCAAGAGCGAAGACGGCTGCGAGGGTACAAAGTCAGTGGACGATGTCGAGCGAGTAGAAGCGTAGCGCAAGCAGCAGTAGTTGGCTGAAGAGACAAGAGAAGCGCAGATCACAAGTGGGATGAAGAAAGAACAGAGAGTGATGAGTGGAGAGGAAGAATTGGAAGCGTGGGTTTTTTTCAAGTTGTGTAAGTGAGAAGACTAGGGGGAGGGATGGAAGGAGGGGGATATATGCAGTTTGAAACCAAACGAACAAACAGGGCGAACAATAGGAGAATCCGTACACAATGATTCAATAAAAACGTTTTTGTTCCGTTTTTGGGATATTTTTCCACGCGACTTGGGTATCGTCGTGTGACGTGAATGTGAGATGAAAGTGAATGCGAGGTGAGGAAGAGGAAAAAAAAAAACTGGAGCGGGAGGGCAGTGTTCAGAACTAAAGATGGAGGAGCCGATGGGGAGGCTTAGTTGGCGCGTTTGCAACTGAGGCTCAGCCCGAAAATGGCCAAGCTTTCAATGCGAAAGCGCTGGGGCGGGGCGAAGTGGAAGGCTACAACGGCAGTCTAGCGGCACCCGCTGGGAGGCCCCCCCTGCAACTCGACTCGGGCCATGTAAGAGGACCCTGTCGTTTCTGGTTTGGTAAGGTTGTCCATTGCTGGCCTCGTTGCATGCAACCTCACTCGATTGCTCGACTCTCTTTGGTCTGCCGTTGCACATATGCATGTATGTATTGCAGGTTTCTTTCCTCGGCTGTGACTCGCGCTTGGAGCGTGACGGGACGGATAGCATGGGATGGATAGTCATATGCCCGCCGGACCACACGGGGACGGACAACAAGGATGCCCCGAGGTTGGTCGAGGCACCATGGGATGGGACGGGGAGGTAGTCAGGCAACTCTGCCTTCGGGAGAATAAAGGGACCATCATCCCAATTGGGATAATTAATCGGAGAATGGCTCAACAATACCAGACACTCGTCTTCAAACTTCAAACATCAAACACAGACAAACGAAACATGGACCCAAGTCCGCCGTTGCAGCACGTACCTTGGCGTCCCCGCTTCATCCGAGGCCATCGTACCACTCAGGTTTCAAGTTGCTCTCTGTGGTATCCTCCGTCTATGAGAGAGAGCCAGCGCAATAGGTAGGGGTCTCGTCTCGTCTCGTTGTCGATGGGTCCGTGACCGATTCGATAGAAAGTTGAAACAATGCTAGGGACCACCCAAGGGTAATTAATAAGGGTCTAGAAGCAACAAGGCTCCAGATCAAATAGAGATTTATCGTACAACAACGAAATTAATTATCATTAGCCTTTTAAGCAATCAATAATAACTCTACAATAATCCAAATCATCTGCGAGGGCATCAAGCACCTTATACTTGACTGGCTCCCGCCCGGAGAGCCAAGCCGAGCTGATCATGCCCGCGCCTCGAAGCCAAATACGTCACCTCCCAACATCGTCATCGCTCGCTCTAGCCCACGCAGCCAGCGCAGCCCTCAACCGCGCTACCGATCGCGCCGCCCATCAACGCCTCATTCAACGCCCCCAGACTCAAAACTCCTTCATCAGCATCACCGGCCCTTAATCGAGTCTAGCCCCTGGTCTGCCCAGCCAGGTTCTCTCCTCTCGGCTCATCATCCCATTCATCCGTTCAACCCTTGAGAGTCCTCAATTTGTTGCATCACCTGGTGATCGTTTCGCCTACGACCAAACCCATTGCAACCGTTGACCACAAAGCATCATCATCGCGAGATCTTCCCTTCTCAATCAAAATCCTGTCAAATTCGCCTTCTGGTCTAGCCACGGACAAATAATACATCTGCCAAGCCCCGGTCGTCCGTCACCCTCACCTACGGGAAACCTGCCCGCGCAATCAACCTTCAAAATCCCTGCCGCCACTGAACCCTGATCTTCCTTCGTACGTCCCTGGGAATCCACTCACATATGAAACCTTGCCAGTCAACCTGCCTGCAAGTACTCTGTTCCAGTTCCATCTCCCCGGTGCTCTCTGTGCGTCCCTGGACACGCATTGTACATCTTGTATCTTGTCCATGTGCTCAAAACATCTAAATGCCCTCATCCTCCACCCTCTTGCGCTTCAAAAGTCTCCCGTGAAGGGCCCGGAGGCTGGTGCTTGCTTGTTGGTATAGCTGACGTCGCTTCGCCGTCGCTTGCTCCAGCTGGTGCATCGCCTTCCCCCGCGCCTTTTCGCCGTCCTCAACGGCTTCTCTCGCTTCGCGAACTCGCCGAGCGAACCTATCACCATCCTTCTTACACGCCTCGGCCAACGCATTCCGCTCTTGGCTGTACCTTTGCTCAATCTTGTCCATGCAATCGATGCCGCTCTTGCGATAGGCATCCGCCCCGCGGTAAACGGTCGCTTCCTTGGTTGCCAGGTGACTCAACATTGTCTAGGCAGCATGTAAGCACGGCATCTCCCAATGGTCAAGAAACCTACCTCAACCAGCGCATGGAGTTTCTCCGCCACTTCGTCTGCCGGTTTCTCGGGGTCGGTCTGCTTGGCGACTTCATTGTCCTTATCCGTAGTCTTGGTCCGTTTCCCCTTATCCACTTCCATAGGTGCCTCGTCCTGCCCTCGAAGAGACTCAAAGATCTGGCTCTGCAGGTTCTTGTTGAGCGCCGTGAGGGCAGGAAGAAGGTTCCTCTCCTGCTCCTCCTCTTCATTTCGTAGGCGTGCCTTGAGCTCAATCCTGGTCTTGTCGTGGTTTGGCCCTGCTGCTGCCAAACCTGAGATGTATCGTTGCTGTAGATCGCTGCCTCGAGAATCTGAGGATTTCTATCCCTCAGGTCGCCGAAGACGCTGTGACCTTCTAGGTCCAGAATGCTCCCTGTCAAGTTTTTGACCCTTCAAACGTGGACTCTCGGTCCCCATGGGACTCGATTCATCAATCAAGAGACCTTGACCCGTCTCAACCGGTACCGGGCTTCCCGCCTGGCTGATACTAAAACTTCGTGACATATTGTTGCTCTTGCGGCGTTGAACAAAACCTGTCTTATTAGCTCTCGTAGAAGGGTCGTTTTTCGAGATGCCTGCTCCCTGAGTAGTACGAAGAGCACCTTTCACAGGGATGTTGGGGTCACGACGCGAGAGAGCTTGCGCGGGTTTGGCATTAGTTTCGCGACTTCGCTCGTGAACACTGATGGCTTCTTCGACGGGCTCTGCCGATGCAGCTGGGTTTATTGTCGTTTTTATCGACGATAGCTTCCTTCGCCTTCAGGGTGTTGGAAGGCTGGGGAGCGACAGGTGAGGGGGGCTCCTGGGGTAACACTGCCGCCTGCTCTGTGTCATGTTCCAGAGAAATGTCTGGTGATGCCATGGTAGTCACATCGGTTCCGGCCATCGAATTCTGTGTTGCAGTGTGAATTGGTCGCGATGGTCTTGATGGCTCTGTCCGTTTAGACTCGTCTTCGGATATTGATGAACTGGCCGGGTCGCTTGGTACCACGATTGGGTCTTGAGGTAGCCCTTGAGAGCTTGTGTTGATCTCTGGGCCCTGCTTCCCTCGGGCAGCCTTGGGCTTTGACTGTGCCGCTGTCTTCGCCCTCGTGTTGATGGCAGACTTGGGTCCAGTGTGTTTGGTTGTGTCAACGATGATGACAGAGTTGTCCTTGTACTCCTCCTCGGCAGACATTTTTGCGTTTCTTTTTGGGAGGTGCCTTCCTAGCGGGCTTTGGCGCAGGCTTTGATGCGGACTTTGGTACAGCTTTCCGAGTAGCCTTGGGTGCCGCCTTCTTTCCTGCACTAACACCTGGGGAGCTCGAGGCAATCATGGCATCCACGAGTTTCATTCTCACAGGTTCGACTTTCTTCAGATGGGGGGCTTCTCTGATTGCTTGAGTGTCCTTGTCGAACTCAATCGGCGTTTTCGCACGTTGCTTTCGCTTCTTCCCCTTCTGGCCTTGTCCTGCTGATGGGTCATCTTGGGCTTGGGGGGTGGCCTGCTTGTCCTCAGCCGGTCCCTTTGCTTGGACAGCGCTCGTGTTGTTTCCCTTTCGACGAGTTTCACGGGGCTTTGGGAGATCGGGTCGTGAAACGGATACCTCTTCATCTTTCACCAAGTCTGTTTCTTCAATAAGCTGGGCCAATCCTCTTTTTGGCCCCCTGGCGGGCGGGTTCGGGCCCCTCTTTGTTTTCTTCGGCTGTGGTGGTGCCGGATCCTGATCATGTTTGACACTTTTTCGGGGAGCCTGGGGGCGTTGCGGTGGAGGAGAAACTGGACGCTGTGCGCTCGGCCTAGGAGGCGTTGCATCGTAGAGCTCATCCGCTGGTAGATGTTCAAGTGGTTTCTCTGGTGGATCAATTGGCATTTCGGGAAGTTGCAGAGAGTCGGGTATGGTGCTAGCAAGAAGGGGCTTGTTCATGAGTAGTTCCCACGATTCCTCAGTTGCGATTTGAGAAGGGAACGGCGAGCTCCGTCGCCCTGTGGAAGCTGTTTCTGAGAAATCAACGACAACGACAGGTTGGTTTGGTGACTCTTCAAGTTGGGCTTTGAGACTTTGCGTGAGTGGTTGAGTCTTGGGTATTCCCTGCCCAGACTTTGGGCTAGAGAATGCATCAATCAGCGATCCCTGGTTGTCAAACTGCCAAATCTCCTTCAGCGTCTCGCCCCCGCCAAGTGGTGAGCTTGGGCGAATCGATCCAGTGTCAGACCAGGAAAAGTCGTTGGCAGGCGCACGTTGCGATTTCGGCTCTTCGACAAGGTCCAATTTGATGAGATCAACATCGTCTACTCCATCATCAAAATCATCGACGAAATTCCACTTTGGTTTCTGGTTTGCAGTCGGATTCTTCACAGACGATGTTTGACCACTATTATCTTGGCCTTGCGATTCGGAGACTGGCTTCTGTAGAAGGTGCTCCTCAGGAGATTGGAAGTGACGGAACGTTGGGGTAGTTTCGAGCTGTCCGAACTCTGTTGACATGGGCCTTCCACGCTGAGTGGATTTGCCACCCTTCTGGGGCATGCCTGCGTCTCCGTAGCCTCCGCGCAATTGTTAGAGGGAGTGCTGCTGTCTAGTGGGGTATTGGCAGAGAGCTCCAACTTACACTGTCGCCAGCTGGTGTAGCAAGTAACTCGGAGCTGCAGTCGCGATATCGTTCAATGCGAATGACGGTAAATTCGTGCGCAATGAAGCCGGGTGACTCGTGCCAGTTTCCCCAATCGTAGAGGGATGAAATGTTGAAATTATGGTGTTGAGAAGAAATTGCCCAGATCTTATGACTTTCGGTGTTCTGGTGCAGGGTGAGGAAGGAGCGACGTCGACCGAGCCTGCAAAACCAGGCCCTCAAGAAGAAGGGTCTTCCCAGCGAATACCTACGGCTCAACCTCACAAAGTTCAACGGGTTACATGACCTCGAAAAGACCAATATCGAGTTGGCATGATTATTGGTGCAAGCAAGAAAGAAAGGCCCAGGAGGCTTTTTTTTTTCCCTCACAGAAACAATCCATGGCAGATTGGAAAGCAGGAGCGGAATCTCAGCCGTGACGTGGGTTATCACTGATGGTTGGCACCGATAACAATTCATCATGCAGCTGCCCCAAGGTACCGGGTAGGTCTGTTGCCAGTTCATGGAATGGAGGTCAAGCTTCAAAAGATCCATTGCGAAGAGACAGCGTGGAATTGAAAAGTAATGGAAATTAAAGAGGCTTTACGGTTCTATCGGTGCATGTACTCACACGACTCTGACGTCCTTGATTTCATCAAAGGGTTCTTTTCTGGTGGCATCTAAGATGTTACGCGTAATTCATCAGAGCGACGAACGTCATAATGCACCTGGCACTCAGGTTGTTGAAATTGGCATGCATCTGCAGTAACATGTGTTTCTATTGAAAAGCTCTTCGCTTGAATATTGACTGACTGCAAGGGCAACATGGCGCCAGGCCCAAGATCCACTGGAACAGGAATTCGAGGCGCTTCAACTCGGGCACCGACGGGCGAATTTTGAATCTCCAATACCGGGCTGATCTGGGGTCAAGACAATATATCCTTGATGATTCATAAAAATAAGTCCACACTATGAGATAGCCCGATGGTCCGAAGGTGAAACACATTGATATACAAAGCAGACGAGCGGACTTCGGGGACCATGTCACTCCGACACCGACTATGATGTCGTCGATGCACGGGTATTATTCAGCACGTTCCAGCCAGACGGCGGACTTAAAGCACAGGCATCAGTGGAGAAGTCCGCGACCTCCGCATCTCGCTTTTGGATCGTCCGGGTCGTCGGCCTCATAAATACTCTACCTCCTGAACAACAATCGCTGGCTTCGATATCCACAAGGCTGCTCGCTCGTCATCATTTGGAGGTGCTAAACGGTTTACTTCAGGACGGCACCGCAGGAAGGTCATCGAGTTAAACCTTAAAAAGCGCCCAGTCAGAATCGTCATGTCGGAGCACGAACAGCAGCCTGGCGCCGCCAGTGCAGTCAGCGATGCGGCCACCAAGACCTGCGCCCTCGCCAGTTTGTGCAAAGTCAGCGCTGCGCAACGGCCCGCGCCCGAGCCAACGCTCGCGCCAAAGTATCCTTCTGTTTCGTCGATTCCTCGCACCTCCGCGGAACGTCTGGCGCAGGCCGCCGAAGATGTCGTCGATGATCCCGGCCACCCAAAGCCCAACACTTACCTCTACCTTGCCTATGGATCCAACATGTGTGCCCAGACCTTTCTAGGCATGCGAGACATTCGTCCTCTATCGCAGGTGAACGTCTCAGTACCTACGTTGGAGCTCAAGTTCGACCTCCCAGGAATTCCTTATCGCGAGCCTTGTTTCGCGAATGTTGGATACAGGAAGATGCCCGATAAGCCGAAGTTGCCTCCCAAGATCCCATTTGATCCTCCACAACCTCCCCATTCAGAGTCTAAATGGGATGAGGGTCTGCTGGGTGTGGTATATGAGGTCACGGAAGAAGACTACAAGACCATCATCCGCACCGAGGGCGGTGGAACGGGCTACAAGCAGATCATGGTGCCATGCCTTCCTCTTCCTCCCAAGATTTCCATTCCGGAGAAGCCTTTCCCTGAAATCCCAAAGCCATTCCTGGCCAAGACACTCTTTGCGCCCCAGATCCCCGATTCTGATCTGCCCGATGATCCTCGCAAGAAGAAGTGGTGGTATCGTTTCCTGATCCATCCTGTCCGAGAACCCGGCTATGCGCAGCCAAGTCTTCGTTACCTGAACCTGATCCGAGATGGTGCGAAGGAGCATGACCTTCCTGAAGGTTACCAACGCTGGCTCAATGCTATGCCGACCTATACCATCACCAACTGGAGGCAAAGCATCGGCGCTGTAGTGTACCTGATTATCAGCCTAGTCTTCTTCGCAATCATGGCCCTGTCTGGTCCTTTGGCAGATAAGGAGGGGAAACTACCTCGGTGGCTAGCCCTTGCTACCACGGTCTTTTTCAACATCAGTTGGATGGAATACGATGGCATTTTGAAGCCAGTCTTTGGAGATGGCGAGAGGACTGAGAAGACGGAGCAGCGCTGGGGACACAAGAAGAAGCCTTCATGGTCCCAAGTTCGACAACGAATTCCGCACTTGGATGAAGAAAAGGTGGGATTGCTGAAGGAATTTGAGTAGGCTCATTGGAGAGAGTATGGGCTACACACCATATATATGTCGCAAGCTGGTGATTACCATTTACTGATTGAGAAGTAACCAATCGACAACTGCTTCATTTCTTAAATAATCTAATACTACTGGTTCAATAACAAATGTTAAAGCACTCTAGTGCATGTCTCTCACCCACTGCGTGCCAAGATGTCGCACAAGCTGCTTTGGGCGGATGAAAGGGACGGAAGTGGCTCAACCAGCATGGTTGGGGTGAAACTGGTTGCAGGAATGCGTCTTGTTGAGACCTAGCGCACGCATGTCGACATCAAGTGCTTTCGAGTCAGTGTAACGATGCATCCTCGGTATCAAGGATGTGTGATATGACGCGACTTCTAGCAGGCGGGCAGCTCGAGGGGTCCTTTATCCGTCAACCTCGCACAATCCACAATGCTCATGATCTTGACCTCGACGGCATGAGCCGTCACGCGACCGTAGCCAGCCGCAAGCCAGGGAGGAGGATCGGCCCGCGGTCGTTTATGTTTAGCAACGGGGCTCAATCCTGTTCCTGGATTGTGCTGCATGCAATGTCGCCCCCCCGGTTCCCCAAGAACCAATGCTGCTGATGATCAAGATCCTTGTCAGGTTCACATGTGAAAATGGATATGCCCACGCAACAAAAGCTACGATTTCAGCTGTTGGCCCTCTTCTCGCGTCCACGTCCCCCACTGCATGTGATGGCCTCGGCCGGTCGGAGGTCGGTGGCCCCGATCCCAGGCTCATCCTTCCGGCCCTTGCCCCGGAATATTGATGGGTTTTGATGGGGCGCTTGACTGTTTACGGCAGGCGGTGTCACTCGCCACTTTACTGCCCTGCGTCATTGTGGCTTGCTCCAGGGTTCAACAACCTTGGGAAGCTGAGCGTGGTCCAGACAAATCCATCGTATATCTCCTACCCCTCCTCCTCTCTCATAAGCTTTCGCTCTTGCTCTTCCTTGGAACCTTTTTGTCTTCGTTTTTGCCTGTTCTCGCATGTTTCGTTCCCTCGTCTTGCGACCTTCCTCTATCTTGATCAAGTCAAAAAGAATCCTTTCTTGCACACGCAGCTACTCCACGACGATATTCGGCAACATGACGAACCTGGGCGGGCATTCGAAGAAGCACAAGGTGACCATTGTGGGATCCGGCAATTGGTATGTTGAACCCCTTCTGAAGCTCAATTCAGCTTTGCGCAGCTTGCTAACCTACTTTTCCATGATGCAGGGGCTCAACGATTGCCAAAATCCTTGCCGAGAACACCCGCGCAAACAAAGATGTCTTTGAGGAAGAGGTCCAGATGTGGGTCTATGAGGAAGACGTGACCATCTCCAAGGACTCCAAGTACTATGACGAATCGATTGGCGACAAGCCCCAGAAGCTCACCGAGGTGATCAACAAGCATCATGAGAACGTCAAGTATCTACCTGGCATCACTCTGCCCCCCAACGTTATCGCCAACCCTGATATTCGCGCCGCCGTCAAGGACTCCACCATTCTCGTCTTCAACTTGCCCCACCAGTTTATTGCAAACGTTTGCAAGCAGATCAACGGGCACATCCTGCCCTTCGCCCGTGGTATCAGCTGTATCAAGGGTGTCAACGTCACCGATGACGGTGTGAGCCTGTTTAGCGAGTGGATTGGTGACGGCCTCGGCATCTACTGCGGTGCGCTCAGTGGTGCCAACTTGGCCCGTGAGATTGCCGAGGAGAAGTGGTCGGAGACGACTATTGCTTATGACCCTCCGGCTTTGGACAATAGCAGAGCTCCAACGCCTCGAGATGGAAGCCCCAACCCTACAATTGGCGAGCTTCCCGAGATCCGCCACAAGGATGTCCGTGGCCGAACCTCCAAGACCAAGTTGACCGCTATGCCCGCCGATTACCCTCCTCTGGACCAGGACTGCTTCCGCTCTCTGTTCCACCGACATTATTTCCACGTCCAGATGGTGTCTGATGTTGCTGGTGTGTCTTTGAGTGGTGCATTGAAGAACGTGGTTGCTCTCGCAGCTGGTTTCGTCGATGGTCGTGGTTGGGGTGACAACGCCAAGGCTGCCATCATGCGTGTTGGTCTCATGGAGATGGTCAAGTTTGGTAAGGAATTCTTTGGTGAGACTGTGCACACTGCCACCTTTACAGAGTCATCGGCTGGTGTTGCTGATCTGATTACCTCGTGCTCCGGTGGTCGTAACTTCCGCTGTGCCAAAAAGTCCGTGGAGAAGGGCATCTCGGTGCAAGAAGTCGAGAAGCAAGAGCTCAATGGACAGAAGATCCAGGGTACCACGACGGCAGAGGAGGTCAACAGCTTTTTGAAGGCGAGAGGACTGGAGTCAGAGTACCCCCTGTTCACCGCAGTGCACGCCATCCTGAATGGCCAGGCCAAGGTGGATGATATCCCCAACCTTGTTCAAGACTCTTGAAATATCAGAATTATGGGATAGGACTGGGAGACAAGACAGGTTGGACGGTACGGTCTATATGGAGCGGCGTTGGTATGGCTCAGATAGGGTAGTTTACGTGGGTTTACTCATAGTATCAGGCAGGCGAATTCGGAATGAATTGTGATTTAGAGCGATGAACTCGGGTTTGATTTATGATATTGATGTGATTACGTCTCTGATAAGCCAAGTTGCTAATTATCATGGTATTTATGAAAGTTCCATTCGCTACCCGGACTGAGGAGGGGGAAAAAGCACACCGCAGGTCGGCATGGAGAAGTTCATCAGGCCACAGACATAATTTAGAGTAAAATAACCAAATGAAAAATATAAAAATAAGTAAAGAATACCCCAAGGCTTTCACATGTAGGCTTAATTTTATAATCACATGCCTTAGATGCCGTGATTCTACGGGTTAACATGGTAGAGTATCGGCGAGGTATTGCCAGCGGAGAGATGTGCCATTTTTCTTGGACCAACAAACCGTTAGACCCCCCAAAAGTCTGTTGACTTGTTCACATCAACAAACAAGTCCTCAAAGTTATTAAAAAGAATCCACAGTCAAAGCCCAATCCATGAATTCCATAAGTCCTTCTTCGCCGTTCTGTCCAGTCCCGAAGCCATCATCCCTATCCCCTATCGTCACTGCCGCCACTCCATCCACAACCCCCGTCTCAGCGCCAGCAGTAATACCACTACGTAATTGGTCCATCAACATATCAGCCTTTGTCGTGAGATTCTTTGTCACACTTGCCGCACTCGCAGCAATGGCAAAATCGCTACCGAAAACCTCAAATACCTCAACGGCCTTGTCGATGGCTCTCCGGACGCTGCTCGTCGCGGCGTTGATGGGACACGCGAGCACAAAGCCAATCATGTTGACTGTGGCATTCCACTGCCAGATGAAAAACTCTTGCCAGCCGTTCATAATATCTGTTTCTTGAAGAGTCTGGTGTAGGATGTGGGTGTATGCTGCGGCGTGGTTTGCGCAGGTTACTGCGTGGCGCTCTGCGGTGGGAGTGTATGTTCCGGGTGGAGGGGCAAAGTTTATGAATGGGCGGTGGAGGTTGGATTGGAGAGTGTGGTAGATTAGTTCGAGGCAGATTCTGTGGCGCTGGAGCCAGAGCGGTGCGCAAGAGTCGATTAGGATGGGGGTTCGATCGGTGGAAAAGGGGGAGCCTGAGTCTCGCCGTTGAAGTCTCATGCCAGAGGGGACTTGGTCAGTCCAGGTTTGAAGGGCAGACAGCTGGCTTGTAAGAAACTTGGCGCAGGATTCGAGGCTCTTCGGGTCCTTGTAAGGCGTCGAGTGGCTGCTTTGCCCAAGAATTTCAGAACATCTCTCGTAAAAGGCATTGTGGATATCAGTCGAGGCGATGATAAGTTTCTGGTTCTGAGCGGCGTACGTGAGCCATGTCACTCCGTCATAAGATCCAAGGCTCGAGTCGAAAAACGATGCAGCTTCTTCGTCGTCGCTGATAGGGGAGACTGTGATCTGAGACCTTTGCACCGAGAGTGGCCTGCCGACTTTCATGGAGGTCTTGGAATCATTTATAAAGGTTGCCCACCAGAGCCTCTTTCGAAGCTCCTTTTCAGCTTTTGGTATTGACTCTGGCGGTTCGAGATGTAAGCCGAGGGTTTGAGCTATGGACATGGCGGCGGCGAGGGTTGAGTGTGCCATATTCTGAAATGATGCGCAACAGAGATATACCACGGAGAAGAGGTGACACTGTAGTGTTGTGATTGAAGGGCTTTCCAATTCTGAGGCGAGGAGGGTTTGACATCTTCGGTAGTACCATCTACCTGCGATACTGGCATCATCCTGATCGCGGCTGTTGGCCCCAGAGCCTCGGAGTAGGAATGCGCAGCCGTACTGCATCGAGATGGCAAGTATGATGTCCACCAGGGCAGAAGGCTTTCGATAGGAACTAGAACCGCTCCATAATGAGTCATGAAGCTTTCGAAATTCACCTTCTTGGATAATGGGTATATTTGCGTGGTGCGATTCCCAAAACAGGTTAAGAAAGTACTCCTCCTGCATGCGAGACATGGATGGTTTAGGGACATCAGTTCGAGAGACGGTGTTTTCCTGGCTCGTGGGGTCGTCGAGTCTCCTGTTCATGCCCTTTGGTTCCATGCACCTGTGTGGGAGTGGCTGGTGGAGGGCTTTGCTAAGAAAGGAGCCGATGCGGCCGATGAAGTAGTGGGCTGAGGATGGACCATAGTAGGATGTTTGTTCGGAGCGACCAGATGCCGTGTAGATTCCTTCCCATTGTCTTTTTGGAGGGGAGGGCGTTGGTGGTAGGCTCGAGGGTGAGGGTTGTAGTTGATGTTCGGTTGAAGGGGTTGAGTGAGTAGGAGTGGGAATGCCTGAAGGTAGCGACGCAACATGACGATGCGCTTCCTCTCGTTGAGATTCCAATTCTTCAACTCGACGTCTAAGTCTCTCTATTTCCCTAAACAGATAACCATGTTAGTAAAACTCCACCACCCGACATGGTAAACTCACTGCACCGCCTGAGGAAGAGTTCGAGCCTCATCATTAAACCTCCCCCTACTATTACACTGCAACCCCTTCTGTCGACAAGGCCTACACGGTTTTCCATGATCGCACTTTACCCGTCTCGAGCGACAATGATCACAAGCCCTCGAGACCTGCTTCCTCGACGGTTTCGAGAGCGTAGTCGAACAAATTTCAGCCCTGCCCTCTCCATTATGCGACCCTAGAGATAACAAAGGGAGCATTACAAATAAGAAACGAAAAAATTCTATGGGTACTTTTTTTTTTAAACGAAAAAAAAGATTGGAAAGCAGTGAGTTGCAAACGGCGTTGAAGATGGGCGGAGATTGCGGATATATTTTGGATTCCGTGGTTGGGGACCCAAAAGTCTCCGCGATTCCGTCGTGTCTGATTGGTCAGATTTGCGGAATTTCGGTCAACCTCTCTTACAACTTTGGTCGGAATCGAGGAGTTCTGGAGTTGAACTCCTTTGGGAAGATGAGAATTGTGAAATTCAGTCGTGTTGACAAGGAGGATTCTATAGATAAATACCATCATTTCGCTGTTTCCAAGATGTCTTGTCTCAGCAGCAGTTCTAAGCATTGTTCACTCAGAACACCTTTATATCATCCACTATGAGTTCTATTATCACTCACGATGCCCCTGGCATGAGCCAAGGAGACATGGAGAAGCAGAATAACCCTTCTTCAAGTACTCCAACCCTCCGAAACGAATCCTCGGACGAAAAACAGCCCTGCAACCTCTGAACCCAAGGAACCTCAACAGGAGAGAACCATCAGGGGCTTCCGCTGGTTCCTCGTATGCGTCGCCATCTTCTCAGCAAACTTCCTCTACGGACTCGACACCACCATCGCCGCAGATATCCAAGCTGCCGTGTCCGAGACATTTGACAATGTCACAAAGCTTGGGTGGCTCGGCGTTGGTTTCGGGCTGGGAGCTACAGTTGCCATTCTTCCTCTCGGCAAGGCGTATGGTATCTTTGACACAAAGTACCTTTACATCGCGTCTCTGGTAATGTTCTCAGCAGCTAGTGCCCTTTGCGGTGCTGCTCCTTCTATGGGTGCCATGATCGTTGGACGTGTCTGGGCTGGCGCTGGTGGTGCGGGCATGTATCTTGGGTAAGATTGAGGGGATATCGGTGAGGTGAAACTAATTGCTAACTTGGGAAGAACATTGAACTTGGTGTCTTCGACTGCTAGTCCTCGAGAGGCGGCATTTTATATCGCTTTCGAAGGTTTCGTCTATGGAGGAGGGTGTATCCTTGGACCAGTTGTTGGAGGTCTATTGTCAGACAGCGCTGCAACTTGGAGATGGGTACGCCTCACGCAACTCAACAACTTGAACTTTCTTGAAAGACATTGGCTAACCAACTATAGGCGTTCTATCTCAATCTGGTCATCTTTGCTGTCACTTCACCCATCTACCTCTTCGCCTTGCCTTCGCTACCTCAACAGCCTGGTACAACCTTTGTCGAGAAGCTCAAGAAGCTCGACTGGCTCGGAATTACCCTCAACACGGGCATCTATGTCTGTTTCGTCCTCGCCTTCACCTTCGGTGGTCCTGAGTGGGCGTGGGATGATGGTCGGTTCATCACCTGCGTCGTGCTCTTCGTCATCTTCGTCGTTGCGTTCGCCATCACGCAATACTATACCGTCTTCACCAACAAGATCGATCGACTCTTCCCCTGTGACTTCCTGGCCAACCCTCAGATGATAATCTTGTACATCGCTATTGCGTGTGGTGGAGCTGGTCTGTTCGTGGCAGTGTATTACATCCCGCTGTACTTTCTCTTTGTCCACGGCGACTCGGGAACTGAGGCGGCGGTCCGACTTCTCCCCTTCATCTTCTTTTTACATCTCGGCCATCCTTTTCTGCGGATATGCCATGCCTCGTACTGGCTACCACATGGTCTGGTACCTGATTTCTGGCCTTTTGCTCACAGCCGGTGGTGCAGCCATGTACACCATCAAGGCCGACTCGCCCGCGAGCTACACAGAATTTCCCTCCTTGTGGATAAAGACACTGTCTTTCTGAGTCTTGCTTACAGAGCCTCAAGCCCCAAGCTCTGCCCTAGAGTCCACTGATCTTGTAGCGCGCCCCGCCGGAGAGTCGGGTTCCAGGATGGATCCGTAGACGAGGCGCTAACTCATGCCCGCAGATGGAAATTATTGGGGAACTTGCATTGCGCTTCAATGACGTAATTCCTGACAAAACCAGGTTTGAAGCATGTGAAGGAGGTTGGCAGATTTTTCATGACTTGGTCGTAAAGCCGAATCATGAAGGAGGACAAGACTCCTATGAGCCTAGAAGTACAATGCTAGAAGCAGTCACCGAGACAAAAAAGCCAAGAACCAGTCTCCTCACAACAGCCCGCACCCGGAAAGCTTCCCCTCACTCATGGGCATTGTTTGCGAAGCTTCCCCCCTGGCGACGACGCTTGGACTTGAGCTTGACTCGTAACCATTTCAAGGCTAGTCCGTCTTTTGTCGGCCGCTGTCCCGCTTACTCTGCAGTTTGCTTGCTTGTTCTTGGTGTTGCTTCGAGCTAAACCAAGAGCATCAAGCTTCGGCTCATCTCTTCGCGACCAAACAAAGAAAAAGAAGAAGAAGAAGAAGAAAAAGTCAATTCCTTTTTCGTCCACTGGCCATGCGTGAATTTTTGTTGGGCTTGCTTTGCTCCAGCCTCGTCTCGTAGCCCGGGAACGAATGCCCCTGCTGGACTGCCTTTTGTGATGGTTTGAAAGGCAGGAAACTTGGTTGACCCTGGCTCACATCGCTCGTGTTGACCGCCCAGACTGAACGGAGAGGACGGGAGGTAACACAGACAGGTGTTGATGCTTACTACTGCTACTACCTGATACTAAGTTGCCCGCCCAGATTCGATCATAGAGAAATGGCTTAATGTTGATGAGCTGATTTTTTTTTTTTGGCTTTTTCTTTTTCCTCTTTTTCTCTTCTCTTTCTCTTGTGTAGCAGACTTTTTGGTGTTGTCTCTGTCCTTCACCTCGTCAACCGCAGCCATATCCTACATCCTGCTGTGGCTACCAACCTAGGTCCCGTCCTCTCCTACTCGCTCGGACTACCTAATCCTTTCCATCCAATCCTCACACCTTCTTTTTCCCCTACTTCTTTTCCTCATCATCCCTCTTCTGGCTTATCCCATCCGAGATTCCAGCCCCTCACCCTCACCTCCCTCCCTACATCGCCTTATCTCTCTGGCCCATCACCTTCATCAGCCAATCTGTCGATCCCGCCTCAGATCCCAGATCCCAGATCCCTGGACCAAAGCACAGGCGAGCCCACTAAAAACGATCCAAGCAGCGTGCTTCAAAGCTCCCCGCCGACCGGACACGAACCGTTAGCCATCATTTTGCTCCACTAACTGCGCTACGCGGTTCCTTGGCTGTGGTTGCAGCTGCAGTGGGTGCTGTGCTCGAGCTCCATCCCGTCTCGTCTCCAAGAAGGTACTTGGTCGTTCCGCGGGGCACGCAGCGCCCGCCCTTCTCTCCTCTCATCATGAGCCCACCGCACACCATGACATCCAACGAGGTCTATCTGCTGCCGCTCAACGACGATGGCTCGCCTCAGGTGCCGGGCGAGTACATCTATCTGGCTCCAAGGTCCAATGACGCTATCACTATACGCTTTGCTATCGAAGGTACCTCGTCCATTTGTCGTCATGGCAGCCTCTGGGTCAACATTCCCGACGAGGGTCAGGAATTTCGTCGCGACAAATTCCGCGAGTACAAGTGAGTTTATTTTGAACTTCCAAAGCCAATTGAGTTGTCTGCAACACTCTAGGGCTTCTCTAGGAGTATAAAACAATCGCAGCATGACAATAACTAACCTCTGTCGCAACTCAGGCTCACGCCAGACTTCAATCGCACACTCGAAATTTCCATTCCCATTCACCAACCCGGAGCCTATGCTTTCTACACCACCTACGCCGAGCTCCCCGATCTCAAGAAGGAGCTAGAAGATAGCTCCGACCAGAAGGAGAGCCTCAAGAAGACCCCTCTCTATTACATCGATGTTGCGCCCAGACTCAAGCTTGACGGCCGGCCGTTGCCGCTGCCCGCCCTGTCAATCTTCTCAGTTATCAGCAAGTTCATGGGCAAATATCCCAACGATTGGGAGCGTCACCTCGGTGGCATCAGTGATCGCGGCTACAACATGATCCACTTCACTCCTCTGCAGGTGCGCGGAGAGTCCAACTCGCCCTACAGCTTGTACGACCAACTCGGTTGGGACCCTGCTTGTTTCCCCAAGGGCGAGGAGGACGTTCAGAAGATGGTAGCCAGTCTCGAACAGAACCATTCCCTTCTCAGCTTGACCGACATTGTGCTCAACCACACGGCGAACAACACCAAGTGGCTGGAGGAGCACCCCGAGGCCGGCTACAATCTCACTACGGCTCCCTGGCTGGAGTCTGCTTACCAGCTCGATACGAAGCTCCTGGAGCTGAGTGAAAACTTGGAGAAGCTTGGGTTGCCAACTGAACTCAAGTCCAGCGACGATCTACTTCTGATCATGAACGCAATCAAAACAGAGGTTATTGCCAAGATTCGGCTGTGGGAATACTACGCCCTCGATGTCGACCGAGACGCCGATGCGACGGTCGAAGCTCTCTCCAAGGGAAGCCTACACACCCCCGAAGACTCGGCCGAGTTTGAGAAGCAGCTGCAAAAGGCTAAGGCGGCGCCGGTCAAGGACCAGGTCACCTTTATGAGAGAGTTCGGTTTGGCTGGCACAGATCGTATGGGAGAACGTTTCCGCAGGAGAGTCAAGCCAGATGTCGCTGCAACCTTCTTGTCCTCTGTTTTAGAGTCCCCTGATGATGCTACAGCAAGAGCCAAGATTGTCGAGATTCTGGATATCCTCAACGTGGACTTTTACAAGGAGTATGACTCCGAAGTGGATGATATCCTTCAGCAAATCTTTAACAGGATAAAATATGTCCGACTTGACGATCACGGCCCCAAGCTGGGTCCCATCAACGAGGCCAACCCCCTGATCGAGACATACTTTACTCGACTTCCCGCCAACGCTACAACATCCAAGCACAAGCCTGAAGACACTGCTTTGGTCAACAACGGATGGGTTTGGGGTGGCAATGCGCTCGTCGATAATGCGGGCCCTGCTTCGCGAGTCTACCTTCGCCGAGAAGTTATTGTCTGGGGCGATTGCGTCAAGCTGCGATATGGCTCTAGCCCTGAAGACAGCCCCTGGCTATGGGAGCATATGACCAAGTATGCTCGTATGTTGGCCAAGTACTTTGCTGGTCTTCGCATTGACAACTGCCACTCTACCCCTATCCATGTCGCTGAGCACATCCTAGACGAGGCCCGCCGGGTGCGACCAGATCTCTATGTAGTCGCCGAGTTGTTCACTGGGTCTGAGGAGATGGACTATGTCTTTGTGAAGCGTCTCGGCCTCAGCTCGCTTATCCGTGAAGCTATGCAGGCGTGGAGCACGGGCGAGCTCAGCCGTCTTGTGCACAGGCACGGTGGTCGACCTATTGGCAGCTTTGAGGTTGACGAGGTCTCCAAGTCTGACGTTCGCACACCTTCGGGAAGCCCTACGAGCCCGAAGGCCAGTGACACCAACGGTTCAGGACCCTTCTCCAGAGAGATCGTCCGAACAGTTAAGCCGAGCCCAGTACATGCCCTGTTCATGGACTGCACCCACGACAATGAGACACCGGCTCAGAAGCGCGATGCTCGAGATACCCTGCCCAACGCAGCTCTTGTCTGCATGTGCTCAAGTGCCACTGGCAGTGTTATGGGCTATGACGAGATCTACCCGAAGCTCGTGGATCTGGTGAACGAGACTCGCCTGTACACATCAGCATCGTCTGGACCCAAGCCTATTAAGATTGGAGGCGGCGAGGATGGTATTGGCGGTGTCAAGAAGTTGCTCAACCAGATTCACACTCTGATGGGCAAGGACGGTTATGATGAGACTCACATCCACCATGAGGACCAGTACATCACCGTCCACCGAGTCCACCCCGAGTCCCGAAAGGGTTACTTCCTGATTGCTCATACCGCATTCCCCGGCTACGGCAATGGCAACGGTGCCTTTAGTGCTGTCCATCTCACTGGCACCAAAGCCCGCCATCTGGGTAGCTGGATGCTTGAGGTCGACGCCAGCGAGGAGACAACCAAGCGAATCCTCGAGGACAAGAAGCACCTACGTGGCCTACCCAGCCGAGTCAAGGACCTACCGGGAATTCGGATGGAAATCAAGGGCGATGACACCATCATCACGGTACGCGACAAGTTCCCTCCAGGAAGTATTGCACTCTTTGAGACATGGATCCCGGCAGCGGAGCACTCTTCGGGTCTGGACAACTATGTCACCTCGGGAGCCAAGGCCGCATGGAATGAGCTCAGCCTGTCTGACCTCAACTACCTTATGTACCGATGTGAGGCTGAAGAGCGAGCCGAGAGCGATGGCCGGGATGGCGTATACGATATCCCCGGACATGGAAAGCTCGTCTACGCTGGTCTTCAGGGATGGTGGAGTCTTCTCAAGGACATTATCCGAGACAACAACCTGGCTCATCCGCTGTGTCAGAACCTTCGTGATGGCCAGTGGGCATTGGACTACATCTTGAAGCGACTGGAAAGGATTAGTGCCATTCCCGGAAATGAGGCCCTTGCACAACCTTTAATCTGGTTGAAGGAGCGGTTTGATGCTATCCGGAAGATCCCGAGCTTCCTGCTCCCTCGTTACTTTGGCCTTGTCCTGCGCACTGCCTACATGGCCAGCTGGGACAGGTCTCTAGAGCTCATGAACGCAAGTGTGAGAGATGGACAATGGTTCTTGCAGAGCCTAGCCATGGTTAGTGTCCAGCAGGTCGGGTATGTCAAGTCGGCATCTCTATGGCCTAACAAGCTGGTACCTTCTCTTGCCGCTGGCCTCCCTCACTTTGCTGTGGAATGGGCGCGATGCTGGGGACGAGACGTCTTTATCTCTCTCCGTGGTCTCCTCATCGGCACTGGCCGTTTTGATGATGCCAAGGAGCACATCCTGGCTTTTGCAAGCGTGCTGAAGCATGGCATGATTCCCAACCTCCTTAGCAGTGGCGATGCGCCTCGATACAACTCTCGAGATTCCATTTGGTTCTTCCTCCAGTGCATCCAAGACTACGCACGATTTGCCCCTGAGGGTGTCAGCATCTTCAAGACCAAGGTCAAGCGTCGCTTCTTGCCTTACGATGACACCTGGTTCCCCACTGATGACTCGAGGGCGTATTCAAAGGAGAGCACCATCGAAGAGGTCATCCAGGAGGCGCTTCAGAGGCATGCTTCGGGTATGAAGTACAGAGAAGCCAACGCCGGTCCTGGAATTGATTCTCAGATGAAGGATGAGGGCTTCAACCAGGACATCAAGGTCGACTGGGAGACTGGTATCATCTTCGGAGGCAACCAGTTCAACTGCGGTACTTGGATGGACAAGATGGGTGAAAGCGAGCGTGCTGGTTCCAAGGGCGTTCCTGGAACTCCCCGTGATGGCGCTGCTATTGAAATCACGGGCATGCTCTACAGCACTCTCAACTGGCTAGCTGGACTCCACGAGAAGGGCCAGTACGCATATGGCAGTGTGGACAAGTCTGATGGTAGCTCCATCTCGTTGGCTGACTGGGCAGGATTGATCAAGGCCAACTTTGAACGATGCTACTATGTGCCCCTATCACCTGAAGATGATTCCAAATACGACGTCAACACCCCTATCGTCAACCGCCGCGGAGTCTACAAGGACCTCTACAAGTCAGGCAAGGAGTACGAGGACTACCAACTGCGCCCCAACTTTGCCATTGCCATGACCACGGCGCCCGATCTGTTTGATCCCGACCACGCCATGCACGCTCTGTGCCTCGCTGACGAGGTCCTCCGCGGCCCTCAAGGAATGGCCACACTGGATCCCGCAGACCTCAACTACCGCCCATACTACATCAACAGCGAGGACAGTGACGACTTTGCCACGAGCAAGGGACGAAACTACCACCAGGGACCCGAGTGGATATGGCCTACTGGCTTCTTCCTTCGTGCTCTACTCAAGTTTGACCTCAAGAGGCGGACGACTCCTGAGGGTCGCACTGAGGCTTTCCAGCAGGTTACTCGACGCCTCAGTGGGTGCAAGAAGATGATCCGGGAAAGTCCCTGGGCCGGCCTCCAGGAGCTAACCCAGAAGAATGGAGAATACTGTCCAGACTCGGTACGTTCAAGTTCACATATTCAAGATCAACATGTCGATCTCATGCTAACACTCTCACAGAGCCCCACACAAGCTTGGTCAGCTGGATGTCTCATCGACTTGTACATGGATGCCGTGGAGGAGCAAAAGTAGGGATGGATAGGATAGATGAGAGGGTTACAAGAGAAGGATATGACGACACCTTGGGCATGGGCATGGGCATGAGCACACGACGACGGACTCTGCATCTTTGCATTACGAGTATTCTCCTAGATCAGGTTAATGACAAGTATTTTTTAGCCACCATCACTTAGTTACCAGGAGTTCGGTTGCTGCTGTTGATTGCGTATTTTTGCTTCAAGCCATGATCTCTGAGGCGCTCATATCAAGATCCAGATTGATGTTGTGACAACGCTAGACATTTCATTGATGCATTATTCCCGTAATAGCGCAGCTAGAGGTTTAGTTTCTTCACTGGCCAGGGATAGTGTAATTAACGGCTTGAAAATAGTAGGATTGTATATCAAGGATAGACTCCCATGCCCTTTGCCCCTCGAACCTGAGAGGCCATCAAAATGCGGCACCAATGTCCACAAGCAACTTCCGATATGAACAAGACAAATCATTTTCCCCATGGTGCCAAGCCCTACATTCCAACCACGCCTTTTCAATGGCGTGTGGAGAGTGGTTTCCGTGGTGGCGGCCACCAAAAAAAACCACCGGGCTGCGCCTCTCCTAGCAACGCCGGATATCCAAAGACACTGGAACGCCACCGAAAAACAAACAAAGACAATGTCAAAAACAAGTAGGCGTGGCTTCAAGTGCCACAAAGGGAAGTAGAGGATGCAACCACAAGTCATGCTCTGGCCCTGTCTCAGGGTTACGCGATTCGAGACAACTGGTCGTGTCTTGTCGAGTGTGACTTGTGTTTCCTCCCCTTCCGTAAGGTGTTGGGTATTATCCCCAGCTAATCAAATCATAGGTAATCGAAGTACGGCCGTATAGATAAATGCACGGTTTATATCGTGAGATGCACAGGATGTTGCTGTTTCGGATCGGACGTTGGTAAGGAGAGTCGTGAAAAAAAGAGAAACGAGACGTGGCGCAAGATCAAGCACTGAACCTATGTTCGATCACGGACGATCCATCGCTTCTTCTCCTTTTTGGGCTTCTCCTCAACAACGGCGGCGGCAGCAGCGCCGGGGAGCATCATGCCGTTGGAATCTCGGTTCGAGTCGTAGCCGGTGTTGTAGGGCATGCCGCCAGATTCGGAGGCTTCGATGCCGGGGCCCCAGGATGGTCGAGATGCTGAGCCGGAGTGCTTCTGGCCGAGGGAGGACTGACGGTCCTTCTTGCGGAGGTAACGGCGGCGCCAGATGCAAGCACCGATCCAAATTCCAGCAATGCCGACAACAAGAATGACAAGCATAATCACCCACTGCCAGTGGTTCGAAATCCTGCAAGACCTAGTTAGATATATACTAATCGTCTCATCAATGAGAAACATACCAATCACCACCGCCGCTAGTGTTAGCGGATGATTTGCTCCCACCGGTCGAGCTGGAACCATCGGTTGTCGTCGTCTTTGAGGAGACCTGACCATTTCCATTGTTGTTGTTATTGTCGGCGTTGGAGTCGACTGTACAGATATCGCGGAACCATGCAGCGATCGAGGAGAGGCCGTTGGGGTCGTTGGTACAGGCGTCATCGCAGGGACCCTTGGTTGCGGTAGAGAATGCAGCTACTCGGGTATCGAGACAGAAACACTGTGTGTAAGCACTCGGGCCGGCATCAACGGCGATGACGGGAGGAACACAGGCGCCGTTGGCATCGTAAAGGGCACCACAAGAGACGGCGCAAGCAGGAAGGACCTTTCGGTCAGCGAAAGGAACGATGGTGGTTTCGGGAGCGCTATTCTCGTTGGCAGCTATGATTATTGCATGTTAGTATGAGGGGATTGTGATGGGGTGATTCATAGAGACGCACCCATCTTGAAAGCAGTTGGGTTGTGATCCCAGAGTCAAACGAGAGAAAGAGTGACGAAGAGACGATGTCGAGGGCAAGGAAAAGCCCAGGAGTTGTCGATCGAAAGTTGGCAGAGGGCGGTGGGAGCAGTAGTGGTGTTGTGTGTTGTCAGTCGGAAAAAGCCAAGGCAGTGGAGGCCTGCAAATGCGCTATTGACCAAGTCGTGTCGTCACCCAAGCCACTTGAAAATCGTGATGGTGCTTGGCCTATTCCCAACCTCTCTCGTTCTTTCAGCCTTCCAGAAGATCGATAGGACAGGACGGGACCGGAAAGCAACAGGTTTAGGTCGTAAGTAGAGATAAAGAGCGCGTGACTCTAAATTTTCGGTCGGTCCTTTGACAAGTCGGTCGGTCGGTCGATGGTTAACGGACGACACGATCGATCGATGGTTGGTTGGTCGGAAGAACAAAGGGCGAGCGGCAGACGAAACACGGAGGATGCGAATCGATGGGATGCAGGTGCAGGTGCAAGTGCAAGTGCACACAAGCTGAAAGAGAAGAAAAAGGTACGTAGCGAGCGACTCGGAAGACCGGGGAAAAATTGGGTCAAGCAAGAGACGAGGCCCAAATATTAGGAAAAAGAGATGGACCTGAGCGAGCGAGCAGGCGAGCGGGAGTGTCGGGTCGCGGGCGACTTGTGACTGCCGCTTTTGACTTAAGTTGCAATGGCAAGGGTTGGGGGGGGAAGGCGGGACCAGAGCGGGTTCGTCTTCTTTTGCCAGAACACGAGACGAGAGAGGGAGAAGGAAGGAACACGGGAACAGGATCAGGATCAGGATCAGGAACAGGGTCGGAGTGGAGGGAGAGGGAGCGAGATATGGATTATGAGTTGATAACAGAGGCAGAGGGAATGTGCAAGAGATGAACCCAAGGGAAAGAGAGGGAGGCCAGAGACACAAATGGTGGGGAGAAGACGCCAGGTCAGGAATTTGACTGGCCAGCGAAAGCTTGGAATTGTCCGTTATTCCCTGACTTCACAATCCTTTTGCTTCTGCTTCTGCTTTCCCTGCTGCTTGTTTGCTTGGCTCCATCCAAATCTGTCAGCCAGCGTGACGATACGACCTGACACCTTCCCAGAATCAACGGATCTACTTTTTGGGGTGGGTTACTTTCCTCGTCCAGAGCTGCCCTCTCACTGGATGAGCTTGGCCGGGAAGGACGCGCCCAGCCGGCGGGTACGAGAAGCCAAAAAGTGTGCGGCGTGACCAGGGTGCCAAGTATCAGTCGGGTATCCCGGCGCTTCAACGTGAGGGCCGCATGGACTTCCGGTACTTCCACTCTGTGTATCCCCAAGCAAAACCCAAGCCACCGGCTTGGACTTGGCAAGCGGGTTCGTGGCGCCGGGGGCGCTCTTGGAGCTATCGAGGACTAGATGGATATCGTTGGATGGGGGGCAAAAGCTGACTGCACACGGCAGAAAAAGAGCTGCGCCGTCTCAATAGCCTATAGGTGCCGGTTTATGCAGAGGAGATCACTCAGCAGCCTCTTTTTATGCATGCCCCTTTCTCTCTTGTTTTTTTTGTTGTCTGTTTTTGTTTTTGTTTATCCAAGCGATGTTCGTCGTTTCACTGAGAGTTTCTCCCCCTTGGCGTCTCGGATTCAGAGCAGCCAGCCAGCAGCGCTCAGGCTTTAACTTGACCGCACACACACCCTGCCTTTTGCTTTTGAGCAAACCTCGTACAAGGACATTAGCCCGGGTCCCGGCTGCTGCCAACAGCCCGCAAATAGAGCACGAATATAGACTCACGATCTAACCATCTTTGGCCCCATCCCTAGAGCTGCTGATCGTAGACCGCCGCTCCGAGGCCTGCTCAGTGACCTATTTGGGCCGCCACAGCGGATGACCCCTTGCTGAGTGCCCTGACTGTCAGCGGGCATATGTCCCGCCCACGCCCCAAGGTGCCTGAAAGTGCTCCACACACGCAAGGAAGAGGATGTGCATGATTGGTTGGATTACGGACGCAATTTCCGACAAAGTTGGGATGGCATTGGCACTCTGGAGTCCTTTCATGGGAAACACGATATCTCCAGAAGAATCAATTGCACGTCACTCACTCTTTGTGAACCCTGATGATACCTTCAGTACCACTACTGTTACCGTTACCGGAAGAGTGTTATCAGCACATGCCTTGCAACCCTACCAAGATGTCCGTATCTTGCTCACCATCTCTCTCCCTTCATCGTCACGTCACATTGGCATCTCTTGGCCATCTTGGGTCAGCGAGATGCCAACACGAGATATGCGCAGCTCAATCAAATCAATGGCTACCAACGATTAACCTTTAATACATTCAACCACCTACAGCGCCTGGATACCCTTGGCAAAAAATGGCAGAGTGGGGAGAATGACGACGACTCGACACGGCTCACTCCCACGTCGGAGCATCGGGCTGCTTACGATCTGCTCAAGTCCAGCCCGCCCGTTCCTCGCCCGTGGAAATCAGTGCTCAGCTCTCTTGGACAGGCTGCTCACAGCCAACGACGAAACCCCCATGTCCAACCCGTGGGGGGGGGACTTCATCCCATGTCTTGCATCCAGCTGGAAGCGAGAACCTAACAAACATCAACCATTGTCGAGGACGACTCCAGTCGACATCATCACAAGTCGGCATCAATGCCCCTTGGCCATTCAAGCTCTCAAGTCCACGCAATAGCCAAGATCATTTGCAAAGTCCGTGCTACTTGGAAAGAATGTGAGGTAATTTCAGGGACGCTGAGTATGTTCCAGATCAATTAAAGTATCAGCTGGGCATTGTGCGCTTATCACCCACGTCCATGCCCAAAGGCCAAGGACCTGAAGAATGCTCTGTTGAATATCCCGACCCGACTATCACGTCCTGGCCACGATCACTTGCAAAAGATTGAAATAGCATATATCACTGTTGGAGGTGTTTTTGGCGAGGTAGTTGTGAACCGCAACTACTGACTTGTGCTGTGGTTTGGTAAGGCTAAGTGACATGTAGCAACTATTTTTACCTTCATACCTAGAATTCCTAGAAATAACATTGCGTCCATCCATCCCTTGAGATTTCTTAGTCGATTCCGAAAAACACAGTCCAAATTGCGCCATCTAAGACATGAGGTCTTCAACAACACGCTAAGCATCGTTCTCAAGACCGTCGAACCCCAGCCTCGTCCTCCGCACACTGAGTTCCATCACAAACAGGCCTCACCTCACTTTCGACCTTCCCATTCCCAGCTTCTGGCACTAGATAACTCTCGTTCCCTTGGTCGCTTGCTGAACCTTGAGTGGCCACTGCGGTTGTGGTTTTGGAGCCAAAATCAGGTGGTGCTTCTGCTGTAGGGTAGCCGGTTTGGCCAAAGACAGTCCAGGGACTATCACGTTCAGCCATAAATCGAGCCATTGCTGGTGGATTTTGCGTGGACTGATTGTTGTAGATTAGTGTACTCTCGGTATTGTCTCCTCCAAGCCTAGGGGACAGCTCGTGGCCAAGGGGTTGTGGGCAAGAAGCATCAGTGTTGTTGTTATTGGTTTTTGGTGTTGAGGGAGGGAGATGTGTTGTTTCCTCCTGTTGATCAGTCTCAGCCCTTGGGCTGCCCGACGACTCTTTCATAGCCATTTGAAACGTTGAGGTAATTTTGAACGAGGTATCTGGGGGATATTGATAATATTGGAGTAGCTACAGAGATGATGTGCTTCGTCGGGTCAGACTTCAGGGGCATCTTCTGGCGAAGCTCTTCCTGTCCTGGAGGTAAACTCCCAACCCCGAAGGCAGGAAATTCCCTCTCTCTATGTATTTTCCCCTCGAAGGATCAGCAACGAGCTTCTGACCTAAACTTGAGACTAGCGGGAAGCAGCATCTTCGTCGCCCGCATACGCGCGCACACACACATCGCCAAACGTCGTTCTCTAGCTCCTCGCATGTTCTCGATCCAACCTATGGGCATCTACTCCCTCGACTGGGGATCCTAGAGAAAGAGCTAAAGCCTGCGGTGAGCTGTTTTTCGAAACATCCTCCGGGTTGGGTCTAGGAGTATGCAACCCTTGGATTGGATGTGCCAACCTTGGGAGGAAAGACAACCATTATCCGCGGTGTCTAATGTATATAATAGGCTTTTTTATATAGCATGTTGAATTAGAAAAAGAAACTCCACACAAGATCATACGATACACCACAACTTTGGGTTTACGTATGGAAGATGAGGAACTTGCCATGTCTGCCTCTGGCTTGAGTCAAATCGCTTTGTGTCGATGAGCAAGAACATGGCCCACCACCCTTACGGCTTCTATCATGTAGAGCTGCTGGCACCGAGCCTGTTACATACACTTTGGTGCACTTTGGTACACTTTGTTGAGCCACTCGCTAACCTGTGCAACGAGCCCTTTCCCCTTTCGATGTGGTCGTGAGGGAGGGAGGGGGTTTGGGGTTGCACAAACCAGGGGGGCAATGGATCTTGTGAGCGCGGGTGCTTGCACATTTGACGAGGCATAGGATGATAAGAAATGCTTTGACTGCGGGAAATAGAGAGCCAAGGATGATACTCGACTTGCTTTGGCGCTATCGCAATAGTTTGAGTGTCACAGCAGTTGGCGATTATCATATCAGGCGTCTTTCTGAGCGGGCTGCGGGAAGGCCGAGCTCACGAGGTCATGATACGACGCGGGCATCCGTTGAGTTGTGCGTAATGATGTTACTCAAAGCCTTGTTGTTGGTTGTGCTCAAATGCTGAGAGCGGCACAGCCTGATATGCTCAAAAGTGATATCTCTTGCATTGCATTAGTTTTGTCTCTCTTGAACGCCTTTGAGATGGAACTGTTGAAAAGTATTTTAACGCATTTGCGCCGACCACAGAGAGGTCATCTGATGGACGGGATGCTTTTGCACTTTGGGGCTCTGCTGTTGGAAATTACCGAGTATGTGAGAAGTCATCGACCAATCAATATTCTGGATCAAGACGATGATTTGGTGTTGGCAGCCCTGAATTCTCGGTGGCTGCATACGATTAACAACTTCAATTTGTCCCAGCAATGTGCCTTGCATGATCACACGCAGGCGAGTAGGTCATACATGCGGTATTGACACGTTGGCTAGCCCGAGTCTCAGCCTTGCGATGACCTTGGTGTATGCAACAGTGACATCGCAAAGTCTTGGATTTCCAGCTTGATTAGATCGCCCCCTGAACGGACGGACAACAGGCGTACTGCTCCCAAAAACGGGATACCGAGCAGGTAGCTGCGTGTTACCACTAGCTGAAAAGACTGGGGTTCCTAGTGTGTTACTTTCTGTCATTGTGTCTTCTTTGAAAATGTGGGATAGAATAATGTCATCTGTTGGAGGTAGCAGAGCACAGAGCGGGCATAGCAACATGTGATGAAGAATCGAATTAAGTTTTAACAACTATATATGTGATATCTCAAAATAGTACTTTTCAAGGTTTATAGCAACATGGCCGCGTGATAAAGACCGTCAAGACGTCAACGTCTCTCATCCAGCATAGCTGATATACTCATGGCCACGTTTAGAAAACGTTACCCTTGGTCTGCTTGCGGTCGATGGGCTTGTTGTGCCAGACCAGGACGCAGATGATGATGAAGGGCAGGAAGGCACAGCCGGCGATGATCATCTGTCGCTGGACAACTCCGTAGGCGTGGATGACGGCGTCACGGATAGGGGTACCGACGGGGTCGGCCATCTGTAGGACCATATCGCCGTAGAGGGCGGCGGTCTGGTTCTTGGCGGACTCGGGAAGGGCCTTGTACATTTCCTTGGGGAGGTCGTTGGTCCAGATGGCACCAGAGATACCGAAGCCGATGGCCTGGCCGATGGAACCGAACATGGAGTAGAGGGCGAGGGCGACAGCGATATCCTGGTGGTTGACCTGAGTCATGATGGCGAGGGGACCGCACATGGCCCAGATACCACCGCAGACACCGTGGAACACCTGGCACATGACGAGGTAACCGACCTCAACACCGGGGTGACGGAAGTGAATGAGGAGGGCAGTTCCAAGGATACACCAGGGGAGACCAGAGACAGCGGGCCAGTAGTATCGACCGTACCATCGAAGGAAACTAAGCAGGTGTTAGTAAGGAACATTTATTTTTGCGATTGGTAGTATAAACTTACAGTCCGATGAAGGGCGCCAGAATGGTCGAGGTGACGGAGAAGGCGTTGAGAGTGTATCCAGCGAGGGAGACGCTAAGGCTGTGGACAACCTGAAGATACGAGTAGTAGTAGGTGTCCCAGGCGAAGATGGACATGTTGAGGAAGGCACTGAGACAGCAAGCGCCCAGAATGGTCCTGTTCTTGAGGAACTTGAAAGGGATGTAGGGCACCTTGGCGTACCACTTCTCCCAAGCAGCGAAACTAGCAAGGCAAACCACACCGACGACAATCATGGCAATGATGTAGTCGGTAGCCCAGCCATTGGGTGCTCGGGTGGCAATGTTCATGGGGGTCAGGATGAGGGAGAAACCGGCGATGGTGAGGAACATGCCGACAACGTCAAACTCGACGACGTAGAATTTGGTAGACTCCCAGAGGCTGCGGCCGCTCTTCTCGGGGAGAAGACCCATCTTCTTGGCTTTGATCTCGTGGAACATGAAGATGGCGGAAACGGGGATGGAGAAGAAGACCAGGATGATGCAGAAGGAGCCAAAGGCCCATCGGTAGGTAGAGTGCTTCAGGAAGAGCTCGGCGATCTTGGGACCTCCAAAGGTAGAGGCGAGACGGGGGCTCATGTAGAGACCAAACATGATCATGCGGTTTCGGAGGGATGTCATGTCGGAGAGGACGACGTCGATGATGTAGCCGAGACCGACGTGGCCAACCCAGTAAAAGGTGTGGCCGGCGGCGTACGTCTCGACGTTCTTGCAGACGGCCTTCATGATCATGCCGGCGATGATGATGAGGATCATGAGAAGGAAACCCTCGTTACGGCCGCGGATATCGATGATCTTGGCGATGGCCAGCTTGCTCACGCCGGCGATGATGGAACCAAAGACGCTGGTGACGGCGAGGAGACCGTGCTGGCTGAAGGAAGAGGTGACATAGGGCACAAGACTGCCGTGAACGGCCTGGAGAAGGGTATCGACAAGGTGAACCATGTAAAGGCTAAGTGAAGCTGTCAGTTTGGTAAACTCGAAAATTTCATGTCAATGCTACTCACAAGCCAAAGACTGCCCACATCATGGCTGGAGACCAGATCTGAGTAACAGCCTCAACAGCCTTGACACCATCTTGCTTGACACCGCTGTCTTCCGAGTCACTCTCCTTGTCCTTGTCGGGAAACTCATTGACCTGGTTCTCGGGGTTGATCTGCTTCTCATAGTCGCGCTCCTCGGCTGGTGCCGCCGGGGTGATTTGGGTGGCCATTGTTACTTGTTTCGCACACACCTGCGAGCTCAAAAAAGTGTTCAATTGAATGAGGAGAGAGAGGGGGGGGGAAGAGTGGGCTTTAGATGGCCGAGGCACTCTGAGGTCTAAAGGACAGGCGTAGAGAATGAGAGAGAACAGAGTTGACAGCGACGGTCCGGCTTTATACACAACGTTGCATTCCCATGTACACACAATGACCCCGACGGAACGAGCTTTTCTTCGTCCCGTACAGCAGTCAATTGGGGATCACCATCTTGCTGGATCCCGGGCAGGGATCGTCTTACAGTTTGACCCTGTCCTTGACAGAGAGAGAGGCAGCATGTCCGTCGCCTGTTCCGGAAGTCGGACTAATGCCAAGATTAGGGTCGCCGAACGAGAACGAGGAAGAATTAGACGGCAAGAAGTGGGAACAGATGGAGATGCATATCGCAGGATCCCATGGAGTGACGACGGCGGCCCATCGTAGGGCGTTGCTTCAAGGTGGGTTGCGTGGGTAGGCACAACATGGGATATAGCATCGGATGTGAAAAGGCATGGTGTCTGATTGGACCGTGTAAAGGGAGCTCATGAGTAGATCGTTCCCATATGGAGTTTGAAGGATTCACCCCATCGGAGGTTATCGCCTCAAAGGGTTCGACTACGCAGAACCAGGGATGTTTTTCGTCTCTCTCTCAATCCTCTTTTTTTTTCTGCATTATCAGATGATCTGATAAGCTGATATATCGGACACAATTTCTCTATTGATCCCACGCGAAATCCTTGACACAGTTAGCCAAGCAATGAATGCTCTTCTGTGACAAACATTTCACTTCCCCCCCCCCCTTCTTTTTCCCGAGCGATTGGTAAAGGTTCAACGCGAGTCAGGACCCTCTGATGGTCAGGACGACGGCCCTCTCTCTGCCAAGACGTTCGTTCTCGTGGCTTTTTTTTTTTCTTTTTACTCCTCTGGCTTGCATGGTTAGGGTCCCGGCAACCCCGGCTTATGACCGTTCCTCGCTTCTTTTTTTCGGGCACTCTGTTCATTTTCTGTAGTGGTTCTTGGCGTTTCTGGAGAAATAATGATTTTGAAGCTAATGGAGACGGTCTCTTACGACCTCGACTGATCTTTTTCACCTGGGTTAACGATGAGGAATTGTTTTCTTAGAGCCGTGAGTTTAAGGTGAGGCGTTCTCAGCCCTGGCGCTTGTCAAGGGGCACAAGCGTCGAGGAGAGGCGTCTACGAGCCCGTCTAGAAGTGCCAGGGGTCGTGTGGCAGCTCAACTGAGGTAGATGAGGTTGATGGAAGATAAGATAAGATCAATCAGGCCAAGGCTAAAAAAGAGGCTCTCTCTCGCCTCCTCGAGGCGAAGCGCCATTTTACAACCTGGTCCCCCACCATCCCGGCGGGAAGAGTCACTTCCTTGGGGGCAAAATCGGTTACAGTCAGTGTTGGCTAACGCCGGTCATTTTGGGGGGTTTTCTTGACCTGTACCGCGCGTGGCAAGCATCCATGAGACCTGTTCCCTCAAGCGGTGGATTATCGGTCCTTTCAAAAGATGCTCAGACCAACTCCGCAAGTCCACATGGGGGGGTTCCGCCAAGCCGGACCTTTTTGGGCCAGGGTACTTCTGTAACGTTATTTGAGAGCCGTTCATACGTAGGAGGCTTTTTTCTGGATGCTGTTGGTTTACTACTGTTTCCCCCCCTGGTTGCTTTAGCTCACAAGTGGCCAACGACATGACCAACAAACTGAATTGATGATCGGGTTCTTCGGCTTGAGAAATATCCGCCAAGTACATACGGCACTGACATACGCAAGTTATAATGAAAAGAATACTCGAAACGGAGGCCACCGGTTGGTCACGCGGAGATGGAGTTGAAAGGAACAAGGCTCCCTGGGTTTGAGGTGGATACTCGACGACCAATGCAACACGACGTGAATCCTCTTGCCTTTAGATGTGGGAACCGATGCTACGATGCCTGTCAAGATGTGGTCCAAGCCGGCTGGCGTGGGGGGGAAAAGACCTGGTCATCTAAGTTATACGTAGCATCGGGAACTGACAACGGATGAGGTACGTCGTTTAGCAGACGAATCAAGACCCAAGTCTTTGACGGGAAAGCTAATGATCCTGATTGATAACAGAAAATAATCAATCCTAGACACGCCATCAAAGAGTGGTCCTCCCCCCATCCCTCCCTTCGCCAAAACATGGTTCTCTCCCACCATGGGGTCGGAAGCATTCGGATGGTTCGCCGAATTTGACAGCCCTGTTACTTCTTTTTTTTTTTTCATCCCCCGGAGAATTTGTCTTGAATGAATCATGCTCGTGCTTCCTCGCATCGGTTTCCCCCAAAATAGGTAATTCTACGAATTATAGCCTGGCGATTCTGGAAAAAAGTCACCTCAGACAGATGACGTATACATGGTAATAAAGGGATCCCCTTATTGCGTATGCTAGTGTTAGTTAGTGCAAGAAATTTTTTCGGATCAGCTAGTTTGTATGTAGTGTAGGTAGCTAAATGATTCGAGATCGAGAGGCACGGTTGACTGACTGGGGAGTCGATGGGCCCCGTCCGTATACTGCCGCTTTCAGGAACCATTGCAACGATACAATTGGACGGGTATTGTAGCAAGTTCATCCGAGTGTCCGTTTGGCCCTTGTAACTTGCCACTGAGTTCTCAAAAGATTTGTTAACTAACCTAAGAGCATGAAAGATCCAATTCGTTCTAGATGCATATGCCAACCAGTGGATGAAATTTCCTCCATCACGAGACCAATCCAGAGTCAAACCCCATGCTCTCCGCGAGCATTGAAATCCTCACCAGAATATCAAACGATCCATGCAAGATTTTTCCTAGGTTCTTACTGCAGACTGGGATGCAAGGGTGTTGTGACGGGCCAGGGGGGGTAAGGATTGGGGTGCTGCATAGCCGATCTGCTGATGAGCCGGTTTACAAAAGGTATCATATCCCGCTCCCGTACGGGCTGTCCAAGGCCTTTGATGTTGGAAATATCGCTTGGGGTTCTTGCGTGGGGTGACTCGGCGATTTTACCAGTGTTTGTTCTTGGCGACGGGTTGAGGCCTCCGCTGTAACGGATTAAATGGTAATAGTTGAAATGATAGAGTATGATTATTAGAAAATAAAGAATGTCTTGCGTGGTCTATGAATCGGACGTCGGTAGCGGTGGATTCCGGTTGGCTGACCCCAGGAGTCGATGTCCGCTGTGATTTCTATTGGCTTGGAAGTTCAAGACAAGTTGTAGGCCGACATCTGCCAACTCTGAGGTTTTTTTATTCTTTAATTAACTGTCCATGAGAACATATCAAATCAACTCTGAACTTTGCCTAGCACCTCTAAGCTGATCTGGCGCAGGCACCGGGATAATCTCTCATCCAGCGCCCATCCTTCGATAGAGTCACATGTGAAGGATCAATAAAATAGACTCATTATGTGATATTGTCTAGTGGAAGGAATTAGCCCACCGGAGTGCAGGACCTCACAGTTCGGTCCGGGCTGTCGGGTAGGGGATAGTCTGGTGGAGGGCGTGGGGTTCCCACCTGCGGCAGCCAAGAAACTATTCTAGATCATTTTAAACAAGACATGGATCGGGTGGTACGATTCTGAGGCCTAATGTAGCCTTACCAGGCTCAGGGAGAGGCAGACTGTGGCAACCTGGGGGGGAGGGGCCGGAGCCGGAGCCACAGGAGCAGTGTCACTTCCTACCCTGAGTTGACAACCAGAAGCCCATTCTAACTCTAACACATTGGAAGGTAACAAGAGTGGTACATGTAAATCTGTACAGACAGTTCAGTCTTGGGTACATTGGCTGTTGCTACCCCTCGTTGTTTACTAGTTTGCTAGACTGCTTCTGAGTCGGGCAGTGGTGTAAGAGCGACCGTAGACAGTTTGGGCGAGTTCAGGTCAACCCTTAATGAAAAGCCCGTCACAGTAAGAACTTTACTCATTTGCCTCGTAATGTTGAATGCGTTTGCCCTTGTTGTTCTGTGTGTCGAATTACCTTGATTCAAGCTTTAGAGTTGCATCTTCCGCCGCAACCTTATTTATCGCCGAACCATTGGGTCACTAACACAATGCCTTCTTATGAGCACCAGAGCCATCGTTTCCACTTCATTGAGGTTTTGTACAAGATGAATGTAGGTAAAAGCGAAGTTAGTTTACGGAACGGTATCCGTTCTGAAAGGTCGGGTTGTTGTATAACACAAAGTTATAGGTTATACGCATGGCCATGCAAGTGTATTAACTCCCTAACATAGCTTTATGCCACTAAAAACTTTCATAAGGAGTTAGTTAAACTCCGATCAATTGGATCTACTGGGCCCTGGACTTGGGTGGCGAGTGCGATTTGATCTTCGCCTTCAAATGTGTGCTTTATTATTACCACCTTAAACGATGCCCTCATTGTAAATAAATAAAATAAAATAAAGAAACAAGGCTCTCTGAACTACCGTTTTCCTTTCTTCAGGGTTATCGTAGGCGCTCTGTACGGCACATTTTTATTAAGTGACTGCGTAGAAGTGTGTTCCTTGTTGGGTGCTATGCCTAACACTGTCCTACCTCCTTCTGAGAGAAGAGAAGTGACATAAAGATCATCAAGAGTGCAAGTAGAACGCAATTCTTAACAGGTTCGAAATTGGCATCATGGGACCCACCGTGGAAAAATCGTCATGCTATGATGAATCTAAGGCAACTCTGCAACTCTGTCCCGAAATGTTTGCTCCGCCCTCTTCCAAACACCTTCAGTATCCCGGCGATCCAAGGTCAACAGGCTGGGAAATAGCAACGAAGAATACTCGTCGCTTGCCTCACGAGCAACCATCGTTGGAAGGTGGTCGATGGCAATGACGCGTAGCTCAGGTCCCTCAAGGTGGCCAGAAACCGGGAGCGGTAGGGTTTTCGAACGAGCTGTAGGTAGAGTACACGGGGATTGGGTTGTTCTCGCTGTTGGGATCGCAGCTGACATCACAGATGACGCGAGGGCGCCTCTCGGGACCTGACAGAGACTCGAAGGTGGTGAAAGGAGGAGTCTTGTTGGCACCCAGGTAGACGCAGTTGACAAAGATGTCGGATGAAGCAACTTCAGGGAAAAGGTCCGCCCTTGCTGATCTCGGCCATGTCCCACTTGAGGATGCTGTTGACGCCAACCGCCTCTGCTGCCGCAATAGCTCCCTTGCCACAACGTCCCAAGGCTCCGATCATAATTAGCCGCGGGAACTCGCCGTTGTTCGTAGACAACGCTGCCTGCACATTCGACTTGACGAGGTCGGTCAATGCAGAGGCAGAGTCGAAGATTGGAACTGGACCCTGGGGAACTCCTGGGTGCAAGAGTTGGTGCGCCCAAGAGAGTAGTGCCAACGCTGTGCGGGCGTATCCAGCCCAGTAACCAAATGCTGCCACTCGTCGTCCTGCGAGCGAGGCCCGCGCCGCGAGTATCTTGGCGCATCACGGACTTGACCTCGTCTCCAGTGCACTCGTAGTCGCCAACACTGGGATTGGTGGCTGTCGTCGTCTTGGGTCATGGTTTAAAGCCTTCATCACTGAGGTTCCCAACCGTTTCTTTGAACCCTTACCCGAGACCAACCTGGGTACCCGAACCCCCGAGACACCGGGCTTGTATCGAAAGTTGTTCAGCCTCTCAATGTTGGATTTTTTTATGAACGCGGAACTGTACAGACAGCGAGCTTGGGCCTTCTTTGATGATGATCGGTTCATGCCTCACCGTGTGACACTGGAGCTGTTTTCGGGTGATATCTGGCAGGAAGATATACGGAATAACAACCTGTATGATCACTTCAAGGGACAGGCGGAGGCCTCGGATGACGATGACGGCGATGCCTCTGAGGGGACGAAGGGCCGGGGGAAGAAAGTCGTCCGAGTACCACGACGGTTCTTTGCGGGACAACTGGAAGGTGAATTGGTTATTTTCTGGCACGGTTCAATATCCCAAGGTTGCACCTATAAGCAGTCCGGTCTCGGTGCTTATGTAGGGCCACTTGAGGGTCCCTGATTGTGAATGGGTTCCGCTTTGGTTTCTTCGACTTGGGCTATATCATGGGTTGCTGGTAGTCACGATTGGGGAGTAAGGCAGAGTTGAGATGTTGGATAACACAACGTTGCTCATTGTTTTAATATTCATACTGTTAATGTGATGTATCCCCGTCGTTAATCCTCAAGGCTGACCTATCCCTTTGAAGCTGGTCAAATGAAGTCACTTGACTGTGTTGACAAAGATCTCGATATTTTCCTCACCTTCGTTTATGTCCAACTCTAGTCAGGCTCCTCACATCATAATTATCAAGAGAAAAAGAGCAAATAACCACTCCTTATCCAAACATAAACACGGAGGGCAAAAAGCAAAGCAGATTGGCTGTCAGGACCGAGGCTCGTGATCCTCGCGGCCGTGTGATCAGCGTCGCTTGCATCTTAGGATAATCATCCACACCGGCAAAAAGAAACTCCGGTACAGGGAATCGAACCCTGGGCTCCGCGGTGCTATTCCCTCAGGTTATGAGAGCGCGAAATGTTAGCCACTACACCATACCGGATGTTGTTGCTTGAGGGAGTGCTTCAAAAATTGGTCTGATAGACTTGAGTAGTGCATCACGTGCACACTTCATGCAGCCGCTGACACATCATGACGCTAATCCCAAAAGTGCAGCTTGTGTGGGTCTGAAGTCACTGTACGTCATCGGCTCATCGTCATGCGCCACACATCTGAAGGAGCTTCAGCCTTCCCATTTGCACCTCTGCATGAACCGCCAATTATTCCAACTGCGCTGGCCCAGCACCACTCTTCACGATGGCGCTGGAAGACAAAGACAAAGGATGCAGCAGGGAGGATCTCATTGCTCCCAATGCTGAGAAGAACTTTACGGTCCAGCTTGTCTTGTCCTTTGCAATAGGCGCCTCAGCCTTTTTTCTCTTCTGTGTACGTCTTGTCCAGCTTCACCGTCTTTCTACGCTTTGCCTTGGACCCTCGGTCTCATAGGGATGGTTTGTGTATCATTGAACACAGAGACTGACATTTTACAGTTCCTACGCCCACGATGGCCAGAACTCTACGCCGCACGAAAACGCCGCCTCGGCCACACGCTCGGCCTCCCGTCCTTGCCCGATTCCGCGTTTGGCTGGATTCCGGTTCTATACAGGATCACCGAAGAGCAGGTTCTCGCATCAGCTGGCCTCGATGCTTTTGTGGTACGGACCAAATCTCCATACGGCGTATGGACTAGTACTGATGAGCCATAGTTTTTGAGCTTCTTCAAGATGTCGATCCGCCTCTTTGCCATCATGTCTTTCTTTGCAACGACTGTCCTCTGGCCCATCAATGTCAACTACAATGATTTAAAAATGGGACTTTGGATATGGCTTCGGGGGTACCAAGCCCGAAGCCCAACATCTATTCGATGCATCAGGTCAATCCTCACTCCGGAACTTGGAGGTTGACCTGTTCAAAGACAAGGACGGGGATGATGTGGATCTCAGCGCCGAAAAGGGCTGGTTATGGTCATATGTCATCTTCACCTACTTCTTTGTCGTCTTGACCATCTACTTTGTTAATTCTGAGACGTTCCGCATTATTCGATACCGCCAGGACTACCTTGGATCTCAATCCACAGTGACGGATCGAACATTCCGTCTTACAGGCATCCCGGACGACTTGAAGTCTGAGGGCCAGATAAAGAAGCTGATTGAAAAGCTGGATATTGGTACTGTTGAAAAGGTCACCATCTGCCGCGACTGGAAAAGGCTTGACGACCTTGTGGAGTTGCGAGACGCTACTCTTCGAAGTCTCGAGACGGCTTGGGCAACCTTTCTAAACCGACAACGCCAGAAAAAGAAGGATAGGCGCCCGCAAGGACAAAATGCCAACGGAGCAACTCCAAACGACTCCCAGGATCAAGGGTTGGATGAGGAGGCTGGCGAGAATGGACAACTCCTAGAGTCGGAACAGGGACCATGGGATTCTGAGGACGAAGGAAGGCCCAAAGTCAACATCCGTTATGGTACCCTCGGTTTGCGGTCTAAAAACGTTGACGCGATCGACTATTACGAAGAAAGACTTCGACGACTGGATGCTAAGATCATTGACGCTCGTGGCAAGGCGTACACGGCCACTGACATGGCCATCGTTACTATGGATTCGGTTGCATCTTGCCAAATGGTCATCCAGGCACGCATCGACCCAAGACCCGGCCGGCTTTTGACAAAACCAACCCCAGCCCCTTCGGACCTCGTATGGAGGAATACTTACTCACGGCGTGGTGTCCGCCGCCTCAAGTCGTGGGCCATCACGTTGTTCATCACGTTTCTCACTCTCCTTTGGATCTTCCCCACGGCTTCCTTAGCAACTCTGCTAAGCATCTGCACCATCAAAAACATATTCCCCAAGCTTGCGCTTTGGCTACAAGGCCACGCTATCATTCACTCACTAGTTCAAAACGGTCTCCCTGCTTTGGTCGTTTCACTTCTTAACGTTGCTGTCCCGTATCTATACGACTTCCTCTCCAACCGGCAGGGAATGATATCTCAGGGTGACGTGGAGCTTTCTCTCATTTCCAAGAACTACTTCTTTACATTCTTCAACACCTTTTTCGTCTTTGCGGTTTCAAAGACTGGATTCGAGTTCTTCGCCGTCATGAAGAAATTCCTCAAGGACACCAGCAAGCTTCCCCAAGTCATTGCCGCCGATGTAGAAGGGCTCTCTACTTTCTACATCTCCTTCATCATGTTGCAGGGCATCGGTCTAATGCCGTTCAGAATCTTGGAGGCGGGGAGTGTGTTTCTTTACCCCATCCTTCGGTCGATGGCCAAGACGCCTCGCGACTTTGAAGAGTTGAAGCAACCTCCTCCCTTTCAGTACGGCTTCTTCTTGCCCACGGCCTTGCTCGTCTTCAACCTTTGCCTTATCTATAGTGTTCTCAACCACGGTGTCGTCATCCTTATCGTCGGTACCATTTATTTCAGCTTGGGATACTTCACATTCAAGTACATGGTACTGTATGCCATGGATCAGCCTCAACACGCGACTGGAGGTGCGTGGCGGATAATATGCCAGCGTATAATCATCGGTTTGCTTGTCTTTGAGGTGGTCATGTTTGGTCAGATTGCAACGCAGAAGGCTTTTATCCAATCTGCATGCATCCTGCCACTGGTACCGTTCTCAATCTGGTACAGCTTTTACATCAAGCAGCGGTATGAGCCCCTCACCATCTATATCGCTCTCCGCGCCATTAGATCGGATGAGGATTCGGAGGACAGTGCTGTGGATGATGCCTTTGAGGAAGAAGATGGTCCTCGACCTTCACAGGCCATCCTTCGTCGAGGAAGCACTCTTGATGAATACAAGGAAAAGGGACTCGTTTTTGTGAATCCCAGCCTTGTAGCCCCGTAAGTTTCACCAAACCAAACCCCCAAGATGACTAGGAGCTGACTCGGCTGTGACAGATTACAGCAGCCTTGGATCTACAAAGACCCACCTCCGCCGCTGCCCGAGAGTGAAACAGATGAACAGGAGCGGCCGATCCTTCAGGGTGTAGATAGCACTCTTGGCATAGGGGAAGACAATGTCTGGAGAGACAACGGGGAAACTAATGTTTAACGAGTTTATTCTTAAGGGGAGGAATGCACAAACACGGCGCTTGTCTGGTTGTTAACAAGGAGTTTAAACGTGCGTAATTTCCTATAGCTTGTTGAGGTATAATAGGGGTAAGATATCAGTATTCAGATTTTCCGATTTCGTTGGTTGACGTGAGGCAGGAAGATTCTTCCTTGAGGGGAGGGGACTTTCCGAGGTTAACGGTCTTGCCTCTAATCTTTCTGGGGCAGTTGCTTTGGGCAGGAACCAGGCTCTGAGTCGCTTCCTATTCATTCCGTTGCTGCACCGTGACCATCACCTCCTCACTTTTCTCTCACCTAACCTACAGACATATACCCTGTTTCATACCCACAGCCTCCATGCGTGGGGGCTGACCTCAAAACGTCTTCGGAAATTCTCCTATCCAGGGGCGCCGCTTTAGCTCGACCAATGCCTCTACAGCCTCATGGGCAACTTGACTTGAGGATGGCGGCTGCAGCTCTGGTCTCTGGCCCAGGGCCCATCCGTATCGTGCCAGCAGGCGTCGCCAACGTTCAGAGACTACCCGGCAGTGATTATGGCATTCTTGGACTGGATGGTGAGTAGCACTCATCCCCGCTGTGTCTTGAAGGGAGCTAACGAGGGAGCTAGAAGACGCCCCCCTTTCGACGAGATTGCCCTACGAAATTATGCAACAGATCTATCTTTACCTTACTCCAGAAGACTTCAACGCCGCTCGCTATGCATCCCGCTCTTGGTTCCGTGCTGGTCTCTGCCCCTCGCTTCTCGTCGAGATGCTCAAGAGAGGAGGATGGTGGAGCAGTCTGCAACAGATTTCGGAACCCTTGAGGATAACACGACCACGCAACATATCAGATCAGGAGAGATTAATGAGTAAATGGATCTCAAGGGAGTGTGATCTGGCCAGCATGAAAGGGAGCGCGTTCAAACAGGTTGGGTTTACCGACTTCAGTGGCCTTGTTCCAGGTTCCACCACTGCCAGATTGCATGGGACCCTCGTCTTCACCATGAGCCTCTGCGGCCGGTTTCTGATGGTGACGCACGGACAAGGTCTATATGTCTACGAGCTGAACCATGTCTGCTTCAGTAGGCGACTGAGCTGGTCTCTTCCGTTACGGCCGAGAGAGGGCAGACGTCTTGGCATGCTTCGACCAGCAGCGACAGTCGTGTGTCCACGGCGTGTCATATCTTGCAGTATGGACACATCATCAGGACGAAATGCCGTGGCAGTTTTGATGGAGGGACGTATGGGCATAGTGTGCGATATCATGACCGAGACAAATGCAGCTTTGACTCAGACACAGTTGAGGCGCTCAGAGTATGACTCCTTTGGGAACACACCCAATCTGTTCAGCCGCATGCCAGCTGCATGTGTCTGCCGGGACACCCCCGTGACGCAGGCGCCGCGTCTGGAAGAAGGTCCGCGATCGGTATACAGAAGCATCTGTCATGCCAACGACCCGCCACGCTCGGTCGCCATCTGCCCTCACCGCAGCTGCGTGGCCTTTGGCTGCACAGGCGGTATTGAGCTTCACTAGGTGGATGCTCTCACGAATCACGACCTCAGCAGATGGTTCCCGTTGACGTTCCCGAGTGACTTTCTCTTCTTCATGCCGGCTCGGAGCGGTATAGACACGGAACAGAAACTTCGGCTCATCAGCTCTGCCGCGGCGCTCGGTAATCTATTCGGCCCAGTCGGGAATACGTTCCAAGGCTTCGAGACCAATGCCAATGTCTTTAGACGTGGGCATAGCCCGGGTGTAACGGTGATGGGCCCGGCAGGTGGAGACGTCATCGTCCATGACATCCACTCGGTAGCTGATCTGCCAAGTCAACGCTCCTCGGTGAAAGCACGCGATGCCTGGGGTCAAGAGGTGCGAGACGATGGGAGAAGCAGTGGCATTGGGATATCGACCAGCAAGGCAGATCATGATAGAGCTGTCCCCCTGAGTGATGGAAGCCACATCTTGTTCACGGATCCCAAGACAGGGTATCTTTGCTTGGGCACTGATGCACCGGCAGGGTCGTTGAATCGCTTAATACGCAAGGTCTGGTTCCGTCCTCCAGCCAATGCATCGTCACCGTTACCCGTGTTATACGCAGCTGGGGCAGACATTCGACATGGGGTCCGTGTCGTTGCAACATTTTCAGTCAACGGTGGAGATGGCATGCAGCTCGATTCTGATGAGGTTGCCACAGGCTGCGGCTCGGGCCCACAGAAGGTCATGGATATGGACGCTGACAAGCAGATGATTGTCTTTTACACGATACCTCCTGACCTGTTTCTTGCCATGTCTCAAGGTCGATCGCGTCACAGTCACAGATGGACAAGGACAGCCGAGGATGTTGAGATGGATGGCTTATCGGAATGGATGGACTAGCGGTCCGAAGGAAGCTACGGTGACATTGACTTTACTGGCGATCCGTCTTCAGAGGCTACGGCCAAGGCTTACCCACTCGAGATTAGAGGACAAGCCGTAGCTATCTGCAGCAATCTAGTGGAGCTTGCCCTAGATTCGGGACCCGACATGGTTCTCTGGGCGTTCAGTGCACAGGGGTGGGCTAGGGCGTGGGCCTTGCATGCCGGACGGGAAGACGCGTTTAATCACACAGTAGTCCAGCAGGATGGAAGTCTGAGACAGGTCGATCGTGAGGGAGACTACGCCATGGCCCAAGTGGATCAGACTTCTACCACTTCGGGGGTGGACGGGAAGGGTCTTGATGGGGGTCATGTCTCAACGGGCACGACTTTTGGATGGAATCAGCCAGGCGTGGAACGAGACCGCAGTATGAAGTCCGGTGAACAAGGTGACGGAATGGATGGCACGGTGAGCGTGGAGCTGGTGGAGGAGGTGAATGGGATTGCAAGAATAGAGGTGGAACTGCGTTGAGGTCGAAACGAGAGGTGAGGGCCTGAGACAGGACAGGACCAGTGATGTGCTCGGCGAGGGTCCGGAACAGGAATAGAGATTGCATTATCAATTGATAGCATCGATAATAAACAGGGTATCCCGAGAAGTGCAGTAATAACCGGGGTTTATTACCGAAGATTGGGCAGTCCCTTGGTCGGGTCCATGACGTTAGTTCATGTAACTTGAGCCTCTAGCATGGGTATGGGTCTCAGCCCAGTTGGAAATCCGTTCCGATGACGGCGCGGCCGAGAGGTTCGGGATCCACATCGGCGTCGTCGGGTCCGAAGTGGAGACGGTCATCTTCCGAGATCTGACACCGGGCCAAGGCCGAGGAAGATGAAAGCAGAAAAAGAAACAGAGAGAGGGAGTAAAAAGAAGAGTGTGAAAAATTCCCGTGAAATTGGGAGATCGATAGAGGCTTGTGTACCTGGATCTGAAGCTCATGATCCCTGAGAGAAGAAAAAAGGAAATAACAAAAAAGATGAGAATTTCGTCACAGGGAGATTTTTGTGGATCTTGAAGGCAGCCCAAATACCGAGAAATCTCCAAGCAAGCTAAACCAACCAACCAACAGCTTTACACGCCCGTGTAAAAACCCTTTGAGTAAAAATCTGTTATCGGCCTGGTCCTAGTCTCTTTTTTCTTCGGTTGGAGCCGCAAAAAAACAAAGCACATGGGTTCGCAGCCGCATGTCTTCTAGTGGGGACACACATCGAGAGAGAAAACGTGCATTCCCGGGTGGCGACGCGATGCAAATTCAGGAACAGAGCGGCGCTGCTCCGGCTTTCGGGTGAGGTCGTTGTCTCTGGTTATCATCTTGATTTCAGATTTTTTTTTTCTAGCGAGGGAGCTCAAGTATATAGAGACCCTGTCCCTCCCCTTGGGATCCAAGAGAAAAAGAGGCTGGTTGACAACATTGAGATATCAATTCATTCCTTCTATACCTTGATTGGTATTATTCTACTTCTCGCTTTCATTGAAACTGGTTTACACATTTAACCCCTTTCACATCTCAAACCAATAACATCATCAAAAATGAATTCAAATCACTCAAATACTTCTTCAACAACACTCCCCGGCGAGTCAAGCCGAGAGGAAGACGACAACATAGCAACCTTTGCCCCAATAGCAACCCACGCCAGCGCCATAAACCGAATCCGTCGCTCCCTCTCCAGGTCAAACTCCAACGGCGTAGACCTATCCCGAAAGGAAACCCGCGATCCGGATCTCGACATTGATCTTCCCTACCGTACACTCAGCGCAGAGGCGAATCTAGATGAGTACCGCGTTGAAGTACCAGGCGGTACAATCCCAGGTCCCGTCGAACCTCCTTCCGTCGCTAGACTTTCTGGTCAGAAGGATGGGGGGGAGAGGAGGTATAAGCTTGTTACTTTTTACTCCTGGGGATCCTGAGAATCCAAAGAATTGGAGCAAGGCTTATAAGTGGTGGTGTACCATGTGTGTCGCACTCACTTGTTTCGTCGTCGCTTTTGCTTCTTCGGTTATTACCGCTGATATCAAGGGCGTCACTGAGGATCTCCATGTGAGTAATGAGTTGGCTCTTGTTAGTGTGTCGCTTTTTGTCGTGGGCTTTGGTGTTGGGCCTATGATCTTTGCTCCCCTTTCTGAGATTTACGGTCGACGAATCATCTAGTAAGTTCTTTCAATGTCTTCAAAAGTAAACTTGTGGGATGTTAACGTGTTTTAGTGCATCTACTCTTCTCGTTGCCGTCATCTTCATCATCCCCTGTGCAGTCGCCAAGAACATAGAAACTCTTCTCGTCTGCCGTGCCATAGACGGTATTGCATTCTCTGCTCCAATGACTCTTGTCGGTGGTACACTAGCAGATCTCTGGAGGAACGAAGAGAGAGGCGTTCCCATGGCCGCCTTTTCCGCTGCCCCCTTTATCGGTCCAGCTAGTAAGTTTCCCCCCTACACACACTCAACATCAACATTTACTAACAAATAACTACAGTCGGTCCTCTTGTCGGTGGTTTCCTCTCTGATGCTGCTGGTTGGCGCTGGCTTTACTGGATTCAGCTCATCATGGCTGGTATCGTCTGGGTCCTCATCACTTTCACCGTCCCTGAGACATACACACCCACCATCCTCGCTCGTCGCGCCGCCAAGCTCCGCAAGGAAACTGGTGAAGCCGACCACGTCACAGAGCAAGAACTGGATATGCGACCCCTCTCTGAGCGTCTCCGCATCTTCCTCATCCGTCCCTTCCAGCTTTTATTCGGCGAACTCATCGTCTTCCTCATCTCACTCTACATGAGTGTCCTTTACGGTCTTCTCTACATGTTCTTCGTCGCTTTCCCCATCATCTACCAAAAGGGCAAGGGATACTCAGCCGGAAAGACAGGTCTCATGTTTATTCCCGTCGCCGTTGGTGTCGTCCTCTCCGCTCTTTGCTCTCCATTTGTCAACAAGCACTACATCACCCTCGTTAACAAGCACAACGGTCACCCACCCGCCGAAGTCCGTCTGATCCCCATGATGATCTCGTGTTGGTGCATTCCCATCGGTCTTTTCATCTTTGCATGGACATCCTACGCCGATCTCTCCTGGGCTGGTCCAGCCATGGGTGGTTTCCCCGTTGGTTTCGGCTTCATTTTCCTATACAATGCCGCAAACAACTACCTCGTCGACTCATACCAGCACCAAGCCGCCTCCGCCCTTGCAGCCAAGACCTGTATCCGAAGTTTCTGGGGTGCAGCCGTGGTTCTATTCACCGAGCAAATGTACGAGCGTCTCAACGATCAGTGGGCTTCTACTCTTCTTGCCTTTATCAGTCTCGCATGCTGTGCCATCCCCTTCATGTTCTGGAAGTTTGGTGCCAGGATTCGTCAGCGTAGCAAGTACGCCTACGCCGGTGACGAAGATGAGACCGATGATATTGAAAAGGCCAAGGGTCGTGGTGTCACTCCTGGCGGCGCTTCTCCTCGAACTGACACTGAGAACGATGAAGACTTGCGACGTGCCAGGAGTTACGTGAGTAACCCTTAAGCGAAGCGAGTAAACACATACAACAAACATTCCTTACTATCCTTAAAGGATAATTTCAACAACAACTATAGACATAGACTGGATGGTGTGACATAGAGAAAATAGCCAAGGGGGCTAAGGTGGTAATGGACTGGGTTTTATGCATAAGGCTTGGTTTACAAAACATAGGCTTTTTGGTTTATGCCCATGGGGTGGGTGGAGGAACACGTCGTTTTTAAAAAGCGTTTTTACTTGGATATTTAGCATAATACCCTCGGTTTATAAATAAAGAATATTTTTTGAAAAAAGCACTCCTGTGTGCGTGAGTGCTTCATTTTTCTCCATATTCCCTTTCTAAAGCATCTAGCCAGCTGACCATTTTGCAGCAAGGTTCCATACAAAAAGCAAAGCCGAACCAAAAAACCATCTATAATCCATTTTGTCGTCGTATCTCAGTCATCAAAAAGCAAAGAAAAACAAGAAACAAGAAAAAGCGAAAAAAATACATGCGGCGAAAAAACATCACATGTTTGTTTCCCATGACCATTTCAGAACCCAGCGGTACGGTCGCGTTGCCAGGGGATAAAGGAGGTGTTCATGCAGTGCAGGGCAAGGCAAGGCGGGCGGGCTTCGTCCGGCAATGCTCGGCAACGCCGAACGAGATCCGCGAGTGCGTCCAAGGTGGCATCGGCATCCAGTGGCGAGAGGCCCACTATAGACAAGACAAGACAAGGTGTAAGGGGGTGGCAGGGATTGTATGTTGGGTCTCGTTTTGGTTTGTGGTGTGATCAAGAAGTGTATAAGCCAAGGTGTGGCCTGAAGGAGTACGACGACAAGGTCGACAGACGAGAGAGAAACAAGGAAAAGACACCCTAGATGGCTCGCACAGGGAGCGAATCACGACGACGCATCTTGAGGTCCTTGGTCAGCGAGTTCTTGCTCGTCTTGTGGGTGATCCAGTCTTCAAGGTTGTTGATGGTGCACTCGGCAATCTCGGTGAGTGCCTCCTCGGTGAAGAAAGCCTGATGTCCGCAGACGACAACGTTGGGGAATGTCATGAGACGCATCAGCTTGTCGTCTTGAATGATGTGCGAAGAGTGGTCGTTGTAAAACAACTCGCCCTCTGCCTCGTACACGTCAAGCGCGAGGCCTCCGATGTGGTTCGTCTTGAGTGACTGGATGACTGCCTCAGTGTCGATGAGGCCTCCTCGAGACGTGTTGACCAACATGGCGCCCTCCTTCATCAGCGCAAGGCTTTCGGCGTTGATGATGTGGCGTGTCTGATCCATGAGGGGACAGTGGAGGCTGACAATGTCGCATTGAGGGAGAAGGTCCTCGAGATCGCGATACTCGCCATATTCCTCAAAGGCGGGAGCTGGGAAGGGATCATAGGCGAGGAGTGTGCAGCCAAATCCCTTCATGATGCGGGCGGTAGCAAGACCAATCTTGCCAACACCGACGATGCCGACCGTCTTACCGCAAAGCGTCTTACCGAGAAGACCATCAAGAGCAAAGTTGCCCTCACGGACACGGTTATAGGCGCGATGCGTCTTGCGGTTGAGAGTCTGAATCAAAGCGACAGCAAACTCCGCAACAGCCTCGGGCGAGTACGAAGGCACATTGGCGACCATGATGCGCATGCGCTGAGCAGCATCAAGATCGACATTGTTGAAGCCGGCGCACCTAAGAAGAATAGCCTTGACGCCAAACTCGGACAGGGCGGAGATGACATTGTCGTTGACTACATCGTTGACAAAGACGCAAATGGCATCGGCGCCTTCGACCAACGACACCGTGTCCTCGTTGAGTGCGAACTCATGGAAGACGAGCTCGATGCCCGACGACGCGTGCTTGTCACAGGCCACGACTGCCGACAAGTACTTTTTGTCGTAGGGCTTTGTGCTAAAGACGGCGACCTTCATTTTTTTTTTTTGGGTATGGGGGAGAGTGTAAAAACTTGGTGATAATGTGTCAAGGAAACGTAAAAAGATGAGATCTGAAGGGACAAGATGAACAAGGATAAAAAGTTGAAAGAGGCAATAAAATGTTATGTGGTGGTTGTTGCGCGGGGTTTGTTGATAACCTTGGAAGCCTCGTTCTTGGCTACCTCTTATTTTCTCCACAGGAAAGTATGATCTTACTTCTCTTTTTTTCTACACTCTTGATGCGAGTGGAAAACACACAGAATAAATACTCTACTCTCTATCAACCCCCCCGAGACGAAAAACAGAGCATTCTCTCAGAAAGCGGGCGCTCATAGCCCTCGCCCGACACCATAGCTCGCCCTCTACTCCCAATGATAGAGCCCATGTGCTTCCATCATCAGGCCATGCAATATCCAAGCTTGGACGCCAAGTGAGTGCGTGCGTCGTAAGGTAAGGGGGCTGGCACAGTCATATTTTTTTCTTCTTCCTCTGCCTGCTGCTCAGTCGCGGCCCAACGTATGAGGAGAGCAGAGAAGGTAAGACGACGTTTCCGGGCTGTGACTGGTTTTGGGGGTGATTGTTTCAGGGGAAGTGAGTTAAGCTTGCTTGGCTGTTGCTTGTATGCAACCGTCTTCTTTTTTTGCGAGTGTTGATATGTATCTACCCGTTTAAATCTCTATAGCGATAGATTGTCGAATACTCGTCTCCATGGAATCCACTACATCTCCGGAGTCTTCGTATCTCGATAGATTCCCCAGACGCAAAAACCCATCTCTCACCCGCAAAAAACACCACGTTTATCTCTACGCATCTCATCACTAACATCGGCCCTATACAACCAGATACAAACAAAGCTCTCCCTCTCTTCCACCCCCTGAACTCGTCAACCCTGTCCAAACTAAACCCCCCTGCTCGGCGTCCGGCCCCCCGGTGCCGACGGAAGGGTTCGTCCCATCGGCCGATATGCATGGCGAGCGCCGCCCGCGCGCCCGCTACGCAGAGCCTCACTACTACTTTACGCTAGGGGAGGGCCCTCGTCCAAGCGACCCATTATGATTTATCCCGTGATGCCATTTTCAATCATCCCACTCCCCCCAATCTTGTAATCTTAACTTCTATCTCGCAGCGCGCCGCGGCACCGGGTCCCTAGTCTCCCGCCCCTTTGCCAAGATCCAAAAGGTGAGGCTGTATGTACCTTGCGGGAGCCGCCGACTTGTCGTGAGATCTTTGGGTCTAGATTTATGGATTTGTTTCATAGATTTTGAGCTCAAGTGACTTGTTTGCATATCTTTGGTTGTGAATTATGATGCATGTTCCTGGTTATTTATGCAGTAGCACAACTTGACTCGTTTAACTCTGTGAGATCCAACAACACCATCATTTGCAATCCTCGCAAGGCGATTAGTCAAACAACACGAAAAACGACCAGAAGCTCTTCGCTATCTGCTTCATTATGGCCACCACTGGAAGTGCTGCTTCCGGGTACCTCTTGCTCGATCAAGCCTTCTTGGCTCAACAACACCATGATTGTTACTTCCTCATCCCCTTGACCTAACCTTTATCGTAGACAGAACCAAGAAGCACCACGTACCATCCATCTTCACTTTTCATCACGCACTCATCAGCTACATATATAGCAATATGTCCAACAAGTCAAGCCTGGTCGAGGAGAACCCAACTCCCGCTTCGTCTCTTCACAGCATCTCCTCTAACCTTCAATCATCCCATGACACCGCAGTGGAGGATGCCTGGCAGGAGAAGGTGCAGCGCGAGGGAATACGCCTGGAAGATGAGCCTTGGTACATGACCCTCCCAGTCGCCATCAAGTGCCGCAAGGGGAAAGCCTACTACGAAAAAAGAGCACGAGAAGACCTAGACCCCCGCGAGGCCCAGAGGGCCCAAAGCAACGTTGACTGGGGCAACCTGATAGAGGAACAAATCATGTATGCCGGCAGTGGCGAGCGCAAGAGAATCGGCCCCGAGGCCGCGAGGGTGCGAGAGGAGCAGTTCGTCAGCGAGACCGAGGCCTTGTCCCGGAGAATCTTGCACGAGGCTGATGCCAGGAACGAGGATGCCCAAAGGAAGAGGAGATGCAAGAGGAAGAAGCGCACCCAGAAGACCCAGGCGAGTAAATCTCATCCCATTGACGGCATCTTTCGATAGCTAACCAGAAGCCTACCTGTAGCCCGGCTCTTCAACTGAACCTGTCACGCCTCCCTGCAGCAAGTCTTTGTCCAAAAAAGAGCTCACTCTTCAGAGAGCCCGCCGCCAACTTTTGCAGCCGCCCCCTCATCAAGACTGGTCTCTGGCAGTTACTTCAAGGCAGAACGATGCTCTCTGTCTTGCTTTATTGCTATCTTACCTTGAGAGAAAGGAGTGAAAGGATGGCTCATGGACGAGGGCTATCGCATTGGAGGAGTGGTCAAGAACAAAGCACTGTCGAGTATGAAACAAGGTATCATTGTTTGATAGTCCTATCGACTAGAAGACCCCAGAAAGTCAAAGTGGACACGAGATAGCTCATGCATTCAAATCGCCACTTCCCCAGACCTACTCAACTTGCTTGCATTTCTCCAGTCATGCAGATCCCATGTCAGCCCTACCAAGATGCATCCCATCCGGTGGAGCACTCCGGCAGGCCGAGCCGGTCAGGGGGGTGTCGCCGTAATACTATGGGGCCGCGGAGATGATGCCGGTGCCGGATCTTCGGGGTTAACGGTCCCTTTGTAGCATGCATGCAGTAGGCCCGTTGACAAAGATTACAGGGTTTGTCTTTTTCTTATCTCTGTGTCTACCGTCTATAAGTACCACTAATGGTATAATCCTTCTTTGGCCCCTTGACTGTATACTCAATCCCCCACTCCTTCAAGTTCACAGCCTGAAACGCAAAGTTGTACTTGACGTTGTAGTAGTCATCAATACACAAATGTCCCGCCTTGGCCGCCCATCCCTTTTCAGTCGCTTCAGTAAACTCGATCTCGTGGAAGAGATAATCAGCTCGCTTCAAGTCATCCGGCTTGGCGAACCACACGCTCAGAACGTCTTTGAGTTCGTCGTACCGCCAGACATATCGTCGCGACGCCTTGAAGCCGAAACCCTGCTCTGTCTTGAACTCGCCCTCTTCGATGTAGAGGTATTCCATCCCTAGTTCGTCGTCCACTTCCGGAGATCCATCTATGGGGGTGGCAGCACATCGGAGACCATCACTAGTCTTCTCGCGGAGCAGAAACTGTGCCGTTCCACTAAAGTGGCCGCTAGGATGTGTAGGAAGCTTGCTGATCAAGTCACGCTCAAGTTTCCATGTTCCCAACAAGCTTCTAAACACAGCGTGAGCCACGAATCTTGGAGATGAGAGTGCGTCCGTCGCTGTCTTGTGAGTCTGCTTGAGAGACTCCAATGCGGCATCTTTCGACTCCTGGTCGTCATTGGAGTTTGAGAACCTCGCTGGAGTCAGCATATCCAGTGGCTTGTCGTTATGCGGAAGGCTAGGAACGGGCGGCGTCAAGGGTTCTTGAATCTTCATTGAAAGCGCCTCGGCAAACTCGTCCATGAGGTAAAGGTAATCTCCCATCGGGAATTGCGATGTGCGAGGATCATCCCGAAGGTCAAGTGTTCTCTGAACAGAGATGTCATCACGAAGTTTGTCCTGGAAAATCTGGGAAGAACGGCCAGGAGTGACATTGTCCGACCACAGCGCCGACACGAAACGAGCTTGCATCTGCATCACGCCCCAGTAAGGAGATCTGTAGAAGCCAACAAAGCCTAGGTTTGGAACGTCGGGGTGATGAGTCCCATGGAAGGCCAAAGCAACTGGCTGGTCGATATGCTTGGGAGAATGCTGAAGCCTCTTCAAAACATCGTCCGAAAGAAAGCTTAAGCAAGGTGAAGGGTCGAATCCCGTAGCCACAACCACCGCCGCAATGTCTTCAATCTTGGTGCCATCGGATAGAGTTGCCGTAGAACCCTCAAGGTCCTCCACTTTGCCCTTTGTCAATTTGATCATTCCTGATCGAACAAAGTCAGAGTACCAGAAACTGCAGGCCATGTAAGGCTGCTCCTTATCGTTCGTCTCATCTATCTTGAGCAGAGGAGAGAACTCGGATTGATCGGTGCCAATGACACCCTTGTAAAGGCCGTTGAGCATCTTGGCTCTCTCCTCGGTGATATGCCCCTGCATGTTGACCAATGGCTTGGGGCGGTTATTGATATTGTAAGACCCAAAGTCGAAGGGCAAGAAAGGGGCAGCTGGCAGCGTTGACTATAACGCATCAGTAACTTGTCCTGAAGATTAAGAGAATTGTTTACCTTGGGGCTGGAAAAAAGAGGAAACACCCAGGTTGGGCGTTGGATGACATTGTGAATCTCGTACTTGTCAATATCGGCAATCTTTGAAGCATCTGGCGAGTTGATCTCTGATGAGAGATGCGATGCTATGGTGCCTGCAATCTCAACGCCAGACATTTGACCTCCGACAATGAGAATCTTGCCTCCACCAGAGCGGCCCTTACGCAGGAGGCCCTCTAGATCTCGATAACTGCTACTGTGAATAATGGGGATAGTAGACTCTTTAGCAAGGCAATCTGGAATAATAGGCTTTCCAAAGAACCCAGATGCCACGAGAAGGTGGCCAAAGTGCTTGGTCTCTGATCCAGTGGTGATGTCCCAGCCTTCAGATGAGTCCCGAGGACGCTCAGCTCGCTGAACCTTTGTGCCCAACTTGAGCTCAAAGTCTGGGTTCCCCGTGAGGAAACGATCAAGATACTTCTAAGATACTTCCCAATCATCCAAGCCTGGGGAAACTGAGGCGTCGCATCATCCCAAGCCAACTCAGAAAACTGCACCGTATGTCTGCTCTGGTTCGCCCACATAAGCGGATGAACCTGTCTCTCCGTATCATCCTTTGAAGTAGGCCAAAGACCTCCGACATGTTTCTGAGCGTCAAAAACAGTGACTTTGAACTCTCCGGGGGCCGTGTTATGAAGCAGCGTCTTGGCTGCAACGAGTCCCGAAGGACCAGCACCTATTGAGAGATTGTCAGTGAGAGATTCTAGTCCGGTGAGTGCATGTCACTCACCAACAATGCAAACAGTCTTTGCCATATTTCTCGCAGAAAATAAGTATCTGATCAGAGTCATATAATGCCCAGTCGGCGTAAATGGAATCCCTGCTCAGATCTCTCTTTTCAAGCCAGGGTTTGAGCGATTTGTCGAAGAGACCTTGTCGTATGACTTTGCTGGCGAATTTATATTAGAAATAGCCGCTGATTTGCCTCCACAACACTCCCGCACCAAAGCAATGACTTTGACTGCAGCCTTTGTACAAGGGAGAGAGGCTGATATGGCAAAACAGTGAGTGAGACGTGAGAAGTAGATGCCCGTAAACGGCTTAGTCGATGTACTCCCGCAAATCCCGGGATCGTCAACTTGGCAGCTTACTAAGCGCTTGTCTCACGAGAAGCGTCATGGTGTTGATCTTGTGCATAATTTCATCTTGAAGGTCATGTGAAAAATGGTATTTCAAATAATGTTATTTCTGTTGAGAAATTTATGTTTATATCAAATCCCAAATACCATTATTTTGCTGGTTCAAATTGTGTCATGAACGTATTCACTCTTTGGTCTTTACCCCAACCATCGTGGGACAGTATTTGTTGGGAGCGTTGTGTTGAAGACTGGGCTTTCAGCCAATGACAATTGTGAACACGAGCAGAATTTACACGTATTCTAATACTACAATCATAGATCGATCGCCTGTTTCTAGATGATATTCAAGCGTTATATGTAACTTCATGGTTTACTTAGAAATCCATTGCTGCAAGTGTAGAGCACTATGCGTTTAGTTGACCCAGACTAACACTCACTACTCTGTACCACCATCACCATCACCATCCTCACTTACACCCGATTCAAGTCTCATTTTAAGCCCATTCTTCTTCATCAAATTAAACCAAGAGATGAAAAACTCATTTTATAAACCGTCGGGACTTGCTGTTTCCCATCACCGCCTGAACCCATCATGCCATGTCCCATCCAGATTAGAAATACGAAACCCCGCCCCCTCGCCAATGTCGTCATACCCACTTGCGTGATTGACCAATCCTCAGTAGACATTGAAGCTTAAAATCACCAGTCTCTCGGATTTAAGAAAGCACTGTCCCTTGACTTATAGATTTCCATACAATCTACTGCCTCCAAACCTCATCAATACTTAAAAATGGCCTCTAAACACGTCCTCATCCTCGGCGGTCACGGCCACGTCGCTCAGCACCTCACTCCCCTCCTCCTCAAGCGTTCCTGGACCGTCACCAGTGTCATCCGTGCTACGGAGCAGGTTCCTACCATTGAGAAGCTTGGCGCCGGCCTTCCCGGCAAGCTCAATGTTCTCGTCCGCAGTATTGAGGATGTCACGTCTCAGGACAAGGCCCAGAGCATCCTGGACGAGGTGAAGCCCGACTACATCGCCTGGAGTGCTGGTATGTTTAATATTGATCTCACTGGAGTTTGATATCATGGTACTAATGGGATATAGGTGCTGGAGGCAAAGGTGCTCCCGAGCGGGTATGCACTTCACCAACTCAAACTCCCTCTTCATGATCTAGCTGCTGACTCCTCCTACAGACCTTCAAGATTGACCGTGACGCAGCAATCCACTTCATCAACGCCGCTGCCACAGTTCCTACCATCACCCGCTTCCTCCTTGTCTCCTACCTCGGTTCTCGCCGGGCAGGTGCCTCGTGGTGGCCTGCTGGCGAGTGGGATGAGTTCCACAAGACCGTCAACAATGGTGTCCTCGCAAACTACTACAAGGCCAAGATCGCCGCCGATGAGGCCCTTTATCGTGTGTCTAAGCAGAGCCCTACGCTTGTCGGTCTCAACCTTCGCCCTGGAACCCTTACCCATAACCCAGCTACCAAGGTTGAGCTTGGAAAGACGGCCCATGTATCATCAAAGGAGGGTATCAGCCGTGAGGCAGTCGCCAAGGTTGCATCAGCCCTTCTTGCAGCTGACGGTGTGAAGAACACTTGGCTCGATCTCCTAGATGGCGACGAAGAGATTGATGCTGCCGTGGAGAGAGTTGTGCGAGACGGCGTGGACGCAGCGGAGGGCGAAGCCATCTACGGCGCCTAGGCGGACGGTCCGATCAAAAACAAGTCTGCCATGATCATGACCATACATGAACAAAAATATGAATAAATTTCATGCTATACTTATTGCAGTTCCCTTACGACCTACTGAGATGCTTCAGCTGCTTTCCCCTCTGCCGGTGATACTCGAAATAACAATTGACCTGCATGCGCTATGTTTCGCCTCAAACGCCATTTTGTCGATAAAATTCCATCAGATAACGGTTGATCTGGTTCCAAATAGGTATCACACTTCCCCAAACTTTCCACTGCGCGGACTGTTCACCTGTTGAGCTCGCTCAAAGGTGTCACGATGCTCGACTCTCAGAGAACCTAGCCCGCTGTCAAGGCGAATCGCCCCAGGACACTCGCTGCGCTTCCGAAACAACTGGGCCTTGGCTGCTCCGACCTCTTCACAAAACGTCTTCCAGCTCGTAGTGAAGTAAATAAGGGCGTTCCACACACCTTGGAGCGGGAGCACACACCCACTCGCAACACTCAGAGGGAAGCTGATCTTGTCATGGTGTGTGAGACTGTAAAGCCGGTTGACCGAACTTGGGATCCAGGTAATCAGGACTGCAAAGCCGAAGATGAAGCTAGTTCGCAAGTACGCCATCTTGACAGGGTCGAGTCGCTTGAGTTTCAGTGAAGCATTCGACCTGACGGCCCGGAGGCGTGAAGCGATCGTCGGTGGCGGGTTTGGAGTGCTGTCAGAGGTGCATGTCGTCTCGAATCTCTGGGGCCTTGTAGGAGTGCTCGGTTCGAGGTGTTCGTAGGTTGCTGGCAAGGCCCACGATCGAGCACGGTTGGGACTCAGTCCGGGATGAATAACACCTGGCATGGCGGGTTCGTCGTGGTGCTTCCGTTTCGGCACAGAAGATGTGATCTGAACCTCTGTAACAGCTGTGCCATAAAACTCCTGGCGGCCTGTGAGATTCTAGAGACAGTGGTCAGCGTTTCCTCTTCTAGTGGCGCTTGAGGGGGAATACCGCTTCCGAGGATCCCTTGGCATCACTGCTCGAGTATGGATTGTTGCTATTCTTTTCCCCACTCCCCAATCGATCTGCAGCGACATTTCTGAGAAGGTTTCGATGATGAAAGACGTGGAATCCGACCGCGATGTAGATGACAATCGACAGGAGTGAGAAGATCCAGATCGGGATGTAGTACGAGTACAGTCGGACGAGACTCCAGTCTGTTCCGATCCAGCACCACAGCTGAGATAAGTCAGCTCGCTGAACTATATACCAAGTGATGAGATGAGCTAGTAAGGGGCATCACTACTTACTGCTGCATCTCCGAAGATGAGGCCGTTGGGGTGGTCTCGAACAGAGATCAGGACGATCGCAGGTATCATAGGGCCGCCGAAACAGATGACACAATAGAGCCAGGCGTACTGTCGAAATGTTCTTGGGTTCGCGTTGAGAAAGAAGACGAGAAACACGTTGATCGCCATGGCAAAAGACCACCAAGGATCAGATTGCATGAACCTGTCGCTCAGGTCAGTAAGTCACACACACTCATTCACATCCAGAGGAACTGCACCATTCGAAGATGAAAGCCTGAGCCTGGCACAAGGTGGAATCTTCGCCTCTCTCAAGCCCATCATATCCTATCATCGAGGCCACACTGGCACCGGCGTTTGCCATGGAAGCGAAGAGAAGAAAGAGATTTGGGGTGGTTCGGAGCTTCTTGAACGCCCAATAGCTCAGCATCACGAGAGTGATGGCCACCATGGAGCATCCCGCTCCGACTCGCTCGATCGTAATGAGAACATCGATTTCCTGAGGCGAAAGTGCCTGACCGTTCTCGGGGCCTTCCATGTTGACGGCGCTTGATGCCTCGAGGCGGCGGTTGGTGGTGGTTGAACGAAAGAGGTGAAGAACCGCCAGAGCGAAGGAAGCGGGGGGAGGGGATGAAATGAGCGGAGTTGAGGCAGGCACGAACCCTCTAAAAAGAGAGATGGGATCTCGAGGTTGCACCTTCTACTCGGGAAGGAAGGAAGGCAGGCAGGCACAGTGCGTTGTGATAGAGTTGGCAGGTGCCACCAGTGGCAACCAGTGCAGGTACTCCCGAGGGGGCTCCCACTGAATCACAACGAGAGAAAATGTCACCGAGAGCCTCCGAGGAAATAATCGAACGATTCCGATTCCTGTTTGCTTACAATTGGCCTTTTTGTGACCACAATGGCGTATTCGAGGGCCTATCATGGTCGTTCGCCTTGGCGTTTGCGTGAACCACTTGAGTAAGGCCATGTTGTATAGAGCTCACCACGAAGAGGGAACATGTTGGTAGCCCAATCAGATGAATTATTAACCGAGTTCAGTTTATCGGTATGAAAAGATGTCAAGACCAGCGGTCAACGATATGAGTGATGCTCTCGTCAAATCTGGGGTATATATCCAAGTGTGCACAAAGGTGTCACCGAGTACAACCACACCCCGCAAGAAACTTAGTGCCCGTTTGACCTCGGCCATTATTTCCATCCAATTGGAAGTTTTATCAAATCTTTAGCAACTCGGTCTAATTCCTGGGCCATCCATCGAGCAATAGTTCTGGCTGCGACTTGCCCAAAGAGCGACAAGGAACAACAAACCCTCATTCTATTGGTTCTTTGCGAGATCGACGCCCAGATAGGTACCTCGGTTTCACAATCCCGCGGCCCCGACAAATTTCCCAACCCTACCTTGTTATTATCGCTCATCCTCCCATCTATAAATACATCCTCTCCGTTTTTGGTCACGTTAGGTTGTTGGATGATGCTAGTCGCAAGATCTATCCTAAAAACGTTCCCAAACCGCGCTGTCAAGAGCCTGCTTTCTCCGGCTTCAACCTCCAGCCCCGCGTTGCGGAGACCATCACATCGGACCGGCCAGCACTATTGCGACTCATCGTCAACCTTTCTTCTACCACCCATTTTCATCGCGAGCTTCATCGAAAATGTCTTTCCCTCCTATCGACACCACCATCGTGTGCCCGGCTCTCAACATCCTCTTCCCGGGCACACCGCCAGACCTCTTTGCCTCTGAACTCACCTTCTTCGCTGCTGTGCCTTGGACGGCCTCTCTTCTATCAGCTCCAAATACAATCCCCTTCCTTCCATCATGTCGGAACCCGTTATCGTCAGCGCATGACCAGCTCTTCGGTTTCACTCTCAACAACGAACGTGGTCTCTCCCATCTCATCAGCTTCTTCCATGCCCCGAGCACCGATGTCGCCAAGGACCCCTCACACAGTATCACCGAGACCGTCACTCTCGTGTCTCTGGGTGACGGCCTCAGCGGGTTCCCTGGAGTGACTCATGGCGGAATGATTGCTTCGTTGCTTGATGAGTCCATGGGGACGATATTTGAGCTGAATAGCACGTTGAGAAAGGAAGCGAGAGCGTTCCAGACGCCCAATGTAACGGGCGGGCTAGACATCAAGTACTTAAAGCCAGTCCCCACAAACGCCGTGTATTACATCACTTCGACTGTAGACGAGACCGATGGTAGAAAGACTAAAATCCGGAGCGAGTTGAAAGACAAAGATGGCGAGGTATTGGCCAAGTGCTCGAGCAACTGGGTAGCACTCAAGTCAAACCTGTGATCATAGGGTGGGTTCGCTTAGGAATAGATACAGGAAGTTTAAGGAATAAGAAGGAGAGCAGTGCTCGTAGATTAGAACATGATAAGAAAGAACTGCATAGTAGAGAATGCTAGAGTAACAAATGAAAACTATCCTTGCAAAACCAATCCCAGGTATCTTTTCACCACGAAGAAACGTCCCAGCCCATCTAGCCCAGATTTCATAAGTTCGGCCGTAACAGTCATAGTCCAATCACTTGGAGCTCTCCCCCCTCTCCGATCTCATACCAGGAACAAATGTCTTGACAGCATCCTTGACCTTGTGGGGGTCCTCGAGAGCCTCGTATGCCGCTTCTCGCTTGCTCTTCTGTCCTTGCTCCCAACCAGCCTCACGGTCATCCAGCTCACTCTCGGCTGAACTGATGCTGCTCTGGCTTCTGTTCATCACCATGTTGATCATTCTGCCCTCGCTCTTCTTGGTTGTCCTCTGAACCTCCTTCATGTCTTGTAGCTCCTTGTCCTCCCAATGCATCACCACGATGCCAAGCTCTGGGAAGTTCTTCTCCAGGAACTCCTTCAGCAGTGGAAGAGTAGACTTGTCAGGTCGATAGGTGCCCGAATCATTGTCAATGACGAGCTGGTAGTACGCAGGATTGTGTGGAGGGTCGTTCTTGGGTGGTCCACCAGAGACAGGTTCGTTCGGGTGCGTCTGCTCCTTAGGATGGACCTCATCCGAAGACACAGGATGCTTGAGTCGTCGAATAAAGAACTCGCCTGAGCAAGCGATGTACGTCTCGACATCAGAATGCATGGTATGCTTGCTCAACATGTCAATGCCGAACTCCTTGCCCGTCTCGGTGAACCTAAACATGCCATCTAGAGTCAACACGTAGGTGAAGATGCGACCTCCCTCGTCAAAGTGGACCAGTTTCAGGAACTGAAGCGCAGCCTCCTTAGAGCACGCGTCAAAGTCGCCATACTCAGTCGACTGGTTGAAGTTGTAAATGCGGCGGTGCTGGCTGTGCAGAGCCTTATTTAGAATCTTGCCGCGTAAGCCCGTTGACGAGTAGATGGAGGCGATGATGGGTCTGAACTCGACAAAGCGGTGGTACAGCTTTGGAGGCACCGGGCCTTGAAGCTGCATCTCGTTGGCTTGGAAGCTATTGTAACATGTCAGTCTAGGACTTGAGATGGGGATAGGGCACGTACTCGTATTTTTGAGTCCTCGGCTTCTTTTTTCCATTCTTATCGACTTGTTCATTTCCTTCCTCTCGGGCGTCATCCTCCGCATTCGCATTCACCTTTACACCGGCGATGCGACCAATCAAAGGACTAAAGTGCTTGACCCAGGTTGTTGGTCCTACCGTGTACATCTGAGCATAAGGCGGATCGGATGGTCCCAGCAGCTCCATACTCAGATGGAGAACGGGCGTCATATGCACGTTCGAGTTGACGACGCTGGTGAGAGCCTTAGCGAAATATGCCCTCTTGCTCATCATGCGCTTCTTGGCCTTGTACGTCTCGTCCAGTCCCTTCCATGTGTCGGATAAGCGATCAATCTTGATCGTCACGTTGCCCAGTCTGTCGTCGTGATCCGGAAAGTCCTCATCGTACATTCGGCACTTAAGCGTGAACCCGGTAGGAGGGACGTTGGCAACAACCCATTCTTCCTCCCACTTGGGCTCTGTGGTCCTTCTTATGGTTCTCGTCCTGTGAACGAGGTCCGGATCCTCCTTGTGCCTCTTGGGCTGGGTACCTCGAAGCGTCGCGACGAGGAAAGGGTCTGAAGAGGCCGTAACAAAGTCTGCGGGTGGAAGATTGGAGGCGCTGTGAAAGATGAAGCGGATCGTGTAACCCTGAGGCGCATCTGGTAGAGGAGTAGGGTCGAAGCCACCGGGAGGACCGTTCTTAACCTTGTTGATGCGCTCCTTCAGACCGGTTCCTATCCTCGTAGGATGTTTCAACAAGTTGTGGCCATCTTCGTGAGAATCTGGCGACTTTGGCGCGCCATTAGTTTGCGCTGTAGATACGCCGTTCTGGCCATTTTGTGTAGTTCCGTTATGGCCGTTCGTCTGGGCCTCGGGGGTGTCTGGGGCTGACATTTCGAATTGGATCGCGAGGCTGGCTTCGCGGGGTTTGCGACAGTGAAGCTCGCGGCTTTCAAGATGCGCCCGATAGCGTATCTATCAGTGAAGCAAGTAGCTTCCAGGTCCCGGGACAGCCGAGTAGATCAGCACTCTGTGACCCGCGTACCGGGTTTATGACAGTATGATGAGGAGGAAGATGCAGGATTGAGTTCACGAGGAGGCGTTGGGAAGGCTGGTTCGCAGGGTCCTGTGGTGTGATGGTTGGATATGGATGGGCGCGCGTCGCAACGCAGCTCGGTAGTGAGGATATCATCCGTTTTGGGTCAAGAGCTACTCGATGGCGGCGGACGGTGGCTGATATTTGAATGCGCCAATGCCCGTTTTTCCCCTTGACACGATTTTTCCCATTCTCTTTCAGGCTGTGCGAGAAGAGATACATAGCAACCCAGCCCAGCCACTCTTCATCTGCCCATCTACCGTATACACAAGACCTTGGCGACAACGGCTGCGCAAGCTCGGCATCGCCAGCTCGCAACAGGTACCGTGGTTTCTGACGTCATGCTCACCGTCAAGACAGCTCCTGACTGTAGAAACTCCCGGATCCAGCGGCACATAGCGCGCCAAGGGCTGGGCCCGTAGCGGTTAACAGATGCCGCGTAGCGCCCAGGATCTGGGCACTCACCCACCAAAACTCGCCGACTTGGGGGGAACCCTGATTGTCTCTGGCCTGGGGACGTGTCTTGACAGGTTCCACAGGACTCAACCGTTGCTTCTCATTGGCCGGTGCGTACCAATCTTCATGATGGTTTCGGAACACGGCAATGCGAACAGGCGCGGGTAATTTCCATTAAATAACTTATATGTACATCATCAGCCTAGGGTCCTAGGGTCCTGTTCTAAATCGATCGAGAGTGATCCGACTTGAGATCAATAATGTGATGGAGGCCTCTCTCGCCAAGTTTACATGCTGCAGCCAAGATGCTTCATGATACTGGGCATCTGCGCATTCAAAGACATTCATCAGACCAACAGCATGATTCTGAGAAAACATCTGCAAGTATCCATGGCCTTGGCCCGGCGGCCTCCCAAGTATCGGTGTGGGCTCGATAACGAACAAACTCTTGCTCTCTTTCCCTTGTACAACGGCAATGCATGAGACGACGGCCCGACAGATTCAGGGGTGCAATTAACCTACAGACAGCCCTACGACAGACAAAGTTCCCAACTAGGTTCATAAAAATGCCTTGCGGGTTCATTCTAACGACGTGCTGTAAAATACGAAAGTCCCAATGATAACTTGCGGTCTCGGCCGATATACTTTTCAGCCCCGGTTACGGCCATTCCGAAAAACCAGGGGTTATCAGCCCTCATCTCCGCGGTATGCTTGATAATTATCATACTCGGGTGCTCAAACAGGGCCATAAGTATGCCTTGTAGGGTGGGCTCGACGGCGCAATATACGAAAACTCCAATGATATCTTTCAGTCTCGGCCGATATGTTGCGTGCTGGTCGCGGTCATTCCGAAAAGGAGCCGTGCCAAACAGTCACTGTCCTTAACATGCTTGGTAATGATTGCAATCCTAGTGCTCCATCCAGAAAAACGTCCTCACAAAGACCCTTGCGACGATCAGGACTCAGTGGTCCTAACCAGCCCAAGCCAAGGATAAGTCAGCAGCTGAGGGCACGTACGCCCACCCTTCCTAAAGCAGGAGTTACCAAAGTTCTTTTATAACATGACGCTCTATTAATACCATTGGGTTGTTCGTAAAATCTGAGTAGTATCAAGGCTGAGTCAAGTTGGCATGATGACTGTGGTCATGAGTTAGCCGTTCATGTTGCTGCTGTATCTAAGTACGATGGGGCCTGGACGATGCCACACTCGAAACCCAATGACGGTCAAAGCCGGCAGTTACTCTCCCTATAATAATGAAGACCATATCATCGTCTAGATAAACTCAAATATTATTCGCTGTCACGTATAGCTTTGGAATGGGCGAGTACATCTGGCCAACTGTGCGATGTCATTGAATGAGACAACATTTTCCAAGCCAAGCGTGCCCACATACAGCATATAAGATGTCGGTAATTCCTATATGAGAAACTTACATTTGTGAATTCTAAGAGAACAACATAATCACAAGTTCGGGACGAGCAATACCCATCATCAGTCTCGGTTTTGGGCCCTTTTACTTGTCCCCTTCTCTGAGCAAGATAAGAAATTTGATGGAATCTAACTTCCCAATCAATAGTAAATCTATACTTAACGTTACATGCGGTCCGCAGAAGCTCATAGACTTAAGGTATAGTTGCTGCGGTTTCCACCTCTCGCCATCCCAAGCGACATATGCATACCGACGTTGGTCAATGACATAACTCAACCTAGATACCTACTTTCATTGTAACATAATATGTATTATAAATCTCTCGCTAGTTTGCGTTATTCCGAATGCAATCGTCTGATGTAAGCGATGCTGTCGTTGCAGTGTATACGATGTCTAGGGACGATTAGGCCGGGTCGGCATTGAACACCTACGCACAAGTGTGAATCTGTACATAGTCTTAGAAACTGGCGAAGTTTCGCTTTAAGAAATTCACATTAATTTTTACTCTTCTCATTTGTTACCTTAACCCGTTAAGGACTGTATATCACAAACAATAACGGGGACAAGCAGGAATATGGTACTTCTAGTTGATCCGCAAGGCATCCAACCACCAAGAGAATCACTTCTCAGTCGCACAAGCAGTAACCATCTCGTCCTCTCAGAGCCTGTCGTAAGATGAACCCTTGGCCATTCTCTTGAGTAATTCGACCAGATTTTGGGGAGACTATGTTGTCATTGACAATCTCCAGCTATCCCTCTAGGGTACCCATTCCAGATGAGAGAATCATATCCAGTGATTCAATTGTATGCAATTTTCTCTCCACATATACATGAATGCTGATCATTCTAGTTCGAAGCATGCTTATTTTGCTATAATATATCCACAGGGGTGGTGACTGAAGCGACCCATTGGAGTATCCTATAGTTACTGACAGCTTTTTCAATCTTACATTTGGTAGTAATCTCTTTGCAATCATTCCATCAAAGAGCAAGTACTTGGCACAGCCATTACTACTAACATTCGGCAATTCTTTCAGTGTAACAAACCCTATTCATTAGTTAGCCAGGCGCCTGCCACATTTGAGTATTGCCCAGTCATCGCGCGCAGAAGCTACTGGACCTAGGATTCTACCGTCTTTTATAGACCCCCTGCGAAACAGTGAGTGTTAACATCTGAAGTTTCAAGTCTTCTATGAGATAAAAAGGCAGTAGTAGTTAGATATTTCGCAGTCAATGGCAACGGCATGTGGCGGTGATACTCAAGCTCATCACACTGCTGTGGAGTTTGAGGATACTCAATCCGCCACGTTCTCTATCTTACCAAGACTGACTGATACTAATCCATCTTCTACTGGCCAAATCCAGTTGGCGTTGAAGTATGCTGCTAGACGCTCGGTTAGATGCTCGTCAAAGACATCCAAGGATGCACTTCATTGTGCGTTTTAGAGCTACAATTGAACTCATTCAGCATTCCTGCCTCTGCGTCCGTCGCAAGTCTCCGATGACACTGCGCATCCAGCCACCGGAGTCGTCCGAGCCCTCTAGTAGGTTTTGATCAAGCCGAAAACAGGTCATATGAGGCCACTTTGAGTCGCTTAATCTACGTCTCTTACTTTCTTTTTACGGTCTTAGACCCCACGCGAAAGTCCTGGGTGTCTTGCTCGGAGCTTCAATCGTATGGGCTTCATGGAGTTCAACAACGCAATCTCCGATACTGATACATCCTTCCAGTCTGGGGTCCAAGCTAGTTCCTTTACCCCATTTCCCGCATTGTTGAAGTTCTATGAGAGAGTAAGAGTACTCAAGCGCAAACTAGAGTGGAGTGGGCCCAGCATATTATCGCGGCTACATCGGTTGGCAAGAATGCAGGTAAAAGCGAGGTCTCGGATGAAACCATGTTTCAAACTTGTGAGCTCGGTGTTATCATCGTGGTGTTTTACAAAATCACCAATCCTTGAGAAGCTCAATTGGTCCCGATGTTTCACCTGCCAAGCCATGCTTCAAGGATGCCTCAATCACCACCAATTATGTCTTTTCAACATGCGTGTAAGTCTGGTGAACCTCAGCATCCATGGGTGCCTCAATATCTTTTCAACCCCCATGAATAGAGGCCTTATGCATCGTCAAGACTGTCACTATGACGCAATCTTCTCTCGGGTATCTCCCAACAGCCACAACACCCAATTCGAGAAAGCCTATGCTAACAAGTCACACAAAACGCATGGTGATATAGACCTCGGCGCATCTTCGCAACCATGCCTCGCTTGAGGGCTGATATCCTGCCGAGTACAACACCACATGCTCGCCTCTCCAGTCTCTACTCTCCACGTGTCGGGCGCTACTATCCAACACCGAGACATGAAGCGCATGGCTCGGTTGCATACCCATGTCCTTTGCGAGCTGGGCACTTGTGAGACGAGTCCGGAGGAGCCACGAAGGATGGGAACGATCGGTGTGGCATGCAAAAGATGTTTCACGGCGTTGCTGGGTGTGGAGTACAGCACATATGTCCTCGATTGTGATGATGGCCATCGTCGATGAGCTCTGGCTCGGGGGAGACTTGCAGAGCGCCTGCATGGTACGTCCGATATGTTTCGGCCTCATGCTTGTGGGATTCATGCGGAGGGGACATCTTGTCAGATTTTCCAACAGTCTCAGCTCGAATGCACCCTCAAATGTGATCTGTAGTCAGTAAGTATGATGGCACAGCTGAACCCATGAAAGCTGAAATGGTTATCAATCTACACATATCAGGACCCAGAGTTCAGGTAATCATCTCGGCAATGAAGAGCCGCCGCCTCGGAAGATATGCAGGGCAACATACCTCTAGTTACTCAAGGATAGTCCTCTGAGAGACTGCAATCAGAGATCGAGGAATCACAAATGCAAGATGCCGCAGGCACGATCTGCACGACGTCAATTGAGGACGATTCAGTGGTGACCCTGGGGTCCTTCAAAACTCCGCCCTTGACTGTTACACAGACAACTTCCTTCCAGCCGCAGTATCACGCTTGCTGAACACGCTCCCTCAATTCATTCGCGCAAGTGACTCAATTTCTGACTTGTCATCATGGGGAGATTGAAGTGCCTGCAAGGTATCAGACTACCTTGTCAGTATCACGCCCGCATCCCCGAAAAGGCCGAAATACTTCGGCTGCGTGGGCCTCAACTCTTCCTGCAGCAAGGTATGGGTGACGGGTTGCAACAGGAGAGCACACTGCGGCAGGCCGATTTTGGGGGCATGGATAGTTATGCATGCTTTCTTGGCAGTTATCTGAGTGTTCAGCGATATAGCAGCTGAACTGCCATGCTACCATGATCTGACTGTGAGAGGATGGAGTGGGCGGTCGAAACATAACCAACCAGCAAGCCTGCCAGCGTGTCGGCCGAGATTAGGCTGTACCAAAGGAGCGAGCCGGGTTGAAACGAGGCTGAGGGATAATATTGACACTACCTCGTTTCATGTTGGTCTGCCTGGTGTCATGTTGTCTTGATAAACCATGAAAACGCGTTGCTTTTTTCCAAGCTTGGATGAGGATGAGCATCAAGACCCACTGCGTCGTCGCCTGAGACGGACGGTATGCGCGTGAATATGTATGGATGTATCTCCGCAGCAGGTACAGTCCCTACCTACAGTACATTGACTACCTACCTAAGAATAGATCAGCCCAATCGGTAGAAGAGGTAGCCGTAGGTAGTTTGTTTGACGACGGAACGGGACCCTGAGGAATCGATGGTGATGATTGGTTTGGATGTCAAATCATCCATCCGCCGTGATGGAGATGGCCAAGGACCGAATACGCACTCTTTAAGCACAGCAGCGGCTACAATTGAGCCATGTACTTACTGTACCTACGGATACCAACAATTGAGGTACTTTTCCCGGACCAACAAGGGGATTTACCGCCCTTTCTAAACCCTGCACGTGTTGCCATCCAAGGGCCCGGCCTGGGGTATCACGACGGACAATCAAAATGTATCTTTTTTCCATGGATTCTCGATTCTGCGAGCTTCTCCCACTCGTCATCCCAAGTGGAGCCTTCACGCAAGCTGATTGGCATTGTTCGTCATTCCGGCTTGCCCATGCCCCGCCGTCGATCTCATTGCCCCTCCATTGCGCCCTGGGATTGGAAGAGCTGACCCCGGGGCTCTGAAGCCATCCAACCACGCATCGCCGAGGGGACTGAGCCAGCAAGCTCTCAACACTCCTTCGTACCTTTTTTTCCCCAAGTCAATTCCTGGTCTGGCCTGGCTGTGATTCATTGTGCCTGCCTTCCCGATTCTGCTACTCTGCTCAGCTCTCCCCCTTTCCTTTAAAGCTCCACGTCCGTCTCCTCCCTTCCAACATGCGGTCTTTCTCTCTTGCATCCATCTCCCGCGCATCTCGCATTACCACTAGACTCAACACCTTTGCACCTCAATCTCGCAACTTCTCCTTTACACAAGCCATCATGGGTGTTACCAAGACTACTCACCAGGAGGGCAGCGGCGCTATCCCTCAGGTCGGCCAGACCGTCACCATTGAGTACACTGGCTACCTCAAGGACGAGTCCAAGCCCGACAACAAGGGCGAGAAGTAAGCGCCCTCACATTGAAGTATCGACAATAGCTAACCTTTCCCTCTTCAAGGTTCGACTCTTCCGTTGGCCGCGGCGACTTTGTCGTCAAGATTGGCGTTGGCCAGGTCATCAAGGGTACGCGAGCCCCATACCTATCCTCCTCCGCCTTTCCGAGCAACTAGAGACGAAATATTTCGATGCTAACAAGACACGCTCCACAGGTTGGGATGAGGGCGTCACCCAGATGCAGGTTGGCGAGAAGGCCACTCTTGACATCTCTCCGTAAGTTCTCCTCTTCAAACATTGCGTCGAACGCATCATTGACAAGCTTCCTCCAGCGACTACGGCTATGGTGCTCGGTAAGCCCTCCAAGTCTCCCCTCTCGACCCGGCACAGACCAATCGTGCCCCCCGCTCCCCCAAACGTGGCTCATTGTTGTCGCCGGAGCTCCGACACTATTTACATCACCTTGATTCGAGCTTCAGGCGGCGCATTAGCTAACACAACCACTACAGCGGCTTCCCCGGCCACATTCCCCCCAACTCCAGCCTCATCTTGTAAGTGCAAAAAGCTTGCCAGAGCCAATCGGACACGCCACTAATTGAATCCAGCGATGTCGAGCTCAAGAAGGTCCAATAAGTGCGCCAATTGTCGCCGTCGCTGTCGGTCGCCTTCGGCAACTGGAGATTTGTAACGAATCTGCCAGCTCAACGAACCTACGACTAGCCCATTGCTCATTATTACCTATACCCAGAGATACCTAGCATTGGGCACAGTTCGATTCGGGTAGATTCTACACCGCTATCGTAACTATGCGAACGGCTAAATAAAGAACAATCGATGCCTGCCCTTATTTCATGCTGCAGTGATTAACTTTTGCTCATCCTTGTCTTGCCTCCATGTTTGCATCTGGATAGAGCTCCACCCTCGAGTCAGAGGTCACAAGCCTGCAGGTGTATCCGTATTGAATGCTGCAACTGTGAACGACTCATGCCATAGCTGCGCATTCACCTCCTTTGTAGTACCGGGAAAACTTGGCTATTTATTCATCTTTCATCTATGAGAACTCATGATCTTTGACCTGCAGTGAAGATGCATGGCGTGCCCCGCGGCATGATGCTTTGACCCCGCCAACGAGGACCAAGCACTGTACCTCACCAAAGCAGGGCGAGCTCACCCCAGACTGGACTGGCGCTGACAAAAGCAGTCGGCGTACACCACTATCAACAACCTTTTTGGATTACTGTGCATAGACCATACCAAGCCGTATGAGGTCAATAGAATCCAACAGAATCTTGGTGCAGGCACAGGTGGCCAGTTTTGTCAACTCTTGACCCATGCCATGGAGGGGCCAAAGCCCACCAAAGCTCCAGGGTAATCATCCTCTCACTGGCCGCGGGGCAACCAGCTGGTGTGTACCTGGCCTGTCACCCCACTCACTCCAACATTGTTGCCCCTCATCGGCTTTCTTGTTCGCTTATGTAAGGCACAAGCTGGATTACCCGCTTCCAACACGCGCCAGCTCATGCCTCATGCCGCACTCACACTGCCTGCGCTAAGCTCCCTCGGGCCATTACCTCATCAACCAACCGTACGCGCTCACAGCCTCAGTCTTCTCTCCTACCTGACTCCGTGGCAGGAAATCTTGTCTCTCACAAATCACCAATCCACCAACGTACACATTTTCTTATCACCGCTACCGTCTGCGACGAGCATCGAAATCGCCCGCAGATACATACATCCATCTCTCGTCACTCTCCCATCTGCCCCTCACCGTCAACCTTTTGCTCGGCGGGGTTGAGCTCTGCCTGGTGCTGGATCACCTTCACAACCGCCCGGTTTACCACCTTCAACATAGCGTCTGAAGCAGACAAGCTGGGGAAGCGAAAGCTCTCCAACGGGGAGTCACCTACCCATAAGCGCACTATGGTTGTGAGTACATCCTGTCCGGGTTCGCCCTTTTCCAAGGCTGTAACTTCATGACTCGGATCATGTTGCGTGCGGGCAGCGGGCCCGTTCTCATCTGCACGCTGCCGACCCGTTGGCGCAAGCCTGGTATGGTGAAAGCTGACTTTTGCTCGACTCCTAGGACCAAAAAGTTGCCCGAGGTCGACCTCGCGACCCGGATGCAGGTCGACGAGTCCGTCATCGGACACACCGAGATCGACGAGTCCCTCTACAGCCGACAGCTCTATGTTTTGGGCCACGAGGCCATGAAGCGCATGGGCGCTTCGAATGTTCTCATCGTTGGTCTGAAGGGTCTCGGTGTCGAGGTTGCCAAGAACATCGCCTTGGCGGGTGTCAAGAGTCTCACACTCTACGACCCCGCTCCAGTTCAACTTGCCGACCTCTCCTCTCAGTTCTTCCTCACCCCCAGCGACGTCGGCAAGCCCAGAGACGAGGTTACCGTGCCCCGCGTTGCCGAACTGAACGCCTACACCCCCGTCAAGGTCCACCAGTCCCCCGGCTTGGACGACAACTTCTCCCAGTTCGACAAGTACCAGGTCGTCGTCCTAACCAACGTTCCTATCCACCATCAGAAGGCCATCGGCGATTACTGCCATAGCAAGGGCATCTATGTCGTTATTGCCGACACATTTGGTCTCTTCGGTTCCATTTTCTGCGATTTTTGGCGACAAGTTCACCGTCATCGACCCCACTGGCGAGACTCCTCTCAGTGGCATCGTTGCTGGAATCGATGAGGAGGGCTTGGTCTCTGCTTTGGACGAGACTCGACACGGTTTGGAAGATGGCGACTACGTGACATTCTCCGAGGTCGAAGGCATGGAGGCTTTGAACGGCTGCGAGCCCCGCAAGATTACTGTCAAGGGTCCTTACACCTTCTCGATCGGCGACGTGTCCGGGCTCGGCCAGTATAAGCGGGGTGGCATGTACCAGCAAGTCAAGATGCCTAAGATCGTCAACTTCAAGAGTTTCACCAATGCCTTGAAGGAACCTGAGTTCCTCATCTCCGACTTTGCCAAGTTCGACCGCCCTCAACAACTGCACCTTGGTTTCCAGGCTCTGCATGCCTTCCAGGTCTTGAAGGGGCGACTCCCCAACCCTATGGACGACGAGGATGCGATCATTGTGTTGGGTGCCGCCAAGAAGTTTGCTGATGAGGAGGGTCTGGAGATTGAGCTGGATGAGAAGCTTCTGAAGGAGCTGAGCTACCAGGCTCTGGGTGACCTCAACCCCATGGCCGCTTACTTTGGTGGTATCACGGCTCAGGAGATCCTGAAGGCTGTTTCTGGCAAGTTCCAGCCCATCAACCAGTGGATGTACTTTGACTCTCTCGAGTCCCTACCCACAAGTACCAAGCGTTCCCCTGAGCTTTGCAAGCCTATCGGTAGCCGTTACGATGGTCAGATCGCCGTCTTTGGAACCGAGTACCAGAACAAGATTGCGAACCTGAAGCAATTCCTTGTCGGAGCTGGTGCCATTGGATGCGAGATGCTCAAGAACTGGGCCATGATTGGTCTTGGAACGGGCCCCGAGGGCAAGATCTGGGTGACTGACATGGACTCGATTGAGAGGAGCAACCTGAACCGACAGTTCCTCTTCCGTGCCGACGATGTTGGTCACATGAAGAGTGACTGTGCCGCCAAGGCAGTCCAGCGCATGAACCCCGACCTCGAAGGCCACATTGTGACGCTGAAGGAGCGCGTTAGTCCCGACACCGAGAGCGTTTTTCAATGAGGAGTTCTGGCGCAACCTCGACGGTGTGACCAATGCCCTCGACAACGTTGAGGCGCGAACATATGTGGATCGACGATGTGTCTTCTTCCAGAAGCCTCTTCTCGAGAGTGGTACTCTTGGAACCAAGGGTAACACACAGGTTGTTCTCCCTCACCTTACCGAGTCCTACTCTTCCTCGCAGGACCCCCCTGAGAAGGAATTCCCTATGTGCACTATCCGATCCTTCCCTAACCGCATTGAGCACACCATCGCATGGTCCAAGGAGTACATGTTTGAGAAGCTCTTTGTCAAGGCTCCCCAGACTGTCAACCTGTACCTGACCCAGCCCAACTTCCTGGAGTCAACACTGAAGCAGGGTGGCAACCAGAAGGAGACACTCGAGACAATCCGCAACTACCTCACAACCGAGCGGCCACGAACTTTCGAGGACTGTATCGCCTGGGCTCGTCGACTCTTCGAGACCGAGTTCGCCAACAAGATCCAGCAACTTCTCTACAACTTCCCCAAGGACTCCGAGACATCGTCTGGAACACCCTTCTGGTCTGGTCCCAAGCGTGCTCCGGATGCGCTCAAGTTTGATCCCAACAACCCCACACACTTTGGGTTCATCGTGGCCGCTGCCAACCTCCACGCCTTCAACTATGACATCAAGTCGCCTGGAACTGACAGGTCTATCTACCTGCGGGAACTGGATAATGTCATTGTGCCCGATTTCACCCCCGACTCGAGCGTGAAGATCCAGGCTGACGATAAGGAGCCTGTAAGTAATTGTATAATCCCTAGAATATTAGATACTAATCGGATTCAGGAACCGGAGGCGAGCAGCTTCGACGACAACGATGAGTTGGATAAGCTGACGGCTAGCCTGCCCGCACCCAACACCCTGTCCGGCTTCCAGTTGGTGCCTGTGGACTTTGAGAAGGACGACGACTCGAACCACCACATCGACTTCATTACTGCTTGTAGTAACCTGAGAGCGGAGAACTACAAGATTGAGCCCGCTGATCGCCACAAGACCAAGTTCATTGCTGGCAAGATCATTCCCGCCATTGCCACCACAACGGCCCTTGTCACCGGTCTGGTGGTCCTGGAGCTGTTCAAGATCATCGATGGCAAGGATGATATCGAGCAGTACAAGAACGGTTTCATCAACCTGGCTCTGCCCTTCTTTGGCTTCAGTGAGCCCATCGCCAGCCCCAAGGTGGTGTACAAGGGACCTGAGGGTGATGTCAAGTTGGACAAGATTTGGGATCGATTCGAGATTGATGATATTACTCTGAGGGAGCTACTGGATACCTTCAAGGAGAAGGGACTGACCATCAGCATGCTCAGCTCAGGAGTCAGCCTTCTGTATGCCGCCTTCTTCCCCCCTGCCAAGTTGAAGGAGCGATATGAGATGAAGCTGAGCAAGCTGGTGGAGACGATCTCTAAGAAGCCTATCCCTGATCACCAGAAGGAGGTCATCTTTGAGATTGTAGCGGAGGATCTCGCCGAGGAGGACGTTGAAGTCCCCTATATCAAGGTGAAGATTGCATGAGTGAGATCCATGAGAAGATTATTGTCGGTCATTCAGATATGTACGGAAGCGATAGAAGGAACAGAGTGCAATGAAAGAGCACACGAATAAAGGATAAGCGAATTCATAAAGATAGATGAAATTCATTATGCTTGATGTGACTATGAAATTATTGGTCAACTTTGAATCATGCTATTTAGGCTGGTCTGGATGGTGTAAGGATCCAATACGGATGGATGCCTCATAACCTGCAGTGAACGGAATGCGGGGTAGCCGAGGCCACCTTGACCGGGGACTCCAGAGAGTTGCAGTACCGATGGAAGAAGGCAAGATCTTGTGAATGTCAAGACGTATTCGAGGCCAATAGCCGGGCGTGGTTATTTTCCTAGCTTCACCTCCAAGTGGTTTACGAAGGCCCATGTCATGATGAATGGGCAGCTTATCAAGACAAGACAGCGAATTAACTAAGCGGCACGCATACGAGGGGAACCTGTACAGGCACGGCCGGCCGTGATTATAAAGTCACGTGATATATCTCA
>NKCK01000052.1:0-209824 GCA_003946995.1 Fusarium oligoseptatum | reverse complement strand
GGGCCGGGGTCATGGAGGCCCGGCGGGGGGTTGGTTGGTTGGGTGGAAGACGGGGGAGGATTCAGAGGAAGAGATTGAAAGAGATGAGTTTATCGTTGACGGAGGAGATACCCAGTACGGACAGAGTCGATAATGCCAAGTAAACACAACTGGTATGGACTTGGAATAACACAGCAACCGGTCAAATTACTTGCATCAAATGTCTAAGAGAGCCTGGTGTGGTTGTCCCTGGATCTTGAGCCTCCTCCTTCAGGCCGGCCCTCTTTGGGCTCTTCTCCCGCCGGCCACGTTGGCATGCTTGTCTCACTTTGGTCCCACACCCCTTGTTGTTTGGGTCGATCTTGTGCATGCACTAGCATCGAGATGGTTGCATCTTGTGCAACTCATCCCGTGTATCCATCCCTTTGGAGGGGCGGCCAACCCTCTTCACTCTTGTTTGGGTTGTACAGAGATTTCATCCATGGTTGGGTAAGTGTAGATCTGTAACGAACGAACCTTTGCTACATCCATTCTTCCATACCTTGCACCTGTCGATACTCCAAACTGTTAACGTCATGGTCTATCCATGTATCAGCTGACACACCTATCGCTCCATACCGGATCCTCTTGGTGGCAGTGTTACCATGATTCTAAATCGGGATACACAACTCAACTCATACGACACTTGAGTTGTCCTCGCCTGCATCATGATACAATTATTGTAGAAAACACGATACCAAAACTGAAACAAACATTATTCCTCCTCTCTATAATTAATTACCTATCCATAATGGTTCTCCGTGCACAAAAACTGATTCCATCCACTTCACATTCGCCCACTTAACACTCAGATCCATTCCTGGCTGAACGCCGCGCCACTCCCAAAACACACCAAAATGCATACCAGGAACAACCCAACCTGACTCAAGTCCCAAAACTTCACTCAGCCGCCTCCTACAGCAACTCTCGGCCGCTGTTGGACCGATCCTCGTCGATGAATCCATTCTCTAGCTCGTACGAGCCCTCCTTGCGGGCCTTCTTGGCTGCCTTCTTCTGCTCCTTCTCCCGCTTCTTCTGCTCCTTCTCCCGCTTCTTCTGCTGCTTGAGAGCCTTCTTCTCCTTGCGGCTGAGGTGGGGGAACTCGCTGTCGGGACCACGGAGGACAAAGCCTGGGTGCATCACATTGAGTAGCACGAGCGCAAAAAGGATCGGGAACGCATCGAGTCCGAGAGGGTAGCCCTCATGGGTAAGGAGCTTGTTGTTCTCGTCGACACCGGGACCAAACTCGACGAGACGGTAGACGATTCGGATCTTGAGTTTTGTTAGCTCATGTCTCGCTTATACAACAACAGGAAGCACTTACGATGATCAGGATCAGAACAAGCAGCATAGTCAAGATGAGCCACTTCATCCGACCAATGTCGCGACCCTCAATCTCCCTGAGCTTGTAGTAGAAGAAAGCAGTCAAACCGCTGAAGATGACGATTATGCCCAGCTGCACGCCGACACCTGCCATGTAAATCTTTTGTCCGATTCGAATGATGTTCGCGTCTCCGTCTCCGTCGTTGGAGAGCATACTTCCACCGCCACCCTGCACAAGGAACAAGATGACATCGATCCAGACGAAGATGACGGTCATTCGAATGGCCCTGATACCGAGTAGCTTGCGGTCGGGCATTCGAAAGTATATCATGCGTGCGACTGCCATGTACACGAAAGCATTAAGCCCTGTTGCTGTTAGTTTATGACCAAGGCTGTGGGAGCGCTGGCACTTACACAATGGAGCAAGTAGGAAGAATAGCTGCCCCCAAAGCAAATATTGAAAGTTCTGCTGAGCCCGGCTTCCCATAGTCTTGAAGGTGAAACCTATCGTCTCCCAAACTGCACCCATGATGACAACCCAGCAAAATCGCTGAGTTAAGTTAGCGATGGCCATGCCAAGCAACTCGAGATACCAACCTTTTTGAAGATGATGGCTTGTGTGATATGGGCCAATGTCGTCATGCCAAAGAGCACGCAAAAGGCAAGGTTGGCAGCGAAACTTGGGTCGAAGAAGTAGTTGGAGTTGCAAGCATCAACAGGAACATGCCCATATTTGTCAGGCACCGCAGTGGTGCAACTGGCCATTGCTGAAGATGATACCGTAGAGGTAGGTTGATGTGTGGTGGTGGTAACCATCGTGTAAGTCGTCGAGGTTGGCGTCTAAGTGAACTCGTCTTTAACCCGGATGCTAAGCTGAAGCTGTTGATGCTGTCTGTCTGTCTGATGGCAAAACATTTTTGAATCCTCCTCCGAGCCTTTATGTATCCTTCAAGATTCAGTCTATGCGATGAATACTGCGTTTGGCGAGGCTCGAACATTTTTGGAACCTCTCTGAGGCTCAGATCCAGCCCTGGGAGCCCATTGCTGGAGAAGGGCGACAGGGGTTGTTTGGTTGAGACGCGCGTGCTCGCCAAAGCTAAGGCAGGCTCAGCCAACAAGAGAGTCGAGAATGCGACGTGGATGGGACATGGAGTAAGCGAGTCGGACCCGATGTCATGTAGGGCTGACGGTGGCTTGCTTTCTCAAAGGCTGGATATGCCTCTGGCTCGTAAAATTGAGGAGGAAATCTGCCTTTTTGGCGAGCTGGGCCTTTGGAGGCTCTTAAATCTTTCAGAGGCTTGGGCTGTGAAGTTGTCGTTTAGACGCGGTGAGATGCCAAGTGATTTCAAACTGCGCCGTGATGAACTTCAACAGTTCTCACACTTGGCGGTGTGTCACTATTGCTTCTCTTCAACGTTACTCTGTGCTCTCTGGCCCTTTGCAAGGTTGATTTCAACTCGCTTGAAGGATTGTCGCTTACAGCAATTGAGATATGATGCTTGCGTATACCATGACACGGGTTGACGACGCCTCCGTCAAGAGATGCTTTCTAAGCCATTGTTAAGGCATGTTTGGCTTCTGCCTGATTCCTATAGATGATATCAAGCCTATATTTGCTCTTCTGCATGTTTCAAAGGGCAGAATCTCAAAGTCGGTGTGGTGTGATACGTTGCCAAGACGCGTAGGCCATACGAGGAGTACGAGACGGGCCGCCTCAGATCTAGCTTGTAGGGCTGAGAATTGAAGCTTTAAATACGGTTCTTCACCATCGTTCTTGGAGTTTTGAGAAGGATCTGCATCACGTTATTCAACGGGGAGGAGACTTTTGCAGCGGTTAGATTGTGGCTCAACCTGAAACTGAACATGAAGCAAATTGACTTTGAGGGGGTATGACAGCGGTACAAGCATTGTGGTGTCGCTATGACGGAGTTGATTTGAGTGAAGGCACTTTTTGTCTTGGGAATATTGTAAAAGCGGTGACTGTGAGTGAGAGTGAGCCAATTGATCCTTTTCCCCCTCTTCTGAACTTTCTTTGTATTGTTCTGAATGACCTCCCTCCTCGTTCGATCATCACAGACATTGCCTCCCCCACCCGCCAATCTTTGATTCACGAGGCTAGATGATCCAATATCCGCAGGCCTAGCGAACCCTGACAAGCTCTCCCACTGGCGCCTTGAGGACCCTTGTTCTCCACCACTTGCAAGACGACGAACCCTTGGGAGGGACCCTTGCTCCGTGGGTGGTCCATCGCCAGCCTCTGGTTGGGGGCTGTTTTTTTTCCTGGGCAGAAACCTGGCACACGGGTCGTCTTCGAGCGCTAAGCTCGGTCGACTCTCTCTTCCCGTGCGTGGGATTTTTGTCTCTCCTCTCTTGTTTGCTACGGGTCTCAAGTCAAGGTAAACGCTCTGGGCATCCGATCGACGGGCCATTGACTTGACCGGCGCCGTGCACAGGCCAGCAAATCTCAAGGCAAGGAGAGGAAACCACTTCGGAGCTTCCTTCTTCCCCCTCATCTCCGCATCCCAACCATCCCTCGTGGACTACCTTCCTAGGTACTAAGGGACCGTGAATCAATCTTCTTCCCTTTTTATTTTCTCTTCCTTCGTCAAAAAGGGACTCTCCCTTTATCGCCTTAATCCCTAGAGCCCGCGTCTCTCTGCGGAGGATTCATTCCTCATCTTGGATCAAGCAGTATCAATTATTACGACGTCATCATGCCTCCCATCAAGGTCAAATCCAAGAAGCTCGCTGCCCCTCGCGAGGGAAGCCCCGTGTCCATCCGCCCCGACTGCGAGTACGAACTGCCCGATATTGCCTTCGACGACAGCTTCCGCGACGTGGTCAAGAAGCTCTCCCTGTGAGCGCAACCCTTCGATTGAGCCGTTGGAGGCGTTGCTAACGCGTCGTGCTTAGCTACTTTGTCGATGCTATCGAGCTGCCCAGCACGTTTGAGCAGCTTAGGACCACGCCTGCGGGGGCTCCTCTGCGCATTCTGGTGGATCATCTCACGGCAACCTGCACCAACCCTGCCATTGTCAATGCTCTTCTGTACGTATCGCTTTCGTGATTTCGCCGTTTTTCAATGTGGTTGCTTTAAACTGTTCTCCCATGCTGTGGCGTGCATACGCTGCAGGGGAAACAGAGCTTCCTCGGTCTCCTGACTATCGCTACGCCAATCACAACCTTCTTCACCCCAGCTTCAGCTATTGCAGCACTGTGGTTGCGTCAACCTTCTGGCACATCTCAGTACTAACATAGACACTCCTGACTGACTGAACCTGCAGGGCACTCAAATGGCATTATGCTTCCTCATCAGATCACCGCACCCTAGGGGAATCTCGAGCAGATGCCTGTGAAATTGTTGCATGGCGTTTCTTGACTCGACTTTCCGAGCGTGAGGCAGTTGATTTCTGCCTTTACGAGATTCCTGATCTAGACGACGATTCTGAAGCTGAAGAAACAGGCAACGGTCATGCTCGCGACGAGGAGGCTGGCGAGGCATCTCCCCTGCTCTCTCACCTCCGATCTATTGACAATCGTCGCCGTGGACCGGGCCCTGCTGGCAGCAGCATGAAGCGCAACCAACTTCTGAGTTCTCTTTCTCGACTGACTATGACCTCGGATGAGAATGATGACGAGGAAGAAAAACGACCCTACTGCTCCTTTCAAGAGCCTCAATGCCCTTGAAATCGCTGCCATTGCTAATGCCAAGCGCTTCCTCAGCCAGCACATTGTCCAGAAGATTATCACCGCCATATGGAGCGGTGACATCATCTTCTGGGACAGTCTGTCGGTTCACTCAACCAAGAAGCCTCGTTTCTACAACCCTCGCACCGCCGACCCCTTTTCACGACTGCGGGTGCCCAAGTACCTCAAGAGCTGGGAGGTGCTCTTCTTCTGTATCTTTTTGGCCCTGTACTACTCTGTGCTCATTGTTCGGGACGAATCTCGTCTCACCATTCCCGAAGTCATCCTCTTTCTCTGGATAGCAGCCTTCTTCTACGATGAGCTTAGCGAGTGGCTCGATGCGGGCTCCATTTTCTACGCCACTGACATTTGGAACTTGTTTGACATGATAATGATCACGATCGGTTTCACATTTGCTATTCTGCGTAAGGAAACTATTCCATCTTCCCTAAGAATAAGAAACTAACATGGCATAGGAATCATTGGCATTACCCAAGACAGGGTGGACCTCAGTGACCTCGCCTTTGACATCTTGTCTCTAGAGGCTCTCTTCATGATTCCTCGCATCTTTTCCATCCTCAGCCTGAGTCCCTACTGGGGCACTCTAATCCCATGCTTGAAGGAAATGGGCAAGGACTTCTTTAAATACATGGTGCTCGTTGTAGTCGTGTATTGTGGCTTCCTGACGACATTTTTCGCTCGTTGGCCGCGATGTCTTTGCCTTCAAGTCGATGGCGTGGATCCTTACAAAAATATTCTATGGCTCAGCCCCTATTGGATTCGAGGTGATGAACCAGATCGACCCCTTCTTTGGACCACCCCTGATGATAATCTTCATCACGCTATCGAGTTTCCTGCTGATGGGCTCTTTGACTGGTATGCTGTCCAACAGCTTCTCGCGGGTTATCACCCACGCTAAGGAGGAGTATCTGTACGTGTACAGCGTCTATGTCCTGGAAGCGTCGACCAGCAACAGACTCACTCACTTCTTCCCACCCTTCAACCTGCTGGCCTTTGTCATCTTCCGGCCTTGGCGTCTCATCTTTTCTGCTGATGAAAAGTTCCGGGCTGGACGCATTATTCTCCTGAAGGCGACTCATTGGCCGATTGTCGGGATAATCAAGCTGTACGAGATGTACCGTAGGCCAGGTGTTGATGAGTTTGCTGGGTTCAAGGGACCTCAACATTCGACACGGCGTAACGGTAGGAAGAACCTGGCAGCGAAGCGGTCTACCTCTAACGTCGGACGCCGATCGCTGCTGTCGCCTAGAGGTAGAGCCAACGGCCGCGATTTAGAGCGACCAGAAGACGATGTGGAGGCGCCGACGGCGGCCGAGTCACAGCTTAGCGAGCTGAACCGCAAGGTCGACCAGCTGACGGCGTTGGTTTTGGCATTGCAAGAGAAGCAGTCGGCTAGTACAAGCGGCAAGGGGAGTGGAAACACGAGTGAGGACGTCGACAGCAACACCGCCTAAACGCGGGCTTTGACGATCGGGCCGGTCCGCATGAGGCTCAGTGTTGACTCTCCCAGCCGGGTCGTGTCGGTAGAAGTGACGGTGGAGAGAAGAGTAAGGTCGGGAAGGGTTCCAGAAGTCTTGATGCGTGGACAAGGCAAGGCGCCTTATGGATCCCACCCGGTGTGGGGAGCTCCGGTGGGGAGACGGAGAGCGACGGCTCTGGTGTCAGTCAGTCAGTCGGCCAGTGTTGTGCTTGCGCTTGTGGACCTCATCGGTTAAGAATGAGTTACGACGACGTGGGATGCTAACGACCCTAGACATGATACATTTGCTTCTTTTCTTGCATTGCTACCCGTTGACCTCTTGATTGGAGATGGTCATTGAATAGTTAGGAGTTAGCGCACTAGATTGATAGGTTAAATTGCATATCTTTGAGATTGGAAGACGTGTTGAATCGGGATCGGGGACTTGTGCCGAAGAATAGGTTTGAAGGATCTATTGAAACAATGTGATTGGTACTAACATGGATACTTGTTCATTATTGGGTTGTTATTTGGGATGGATATCGCGTGTCGTCAGGGAGCTTGGTGGAGGAGGATGGACCTCAAGATAAAGCCGGTGTATGCCGCCGACAATTCCCAGGAGCAAGGAGACGAACTGGGGGAGAAGCAAGGGCCCTGCATGATGAGCTGGATCTCCAGTCGGGATAAGCCACCGGGGCCCCTAATCGAAGCCGATATGATGGGCGTTGAGCGGGATGGGGGAATTTGTGTTGTAAGTGAGGCGCGGCAATCATCGGCGTGGGGGACGTCCCGTGGGTGTAAGTGAGGGTTAGTTGAGATTAGGTGATGGAATCGGTTTGCGGGGGAGGTTAAGGCGGGCTTTAGATGAGGGTATTTTGTGTAAGAGAGAATATATATATCCGTGCTTGTGCGAGGTTTTGTCTTTTCGTCTTGTGACTGTGATACAAGTGTTGTTGTTTTTCAAAAACTTGGTTAAAGAACAGCCATCTTACACGATTACATCACCACCTATACATCGGTCAGCCACAATAAGAAAATCACATTCCAAGTTGAAATCCATTATTCTCCTTGTCTTCAAGGATCTTTTTCTTCTTCTCATTCTCTTTTTCATTCATTCCGAGGCTTATCACTCTTTGAGACAAGCCGGCTGGCTAACCTTGCCTTTCGGTATCCCGCTCCGAACCGACCACCGGGGAAAACAGCACGACTCACCGACGGCGTACCTGAAAGGTACCCCCGCCGATCTCGGCGCCCCTGTTGGTTCGTCACTTGCAGCCCAACCAGAGCTGTCGCATTACCCACTGGGGGTAAGATCTGTGTATCGCGGGAACGAAAGCACGGCTCTGACGTCGGGAGACTTGTCCGGTGCCTGGTCTTTTTTTTAGTCTTTAACTTTCAAGACCAAGCTTTATCCCTCTCTCTCATCTTTCGTCTTCTTTCTTTTTTTTGCCTGCGAAAGAGGAAAACGGAGGGATCATGGCAGACGTCAAGGATTCGGTTCCCCCACAAGCTGGTACATCCCAGCAAGGTGGTGGCCACCGTCATGCAGCTACGCTTGCTTTGTCCGGGACAGCTACACCCGAAGAGGTCAACAACACCAACACGACGACATCATCGTCAACATGGAATACCAAGAATCTAGGCTTTAGAGTCTTTGCTGATGCTGCTTCTGCCGCGAGCGCTGCGTCGCTCGTCGCGCCCTTGATTGCAATAATTGACCGGTACGTTCAATAACTGTATTTTACTATCTATATGCATAGCTAACAGAGTAAAAAGCTCCATCATGGAAAACGCTTCAGGTCGAAATACCCTCGCAGCCTCAATAAAGTCCTCCCTCCGCACCCTCCTCCTCCGTCCCCACGCGCTCCTCCTCTCCAAGCCAACAGCCCTCATCTTCTGCCTCTACGGAGGAACATACCTAACCGCCAACGCCGTCGACACTGCCTCTTCCACCGTCTCCAACCGTCCTGCTTCGACTGTCACGGCTGGCACGACAAAGTTTGCTGCTTCGAGCACGGCGAATATCGGTGTTTGCATTTACAAGGATCAGGTTTTTGTTAGGCTTTTTGGACCTCCTGGTGTTACGCCTAGGCCTGTTCCTATGGCTTCTTACGGACTTTTTGCTCTGAGAGATTGCCTTACCATTTTTCGCTTCGTTCAACGTTCCACCTCTACTCGGACCATACCTAGACCAACGCTTCACAGATGAAGTCAAGAAACGCGTATCAGGTCTATACGCAGCACAATTCATGGCCCCAGCAATGGTACAGTTCATCTCAACCCCGATGCACCTCCTCGGTCTCGACCTATACAACCGTCCAGCCTCGGGCCCCGCCGGCGCCGTCGTCAGCCTTCGTGATCGATGGGATCTCATCCGGAGAAATTGGCTCATCAGCTCTGTTGCGCGGATATGTCGAATTGTTCCTGCTTTTGGTGTTGGTGGTGTCGTTAACATGAAGGTTCGGAAGAACTTGATGACAAAGCTAGAATAAGCTACGAAGGAAGAAGAAGAAGAAGAAAAAGATATGAATGGAAGAGAGAAAGAGAGAAGAAGTACATCTTGCGAGGACATAGAGTATAAAGTCCTTGTTGACTTGGTTGCGTTTTTGGCGTTTGTTTTTGTTGTCATGGCTGCGTTGTTTATACGCGACAACTGGAATGATGGTAATGATCAGGGCCATGAATGACCACGGAAGGAATGGCAGTGGAAAAGATCTCAGTGGAATAGAATACACAACGGCCGATGACCCGTAATTAGATCCTAGAAGGTATAGACTCAGGCAAGCCCAAGTGTCAACAGCAGACAACAGCTCTGGCTATATACATCATATCAATATGATATCATCTGCCCAGACAACTACATCTCACAGCAATGCATCACTCACTCACAATATCCAATCACAACTTGATTAAACAGTTTTATATCATCACGCAAGGTCGCTTTCATTCATCACGCATAGCTGCGCTCATCCTCCCCCAATATGCCCCTGCCTCATCCTTTCTGCACTACATGCCGTCGTCTTCACCCTCATATTCCTCAATCCTCTCCTTCAACTGCCCCAATCATACCTTTCCTCCCCACAACTCATCAAATATTTGCCTGGGTTTTTATAGAACCACCTCCATCTCGCACCGCCTGCATCAGTCGCGGCCAGCCTTGTTCCCTCCGCAAACGCCCCTCTTCAGGCCCCAGCTGCCCCTGAGGAAGCTTAGAATAGAATCGAAGTAAAAACAGAAAAAGGAAAACACTGAGCTCAGTCATGTGATATCAAAAAAGGTTCCGAGGACCCAGACCTGCCAAATGGCATCGTCTCAAAGAAGTAGGGTGTTTTCAAGAAAAGACAAGAAAAGAAAAAGAAAATGGGAGATTGACATCTCCATCCAAGTGACAACGATCGTCTGGTACGCCGAGCCATGACTCATTGCATCGTCCAGCTACTAAAAAGGTATCAAAGAAGCATTAACTTCCTCGCCGACGTGTCGTCATAAAGCCGCAAAAGGCCAAATCAAAAAGGGGCGTCGTCCCTCAGATTGGGGACTCTTCAAGAACTGCGGATCCATCCACCAAGGGGAAACCCTAGTTATCGAGGCGGGGGTCTGCGCTGTGTTGTGCTGTCGGGCGAGGCTTCGAGAAACGGGAATATTGGTACCAGGCGGTTCAACTTCCGCCTCTATGTTGAGTCTGGCTCTCAACATGAATCCGCCATGCAGGAATGCAACCAAGCTGAAACGTCGTTGGCGTCATCCCCGACTAATCATCTCCCACCTCCACAAACAGCAACAGCTTCTCGTTTCGCTGGAGAGCAAAGTCGAGATCGTTATCGTCCATCATGCTGGGCTTATCACCCGTTGCTTCATCCTTGTAGAAAAGCTGGATGGGGTCACCGGCCGGCACCTTAAGTCGGTCGCAGACCTTGTCGCAGAGTTGCTGGAACGAAATGTCCGTCGGCACTCGGATCGCAATGAGGTCTCCCCTAAAGTACATCTTGATCTTCATCGCCGACGCGGGCTGCTGGGGTGCGTGTTGCATGCTCGGGGTCAGAGATGTTTGCGAAGGCTGTGACAGTGATGACGTTTGCCGTTGCATTCCAGGGGGGCTGTTGCCCATCTGGTGCGCGGGTGCCGCTGACAGCCCACCATAACCACCACCGTTGAGATTACTCTGAGATGCTTGCCTCGAGTTGACAGCGGGGGACTCGGTTGATGATGGTTGAGACGCTTGTGAAAGACGGTACTCCTCTCCATTGGCCCCAGCCTCGATCTCATAATCTCCTTCTCGGGGCGCAAAGAATTGCTTTACCAGGTTACATCTCGAGATGTAGTGAGGCTGGCTGAGCAGGTTCTTGACGTACGCATCCAGGTTATGGAGTCGGCCTTCAGTGATTGCATCCGTCACGTAGTTAACGGGTCCGGGCATATAAGGCAGCGTGCGCTTTTGTGTTCCTGTGTTACCGGCCTCGGCAGGGAACTCGGTGAGGAGGGCGATCTGAAAATCGTAAAAGTCCTCGTAATAGCGAGACAGTTCCCATTGTCGACCATCCTCCAGCATCGCCTCGATAACGAACCAGTACTTATCTTCGGCAAAACAGTATCGTGGTATCCGTGCTTGGAGTGGTGCCTGAAGTGGAGCGGCGGGTTTCGGAATGTAATGGTTTTGCGCTTGCTGTGAAGTTCGAGCCTGGTTCGCAAATCCTGGCTGTTGATGGGTTAGTCCATCAGTCGATTGAGCGTGTTGCGCACCCAAGGCACTTACCGATCCGTTCTGGGAGCTCTGTCGGCCGTGCTGGAGGCTCATACGCTCCATGCCCTGCTCGATCGGCTGCCCAGGTTGTCCGGGGTTGCCGCCCTCGAACTTGCCCAGAGTAATGCTGCTGTTCTTATATTCGGCCGCCATCTTCTTCCATTCTTCCACCTTGGGAACACCAGCACGCTTGATGGCATCTGATGGGTTTGCAATCGCCTTGTCGCTCGCCATGTCTCGAATCTCGACAAAGGAAACCGGGATCAGTCCAGGACCACCCAACCGACCGATCGGCTTGGCCACAAACCACTCCGGGTTGGACTGCGCAATGACAATAATAGCCTCACCAGCCTTGGCCTCCAACTCATCTGCCCTCTCCGCAGCAAAGTCGTACATGACAATTCCGTAGACCATAGCTCCTGACTTTCCACCCGACTTGGATGCGCGGTGATTTGGTGGCATGGAGGCCGCCGGCATAGGCTGGGCGGCGGGCTGTGCTGCAGGCTGCATCGGGGGAGCTTCGCTATATCCGGAATCGTGATCGGGGTTCTTTGTCGGCATAGGAGGCTGGCCACCGTCGGATTGCGCACTATCACGCTCGGTGCGGCCGAGAGCCTGGAAGAAGGTGACAGGGACAAGGCCGCGCGCGTCGGGAAGAGCTGGATTGCAGGCCTCGTACCAGTCCTGGTCGTTCTCGCGTCCGATAACGTGGAAGAAGTCTCCTCTAGAGAAGCTAAGTTCCTGGCTTGATCGTGCCTCGTAGTCGTAAAGCGCTCGGATTACCTGCGATTCGGTTGGGCATCAGCGCCTGAACTCAATGGGTTTGCGGTTGCCGTGGGGGATCATGGCGGGGCTAGATGTGGCTAAGCGTCATGGGGAAACGGGCGAGACATTCGATATTCGCATAGATGGTCGGGCACAGATGTGAGAAGCGAGGGGGGGGCTGGAGGGACCAACCTTTTTAGGAGGGACGATAGCGACGGCCGATTTGGGAGCGATGGCTCCCTTCTCCTTGTCGCCTTTGATCGATCTTCGAAGAGCCTGTACCAAGCGCATGGCGGTTAGCGTTGAGTCTTGGCGATCACTGAGTCGCCAAAGAGAGCCTGGCGCAAACGATGACGGCAAAGGAAGAGAGGTAGCTCAAGGCGGTTGGCGGGGGAGGGGACGGAGGCAGAAAGGCAGAGTCGGAGAGGAAGGTGCCTTGCAAGGCAGAGGGAAGATGAGAGGAAGGAGCGACGGCATGGAAATGGAAATGGAAGGCATCCAGGGCAGTAAAGCGCAAGGGATGAGTTTTTGCCATTTGGGCAGGAGCGACCAAAGGGAAGGGGCGATGACGAACCTTCATGTTTGTGTAACGGGGTGCCTCCCGGGCAGTTGCGAGTTGGGAAGTTGTGAGTCGTCGCTCGGAGGCAGAGGTTGGAAAAAAGGACCAGAATCGCGAGACCACCTGCAGGCAGTTGGGCAGAGCAGGCGGGCTACCTTAAGCTGGTGCTACCACTGGGGACTTGTAAGAGGGACGCACGCACTGCCAGACGGGGGGGGCTGCAAAATACCTTACCACTAGGCCCAGCTGAGCGCAGCGGCACCGTTGGCGGCTGGCGCAAGGTTGGGTACAGGCAGGAGGCAGGCAGCGCAAGGCAAGGTACCTTACAGTGAGTGACTGGGGTTGCACACACACACGCACACACACACGCCGCCGTGAGGCACACAACGCCAGGGGGAGGAGGAGGGGGGCGAAAAAAGAGAGAAGCTGGGTTGCCCAGAAAAGAGACCAGGGAGTCGCAAGTGCAAGTGGAGCGATGGAGCACCTGGGCGCAACGGCGGGAGATGGAAGCGACCGTGGAAAAGAAGTTGGAGGGGGTGGGGACGGGACGGTCGATAAAAAAAAAAAGTTGTCGACAGTTGGAGAAAGTTAGTGATGGTGGGAAAATGAGGGACGATTTTTGAGGGATCGTGAAATGCCGATGTTGGTTTTTTTTCGCTTCTGTTCCTTCGCCGCAATCAACAAATGACGAATAAATCCACAACTGTTTCCGCTATTTCGTTTGGCGTCTTTTTTTTTGTAAGTCGATTTTTTGGTCGTCCTTGGAAACAAGACCGTAAGTCGAATCCGTGGCTAGAACGCTCTCAGTTCACGCCTTGCCGCTTTATCGAATCAACAATGTTCCAGCGCCTTCAACACTAGGCGTAGGAGATGAAAAGAGGAGAATGTTGAAAAAAGAAGGAGAGGCAAAGTTTCAATGGATTGTGTCAATAATTAGGTAGGCGGCTGAAAGCGCAAATCTTCCCCCCGGGGTGCTGTCAACGCCAGAGAAGAGTCGAGAGCTGGCAGTGGGGTGATGATGGGATAGGATGGAGGGGCTTTTCCCGTCGTTTCGTTTTTGTTTTGCGCTCGCCAGCGGCGTCTAGAATGAATAGCGGCAGCGGGATTGATAAGTTGTTCGCTGTTGGCCCTTCGAAGAGTATGACAAAAAAGAAGAAAGAACGAGACTGGAGAGGAGGGGGAGGGGGTGAAAGCGAAGGAGAAGGGGAAGAAAAAAGGATGAATGTGGAGGTGAAGGGAAAAATGGGAAAGGACAGGACAGGACAATAAGATGAGGAGTCTAGACGGGGAATGAATGGATGGTGGTCAGTGGCCCGTGGCTCTGGTCGGCGGTTCCAATCAGCGGCTCCAAGCAATCCATTTGCATTGGCGACCCCAACAGCTAACAATGAGCAAGGGTCGCGGAGGGGAGAGAGAGAAAGCTCAGCAAAGCAAAAGGCGCTGCTGCAGCATTTGTCCAAGAGGGAACACCAACAGCCTATGGCGTCTATCATGGGTTGGAGGGGGACCAAGCCAACAACTTAGGCAGCTTCGTCGACCGTTGGAAGCCATTAGACTCGCAGCTGGGAGAGCTCAACCTCAGCCCGTCTTGGCTAGGACCTTCTTGTCTTGTCGTCGGCGGCGTTCGACTGGCCCAGGCTTTTTTGATTTGATTACACCATTGGAAAAGGCCTAGGTAAGCTCGAAGGAGATAGAGCCACAGAGATAAACTCTACGGTGGGAATCATGAGGTGTTCGACCTTGAGGGCATTCGCTGTCTTCTGTTCCTACATACAGAAATGTCTACCCACCTATCAAATCGCCCTGCCCCTCTCAGCGATGCAGCAAAACATGGGATGACATCCAGCGACCTTTACCCAATCGTCTCGGGCCAGCCGGTTCGACCTGGGTCCCTAACCCCCCTCGTCCCATTCTTTGGTGTCGCCCATCCCGGGTCATGGGTGTGCGGGCAAATTAGCCAGGGAGGGTTGGTGGATTTCTGCATCCATGATTCCGGGAAGACACAGACTCTGGGCTCTTCTTGTCTTGTATTTCTTGCAGCCCAACGCTAAATCAAAACACACGCACGCTTGTGCTCGTCGAGAAATTTCCGGCACCAGAAAGAACAGACGAACCCACGACACACGCGCAGGGATCTACAAGACGCCAGGGGTGGGTTAGTTAGGTAGCCACCATGCATGGCATTGCATGGAAGTCTGTCTGTCAAGAGAAAGTCTGTCAGAGGTTGTTATTTCCTAAACCAAATGCCAGCAACCAAAGCCTCCTCAAAAAACGAACCGCACATGATATCTCTGACTCTCCCTCTCATGTGCATCATCGACAAAGGGCCCCGCATGGGAATCCCGTCTCTTCAAGAAAAGAACTTAATGACGTCGCTCAAATTCCAGTCTCGTCAAAGACACACAACACACCTCGCATCAAGACACAGCCACCTGACGCCTGTTGTAGTGTCTAATGCGCACCAGCTGCTGCTGCTGCTGCTGCTGCACGCGGTTAAAGAGCCAACTCACAGCGCCAGGCCCCCCCATCCAACAAGCCCAAAAAGTAAAGAAAAGCCCTCGCCGAGACATTGACTCAATGGCACCATGATGAGCAGAGCGAGTAAAGCCATATGTGCTACGTTCTAGAAATACATGAGCCTTCTCATGCCGACAAATGCCGTCCTCTCTCTCTCTCCTCCATATGCAAATGTCGCGTGTCGTTCTTACATGATGACCCCCCCTTCTAGGCGACATAGTGATCTTCACAAACTTGTTGCTCACTCACGCTGGGAATTCGACTCTGTTACGACATTGCTCAATGCCTTCATCTCGCATCCTGGCCCATTCCATCGATCAGGTCGATCCATCCCCTGTCCAGTCTATGCCACCGGAAGCGTCCCCCGCTGGAACCCATGGGCAAGGACGGACGCCGTCTCCTCTGCGGATACCGCTGCCCTGGGATTTAATCTACGAGTTGTCAATCTCCCGTCTCGTGTCTTTTGACGGGTGTTCCGTCCGTCTGTCCATCCATCATGAATTGTCCGTCCGTAAAACTTCTGCTACGTCGTACACCCTCTTGGCTTGGGTTGCCTCCCATTGGGACTCTAAAACACTGGCCTCCCACATGCGACCTCGTTCTTTCATGCACCCGCGTAGACGCCCAGCTCCAAAGACAGACCCAATGTGCATGTTGCCAAAAGCCCGACTTTGATCTTTTTGGCCATTGACTCCCAGAAACCCCCATGTTCAGCTAACAGAGCCCAACGTTGGCGCCATCAACTAACTCCCCATGTCATGTTCACCATCGCAGGCCCCCTTTTACCGAGACAATTTTTGCGAACCCGCTAATCCCGCTCCCTACTGCGTATCCCGACGCTGCGGCACTCCCTGCTGGAGAGAGAGGCCTTCCCACTCTGGGTATTTTGCCTCGTGGGAAGAACAAGTCTCTTTCGCAGGGGGGGTGTTCGTTGCTCTCCCCCTGTTCTCCAGAGTACGATGTCCCAATCTAGAAGGGGGACTTGTCATCGATGGCAATTTAACCACCACGTTGTTGTTACAAAGAGCATCGTGGGTTAGCCCTCATTCATGCGCCCTCATGCATTCTCATGTCCTCGTGCGCACTCGATTCCCGGGCACTTGCTTTGCCGTATACTTGAAACCGGGTCCGTCATGTTTGCTTTAATATGCGTAAGCATCCGTTCCCGTCCCATGAGCACAGAGTGCGATTCATGCCAATGCTTGCGCGAGCCAGGCGTTCGGAACTTGTCGCAAGTATATCAGCAGCCTTGAGAGATATCTAAACAAAAGGAAAAAGTATTCAGACATGTTTCATGAGTAATACTCAACTATCGAAAATGCAAAAAGAGAATGTCCTCCTGCATCAGCCGCCTCTACCGAGGGTCGCCTGAGGAGAATAGGCTAATGGGGCACTACCGACACCCCAATCACAGTAAGTTCAACACGGGTTGACGCATGGTCAATGAGCGCAGCTCACAAGTCAGGTCCAAGTACTGGTCCCGACGGGTCAGGTTTTTTTTTGAAAAGGTCAATCAATCAGATCGGTCTGAGAGACCTTTGGGCGGTGGCGAGTGAAGAATCGCCGAGGTTGCCTCGGAGGGCGAACACAACAGGTGCATACAATGCAATGGTAGTTTTCACCAGGATTCGAACAGGCGCAGTCAAGCTGCAGGTAGATGCTCGGGCGACTGTCTGGCCCAAGCCAATCCCAACCCATACCAGCTGAGGCAGCGAGCTAGGTGGACATTCTCTACGAAGAATTTCAAATTTTTCAGCCTATAAGCCTCTTGATGATTGCACGACACCATCACTTTAATACCCATTTTGTCAGTCAATGGACGATTGATTCAACGTTATATCAATGCAAGCAATGAATGGGAATCAAAGAGTCAAATCAGAAGAATTAAAAATCAATTGCTATAAACCTGGAATAACTGAACCGTGTCTCCATGAAACGCCAGTCTCTGCGACCAATTCTGCCTGCACATGGCTGGGACTAGCATACAACAAGCTGCTATGGCATCAAGAAATGAACGCCGTCAACCTCGAGTAATCCGTTGCCCACCAGTCCCAACCATGCCGGGATTGGCCTTCTGTTTTGTTCCGTTGCGCGCCATGCAATCCCTTCATGTCTAAAATGCACCCATCCAACTTTTGTCATCCGTCAAAAAAAACAATGCTTTGCCTCCAGATGTCATCAGCATTTATGAGCTAGTGTGGAGGCTATGGTTAATTGATCAAGCCCAGAGTAGACAGCAGGGACGAGACTAAAGTCAAGAGTCAACTGCATACTTCTCCGAGCTGGCGTGAAGTAACGAAAAAACGTTTCGATGCCGCCGAAGCAAGCAACTGGGTATAAATGCCGTGGTCGTGTCTACATGAATGAGATGGATGTCATCCAAGTGACTGGCATCGTCATGTCTTGTCGAGCTGATGTCGATAGCAAAAATTCTGCCCGCAAGACGCCTGAGAAAGTCGCAAGAGAAAAAAGAGGAAAAGAAATCGAGACGAAATGCACAGGAGAACGTTCAGATCTGGCCTTTGATATCAACCTTTCGGAAAGCAGCCGATCGTGCACCCTCAAAGAGGGACCCGGCTTTGCCAGTCAGGAAAGCGATGTAATCCGTTCGATCTTCCAGCAAGTGTTGACCTTGGTGGTCGATGATAAACTGAGCCGCATCAGCATCAGACTCGAATCCGAGCTCCTCAGTGATGAAGCGGAGCTTGACATCCGGCTTGTACCTGTGTGACAGTTAGCATAGTTCAGTTAAATCAGCGATAGACAGAGTATTACTTACGCTCTGCAAATGTTGCACAAAGCAGCAAGCCGCTCCCGGACAACAAACATATCCATCAGGTATGCGCCCATGTTGGGCGTGTCCAGGTAAAGCTGGAAGAACTTGTGATAGTTCCCCAGCGCCAAAGACGATCGCACCTCCAAAGCATGCTTGATCGGCTTCTCCTCCTTCTCTGCTGCGGTTAGATCTGCCATGGTGTCGTTCAGGCCGGTTCGGTTGGCAGTGTGGATAAAGTAAAGGATACGATACGCCTTGAATTCAATGGGGTTGCCCTTCAGGCCCAGAGCATACAGAGATCGCAGCTGGGTCTGACATTGATTATACTCACCGATATCCCCCTTCTCCAAGGCAATTCGGGCATGGATTTCATAGACGGAAACAGTAAAGTCGTTCTTGAGATGTTGCACAGTCAGGTCTTGACGCATCGACTTGAACTGATCACAGATGTACGAATAGTTGCTCTCCCTCTTCCATTTCTTCTTGAGAAGATCCAGGGTCTGGCGTAGAACACGTTCAGGTCTGACCTTGGACGGAACTGGAGGGGCTGTAAGACGAAGATACTTCTTCTCCAGTACTTCGCATGTGCCGGTAATGGGCCCAGATGATGGCGGAGGCGGGCTGGGCGATCTGAACGCCTTGTACTCGGTTTCGAACCGGCGCTTGCGCTTGTTGGCTTCCTTCTGGAACTTACTTGATCTTGGGGGTGAATCGTCCAAGGAGGCGCGCTTTTCGGGCGAAGGGTAGGTGATACGATCTTGGAGAGAAGATCGCGAGTTAGTAGTGCGCCACGGGGGCTGAGAGTTGTCATCATTTGCAAAATCGGCAGATTTCCTCTTCTTAGGATTCAGGGGCTCGCGGATATGGGATGGGGAGGAATGCATGCTGCGCTTCATTTCGGCTTCACGGTCGGCTCTGACTAAGGCCTGAGGAAGGGGCATGCTGTCCCAGTCGATGGTGTAGAGTGTGTCGTTCTCTTTGGCGGTACCGATGGTGCTCTTAAGTTTGGCTTCGATGTCCGCTCGAGATACGGAAGGGTCGTCATTCTGGGGGAGGAAGGATCGCTGAACGTAGCTCCGAACAGATTCGGGCCAGTCAACTTTTTGACTTGGCCTGTTCGGGTGCTGGGGTTGCACCATTCACGGGCGAAGCAGTAGACATTTGGGGTTGCACGGGGGGCGGTGGAGGCACGTATCCGGCGTAAGGAGCTGCTGGTGCTCCGTATTGACCAAATCCCTGACGGACGGGAACGGGGATGAAGGCAGGATCTGTGACAGGAGTCAGCATCGCGGTACGAGGAGGGTGTTTGGTGAGCGGTTGAGGAGTGGACTCACTTGTTGGATACGCATAGTTGCCTGGGGCGGTTTGCTGCGTGACGCTCGGCGCTGGCTGCGCCGCTGGCCAACTTGGCATCATTTTGTCGAAGGCTAGCGGAGGAAGTGGTTAGTTTTACAAGATGGGCTGGGGAGAAAGACGATGGATGCTGGAGTTGTAGATGGCAGAACAGCAGCTTGGGCGGTGATGGTCGTTGGGAAGAAAGCGGAGGCATTTTCGTGGTGCAACTACCCGTGACGGTGGCGGTAAAGTCCCGTGATCTGTCGGAAAAACTACGGCGTCTTGCCTCGCACCCGCCACGAGCTCATGGCTGCATGTGGGGCCGGCGACTTCGAGGGGCCGACCGATGCCTACGTCCTCTACAGCAGCCACCACTCAACATCACGAGTACTTGAACTCTCAATCACACATTTACTTGATACAGACAAAGACGAGGTATTTCTCTTAGTTCGAGGCTTGACTTGGCATTTTCAACATCTTGGATCTCTTTCAACTAGTTCCTTTGATACAAGACAACCCCCTTGCATCATCGCTCACACCCCGACAACCAACGCAGTTCACCTCTACCACTCAACTTTGTTTCCATATGACGGATGTTTTTAAAACACATCGATCTTACTACTGCTTTAAGGCCCTCGTATCTTACAGACGAGGTGCTTCTGTTTGTTCAGGATAACGTTGGCTTGTATGAGGGGTAAGTTACTCGTTAGCGCGGTGAGGGAATCTCGTTGACATGATAGCAGAAAGTACAAGCTTCCCAATCAGCAAAATGGACAAGTTTATTTAACCTCGCATCGAGTCTGCTACGTCGATCAGAAGGAGCCTCGTACAAACTCGGTTGCGTTGGACCTGAAGGATGTGGACCGTTATGAGTTCTACGCCGGCTTTCTCAAGTCATCCGCCAAGGTGACTTTGTTCCCAAAGCCTCCCAAGCGAGCATCCTACCACAGCCGCGCCATATCGAACGCCTCCAGCTCGGTGAGGAACGTCTCTGGCTCTCCAGGACACTCAGAAAGCGGTTATCGGCCACCTCCGGAGCCACCGGCTGCCAAGAGTGCAACATGGGTCTGCACAATATGCAGTTTCTCTAACCCCGTCCCATCCAACTTTGATCCAACTACGGCCAATTCTCATACACCTCTTCCACCATGCCTTGCATGTGGAATCAAGCCAACTTTGACTCATGTGTTAAAGGCAGCCATCTCTGGCGCGAATAACCGTACAGCTCCTTCACCGGCTCTCGCCTCCCCTCTCCCTTTACGGCCAGGGCCTGACCCTCGACCCCTTTCCGAGAATTTGGATCAAATACCAACATCTAGTTTACCGGATACTTCAAATGGGTCGGATTCGTCTGCCTCGTTCCCATGCCCACGATGCACTTTCTCGAACCACCCCTCACTAATGTCCTGTGAGATGTGTGGTGCCCCCCTCATCTCTCAGGATATCCCCCCCTCTATTCAGCAAAGTTCAACATCCGATGCAACGAGGATTGATTCTCCGGGTCCCACCCTTGACCAAAGTAAGGGTGGCAAGGACGGCACTGACGGATCTGAATGTGTTAAGCTCTCCTTTCGAAGGGGAGGCGAAAAGATATTCTATGAACGGTTAAAGGGGTCCATGACACAGCGCAAGTGGCTACTTCAGGATGCACCTCCGGCTCCTAAGAGTAATCAGATGGCGGATGAAGCGACTGGTTCTGACTCAGGCACTGGCGCGTCAACAGGGAGAACCAAGGGGGTAGGCATTGCCGGTCTGGAACAGTTGGGACTGAATATGCGAAAGAATAACGAAATCTTGATCGGCAGCGCCTTTGAGGATTTGGAGGCGCTCATGTCATCCGCCAAGGAGGTGATTGCTCTCGCCGAGCGCTTCGCAAGGCAGACAAACAATGGCCAGGGAAACGCATCGGCCGAGGAAAACGCCATCTTAGCGGAGTCGGCAAGTCAGCTGGGCCTCATCACAACAAAGGACATCGTTGGTGGCGGCAGCTCCGAGTCTCTTTATCTGTCAGAACTGTCGAGAAACTTGGCAGAGTTTCTCACTGATGACTCGAGGGGCGTCCTCAAAAAAGCGGGAGGCATCATCACGCTCGTTGACCTTTGGGCCATGTTCAACAGAGCTCGCGGCGGCGTTGAGCTGGTCAGCCCGGCAGACTTTGAGAAAGCCGCCAGGCTTTGGAGCAAGCTCAAGCTACCCGTCCGTCTGCGCACCTTTCGCAGCGGCGTCATGGTAGTCCAAAGCCGTGACCGCACAGACGGAACCACCGTCAGAGCCATCCTTGCATGGCTACAAGACCTGCACGAGTTTCCTCCAGATCGCGAGGTGCCTTGGGACTGGCAGATGTTTGGTCGAGGCGTGACTGCCCAGGAGGCTGCTGAACGTTTCGGCTGGAGTCTTGGTGTTGCTGAGGAAGAGCTGCTCATGGCAGAGGAGCGAGGGGAGCTGTGTCGTGAGGAAGGCCTCGAAGGTCTCAAGTTCTGGGTCAACTATATCAATCCGGGTGACCATAAGAAACACAGGACCAAAGCGCAGAAGGAGAACGATGCAGTTATGAAGGCGTTGAAAGCGAGCGGGTTGTTATGACTAGATGAGGCGCGATGAGATTAGGTACCATAGACTACATCATTTACCGATTGCATAACAGAGAGCAGGACGTAGTAGATCGCGTGAGAACGAACAGGTATTGGTATTATTAAGACATGCATGCATCCATCATGACAAGCAAAGGTATATCCGTACAATCGTAATTACCGCAAACTCCCCCTGTACCATCCGTTTCAACTCCTAGGCCTTGGACATCGACTCGGCCCATCCTATGTAACAAATCCGCTAGGCATGTGCCCGACATAAAGCATTCATCAAACAACAACGTGGGTAGACAGGTGCTCGACAGCCTCCTTGATGGATCGTAGCATCCGCTGGTTGACGCAGAAAGGGCACCGCACCGGTCGATCATCACGGGTCATTGGTCCCTCCGAGTTGATCGGAGTCAGAGTTAGGTCTGTGCTCAGATCATGGGCTGGCGTCGAGGTGTAGCGGTGGACAGATGAGGCACGCCCACCAGGTGTCGTGATGATGCCGGGTGGTGGAAGTCCGGCTCTCTCCGCTCGTTCACGCTCCTCGCGTACCGCAGCGGCCTGCTCTTCAGCAGCCTGTTCTTCCTGTTGAAGCTGGCGCAAAGCATTCTGCAGCACCACCTCAGGATCATCGTCTGCGTAGATGGGCTGGTCCGGCTGTGGGGGAGGGATGGAGGGCGGGTCAGGAGCAGCAACCATTGGAGGGGGCGGAGGTGGTGGTTGAGGGCTGGTGATTCTCCGAATGATCTCATCGCGAGCAAGTGCACACGTGTTGAGGCTAGGCTCGATGCCGACAACGCGAAGAACTTCCTCTCTTATGGCAGCTGGGCTGGTCTCGGATGCAATGTTCATGAAGCGGGGAATGCAATCCGCCAGGTACGCGATGTCTTCCGCCGGGTTCATACCTCCGTCGCCGTGACGGCGCTGCCTTCGGATCAAGAGACCGTAACGTTTCTTGAATCGGTGAATCCAACCGGGGGAAAACTCGGGAGGGTTCTCATCCTTGTATCGCGGAAGCTGGTTGAAGATGGACTTGGCCTTCTCGCCCAGCTCTTCGTTGGTAGGCTGACGACCAGATGCTTGGACTTGCTGGTACCAGATGAGGACGAGCTTCTCGACGTCGGGCCAATTTCCGTATCGCAGACGAGACCCAGACAGCTGAGGATTGTCGCTATCGAGACGCGAGTACTTTGGCGACAGTGAATGCGAAACGGTGGATTGGCTGATCTGCTGACCGTACTGCGAGTAGAACCACTCTATGCAGGCCTTGTGAGAAGGGCGGATGGTCTGGCCGTTGGCCCAACGGCGCAGGGCGCGACGCTGATCGAGAGTGAGGGAATGCCTCTCCTTGGGCGTCGTCGCGACCTGCGCAACAGCCTCGAGATGATCGATGGCACCGGGAGAGAGGTCGGGGGCGGGAGCAGTCAGCCCCGGGTCCGTCGTGGAGGAAGCGGCGCTAAGACCCATGAGTCCCGGGTCCGTGGTCGCCATATCTCGATGTTGAAGATATACTGCTTTATGGCATGTTTCGATTAAGGATAGATGAACCCCCAGAAGAATAGATGGCGGGGAAGTAGCGATTTCACGTGACATTGAGCCAGGGCAATGCAATTCGACGGTTTCGCTTAACGGCAGGTGCGTTATGTCAGCAGGTACGAGCTGAATGCGCAGGTAGAGGCAAGTACGAAAACGAGAAGAAGCATCATGTTGCAAGCCGGTCAAAAAAGACGTTTCTTTTTCTCAATTCACTCGATCGAACGATTCATTTGCACATGCGAGGAGCACATATCCCAGTCATGACAAACCCTCGGTAATGTCAAGATTTCAAAACCTAGCTTCACTGTATTGCTTGCCGCGGGGTGGCTCCTTAGCGCGGCAGGGTCGATTTTGTCAATGGACTACTGCAAGGATCACCATCTGAAGCCGTTTTCTCCACCCCTTGGATAAATATACTTGATCAGAAGATGACTGGCGCATCCTCCTTCTAATCACTATACGAGTGACAAGGAATTGCTCGCAACATATTTTCCCCATAAGGATCATGATTTCTCACGGGCTCGAGCCATGTCGTCGAGCGTCGCAACCAATCCGGCCAATCCGCGGTCATGGCGACCCCATATGTTCTAGACTCCCAGGCACACCGTAGTTAGGGCTCTGTATGTCTGAGTTCCCTGAGATAAAAATGCAACCATTCGGAATGACTGACAAGTCGTTTTCCAGCGGGGTTCCCTGCTCGTGTCTTGTCGCAAGCCCATATCCCTGACTTGTGGACATGGAATGTGTACGGGTAAATAACCTGCATTCCTCTCCATTCGGTAGGAGACTCTTCTCTCATCCTCTGGATGAAATTCTTGGTCTATACTCTCACTGGGCCGATAGCCTACTTCTTCAGCCAGCGCTTGCATAGATTTGCAGCCATCTGCGACAATGTCTTCTCAAAAGACGGCCCTCGTAACGGGCACTAGCAAGGGTGGTATTGGAGACTACCTCGCCCGAGAACTCCACAGCAGAGGATTCCGAGTCTTTGCGACGGCCCGAAGCCCTGCAAAGGTTGAGCATCTCAAGGAGATGGGGCTGGATATTGTGTTACTCGAGGTGACAGACTCGGACTCGATCAAGAAGGCTGTCGAGCGAGTGACTGAAGCCACAGGAGGAAAACTAGACATTCTCGTTAACAATTCGGGTGTTGGTTCGTTTTTTTTGACTGATATCATGCTTAGATACAAGTGTTAATCGTCTTCAGGTTATATGACGTCCTTGTTGGATGCAGATATGACTCCAGCCAAAGCCATGTTCGATGTCAACGTCTGGGCCGTCTTGGAATTGACCCAGGCGTTCAGTCCTCTGTTGATTGCTTCCAAGGGAACTGTCGTCAACATTGGCTCGGTAGCTGGAAGACTCCCGATTCCGTTCGAAGGTATCTACAACATCAGCAAGGCGGCACTAGAACATCTTTCTCGGCAGATGCGCATTGAGTTCGCCCCCTTTGACGTGAAAGTGGTGCACGTAAGCTTCTTCACATGAGAGGGTGCTGAACTGAGCTAAGCATATGCAGGTGGTTACCGGGGGAATCAAGACTGGTTTCTTTGCACACGCAGAGGAAACGGAGCTCCCTGAGACGTCACCCTACTATCCCGGGCGAGAAGCCCTCAGTCCATGGATGAAAGGCGAAGCCAATACGACGCTACAACCAAGTCAGTTATCCTTAATGCCCACTCTTCACCCACTAATACCATGTAGCGCCTCCTGAGGAGTATGCCCGTAGGGTGATAGATAACGTGCTAAAGACATCGCCAACTACAACTCAATGGGTTGGCTACGGTTCGTTCGTCACTTGGCTTGCGTCCAAGGTATTGTGGAACACTGCAACGGTAGGACTCCAAGCGACCGTGATGAGGAAGTTGCTGACATGTGCCAGGATCTTGTTTTGTGGGCAATGGGGGTTCCTAATCTCAAGAAGGCCATTTTTGGCGGCAAAGATGAGAAGAAGATCGACTAGCTATGTATGACCTCTCTGTGATAGTTAGACAAGGCATTCGACGATGTCTATGATACGTTATGGTATTTTTAGCAGATTTAACTAGAATCATGGAAAACGTTGTTGCTGACCTCCACAATAAGTATGCCAAGAACGCGATTCATGTGAGGTTGTGTAACATCGTCGTTTATTTGCTTGTCATTAGATGCATGAGGGCGGAGTCAACCATATTAGGTTGCATCTTCTTAACTATATTTCCGATATGCCAATTATCAAAGGGAATCATCATGCAAGGACGTTTACTGTGTAAGGAAAGGGCATCAATTCTGCCGATCATCGACATGGTTATCCAAGCCTGGGTAGGCAGTCTTGGAGGTCTAGGTTAGCTATCTTTTGTTGTGGCCGTGCCCTGCCACGCGGGTCAGGAAATAAACGAGACACCAGAACAGTAGGGAGGATCAACTAACTTATTATAAATCATTTAATATAAAAATATATAAGAATATTATAATATTATAAAAACCCTAGAGAATTTTTTTTCATTTTTATTTTTATAACTTACTCTTAGAGGAGGATAAGCTAAGATGTGTATACCAGTGTCTTATTGTTTCCTTTACTACCTCGTATACCCGTTTCCAATGCCAGGTACACAGCAATGGATATGCGGTGTTTCCGAACTTCATTGACAATTCTGGTGGTCATTGACAAACCATAGTACGCGCTGCAAAAAAGGTCTGGCTTGGTCATAATTGGTCAGGATCGCTCACTCGGGTCAGCAATGTTGATCAAAGCCGCTCTAACAACCATAGAGCTCATCGCCATCCACCTTAGGTCCAACATGAAGAAGCAAGCTTTCAGCTACCCAGAAATTTGGTTTACCTATTACTAGATCCATGAAAGATAGGCGATAGCCTAACGAAAGAAGCTCATTTGAGACACCTCGTTAGTCCCAGGGGTTCGGGTCTCGCCAGTAACGTTACCACGCGAAGGAGCGCACAGTGGAGAGCTTATCGCTTTACACGAGATGAGCTTATCCCTGAGACTCGGGGATCATGTCGATCCATTGCCTCTAGAGGAGCCAACAGACGCCGGCGACCCCGCGGTTGCTCCAGGGGGGAAGGTTTCCACTGTAGCCCGGATCGCCGGGCATCCTGTTCCCCCGCGCTGAACACGCTATCCCGAGTGGCCGACCGCCCCTAAATGCGGGTGGTCTAAGCACCTAATCTTTAGCACCTACAGGAAAGCCTGAACCAGTTCGTCCCGTCAGCATCTTTGCCCCTTACACATCCATTCCTCCGTTCTGTCACTTGTCATCTCCCTTCAGCATGATGGACGTCAAATAAGCCAGTGTTTTAGGAGCAGCCGCGACGAAACGCCTGTTCTTTTTCACCTCATAGCCCCTCTCTATCTCATTAGAGACCCTCATCATGAACAACGCCGAGCTGGCAAGCCTGGACGCGTCCACTTATGCTGGCAGTCAGGATGATCCCCCACCACCTTACTCTGGAGGAATAACCTCTGGCTCTTCCACGGCCGTCTCATCACTGGCCCCAAGCGCCTCCAGAGCTGACACTGGTTCTCAAATGTCGTCAAGCCAGACACTAGTGAGCGAGTGTGTCCGGATGCCATACCGTCCTCTGCCACGCATGCTCAAGGTTTCCTGGCAGTGGAACAAGTGGCGGATCTTCTTTATCGGTGATGAAGTTACACCAAAGATGTTTGCCGTCTCGGAGTACTCTGGTCTGCTTGGCCGCGGACCCGGCGCCGGACCCTGCCTTATGATACATAACGGAACCACTGGCAAGGACCCTATACTGGCAGCTACTGGAGATGCGCTACGGGATCCCGGCGATCAAACCGGCTCTCTGGAGAGCGTCGTCAATGTCTCTGCGCCGCCTTGGATGGAAGACGAAGCCAAGGTCGTAACGGAGATTATGTACACTGGGCTAGCGGAAAACGAAGATGTGGTCCATTTCAGATGGGAAATCGAGACGAAACGAGAAACGGTCCAAGGAACGTCGTATTCGCGCGAGGAGTTTGAATGGCGAATGGTCTCAGCGGAAGTGATAACTGATCCCAAATATCCTCACCAATTCAGATTGTATCGTGTTGGGGAATCATTACCAGGCCAGGAAGGATACCTCGCTACGGCGTCCTGGAAGGAGGCAGCGTGGAAGACGTGTAGGATTGAACTCGAAGGCGGCTACGAGAACTTGGGAGAGCGATGGGGTACCATGGTTGTCATGACGGCATTGAGGATCTGGCAACTTGGTCGTACGGGGCAAGCATCACTGGAGTATGTGGCTGATTGTTTTCACTTTACTAAAGAATAAGCATTGTATCAGGAGTTCAAGGCACTGGAGTAATAAAAGGCCTTGTATTAGTAGATCTATTTAACTACATGTGTGTGTGTCGTTCTTGAGGGGATCGTCAGCAAGGTGAAACTAGACCCGCATGAAACGGATGACACTATTAGTAGCGGCTTTATTAACCAGGTTCTAGACTATAGCTTAACCCGTCTATCCACATTCTTCCTTGCTTAGGACTGTTAATGGAGCTATCTTATAGAATGATATTGAGCTTCGAGGTAGACGTTGAGGTTGAAGTGCAAAAACACCCCCACTTCCCCGCAGAATGAGAGTTAGAGACGATCTTAATATCCGTGCAAGCTCTTCCTATGCCTACCTAGTTTAAGCTTATAATGTATTGCGGTCTCCGCGGTTGGTGGGACTAAATTAGGCGATGCTCGGTCCTAGGCTCTGCCAACTAAGGGCCGTGAAGATCGTAATAACACAACTGGGCAATCTTCGCTACTGACAACACGGATTCTACTAATCCCTGTGGGAAATAGTAGCAGGGGGGGTATTCCCATGTTGCTGGGCATGTCATAATTGGCTGTTTGGATCATGGGTGGCAGGACGTATAGGGTGGTTGTGAACGATCTACCAATATGAGCAGACAAACGAACAAGTAAAGACAGAAAACAACCAACTTTTTTTGGGGGGGGGTGGGGGGATTAGAAGTCTTTGAGGATCATGATAAAGTTGGTTTATCCAGAAAGAGCTGTCTGAAAACTGTTCAAGCTCGCTAGGCTTACATCGCTCGAGTCTCTCAACAACCATTCTGGCAGCAGCCAAGACACACATTCCAAGTCCACTTAGAACGAGCTAATAATGGGACAAGTCTAGGATTAATAATTTTTCTCGAATGATGGCTAATGTCCTCTAGTTTTTCTGTGGTAGTTGACATGTGGTTCCGAACTCGATAATGTGTTTCTAGAGCTAGGTACTCAACTCCCCATCTAGTACGAATTCCTCTGGCCCGCTGGACTCCTTGAAAGAAAAATGAAAATAAGCACAGGGCATAGTTTTACTGTCTCTTCTTCTTCTTCTTCTTCTTCTTATTCTTCTGTGCCAATTTAGGACCAAGTGGTCAGATCTGCAAGTTACTAGGCCTAGGTACGGAAAGAGATCTTTGCTCTGACATGACAGACCACAATGGCAGCTAACTATACACAAATGGAAATTGCTCAAATGAGACGAGTATTATTAGCTGTTTGGCTTGTGATATGTTGGCATATAGCTATGCTCTTCTGAGAATGACACCCTATAAATATGTAGGTAGTCGAGGGACATTTCTGGTAATAATGCTGCTACGTACCTCTTCACTTCCACGTCTCTCTTGCTCGACAGGCCGCCGAGAGAGGTGTTATTGCGACGACCCATGATTCTGGGTGCTCATTAGAGCCTTACCACGGCAAGTAGAACTGTGAGTACCTGATCCAAGGTGAGAACGGTGGCATGTAACTAGACGGACCACCATGGTCGGCAATAGGGAGTCACCATCTCTTGCCAATCACTTTTAGTCACGCGACTTTCAAGTAGTCACTTGTTGCTCACATGATGCTACAGCCTTACCACACTGGCCAAGGCTTTTCTGGCATCTTCGCGCTCTCTCAGGACTGTTGTCAGTCTGTCGGTACACTGCCTGCTGTGTACTGGAGTAACCAATTGGCCTACGGCGGAAACTACGCTGCCTATATGATCAAGGCATTCCGGATATTACGGACTATGGGCCTGTTGCTCTTGATAGGAGGTTGGCTAAGATTTCTTTAGGCCAATGTCGGTGTCGGATGAAAGGCTGAAGAAGCTTGGAAGCCATTGGATGTGGCAATGCCCGCATTTCAACGTAATATTCAATAGCTGGGTTACTGGGTGAAAACAAGGCTATCACTTGATAGTGTAGGTTGCAATCTTGTCATCGGGCCAGACCTCGACCAACCGATCCATGCGCTGTGGTGACTCGGTCGTCATACTTGACCAAATTACTCAGTTTGGTCATGCCCCAGATGGTTTTTGGATTCTTTGGAGAGCCATTGGACAATGGGAACAGTAACTGGGTGTTGTGCTGTGCTCTCCAAATCCGCCCTTGAACCGAGCAGAATCTGTGCAACACAACGCAAACTGTCTGACATCGGCGGCAGGAGATTATCGGGTTGACACATGTTCGAAAAGTCACTGCAATAAAGCTGATGGAGATTCTGTCATCGTTATGCCGCCAATGGCTGACTCGGCTTTTGTTGGTATCTGAAATCGGCTGTCCGGCTCGATGAACAGCTCATGTCTCCATGACTGGTAAATATACACCGCGTCCACAGACCGTCGTCGTCCTCTATCCGGCCTTTGCCGCTTAGTTCTTCTTGTCCTGCTGGTCGAGGAAGTTCCTGCACTCCGGTTAGCCGAGGGAACCGTCATCGGGACCTGAAGCTGAATTCGCGCACTTGATAAAGTCGGCCTCGTCGGAGCTGGAGGCGTTGATCGGGGGAGCGGCGGTGGCGCTGGGCTTGCTGGAGCTTCCAGAGGTGGCATACTTGACACCGGCGAACAGGGTGCCCAACCAGGCCATGGCCAGCTGTGGGAAGAGAGATTCGAGGTCAGTTTCTCGGAGGATGGATTTCTAGCGGGGGACTGCAATTGAGGGAGGACCAACGTAGTGACCGCCGACCTGCTTGCCGGCAATGGTGTAGTAAGCGACGCCAGCCATTGTGAATGAGGGGATGAGACCGGGATGGGCGAATTGGGTGGTGAACGGAGGGCAATGGGTGGATGTTTAACGTGTCGCTCGTTGAGATGGATGGGCTTTGCCGAGCTGCGCTTCGAGAATTCGGACCTCCGTCGTGATTGCCTGGAATTGCAGGCCCCAAAGGGGACAAGTTCGGACCCGGCGGTTATACCTCGGAGAAATCGGTTATCGGGATCGATCGGATCTGGCCTCCGCCTGTCGGTACGTACTGCTCCTTGTAAGCCCATCCAAAACACCATCAACTTGACTGTGATAGAAACCTTGTGTTACGCCTAGGGCTCAAGCTCCCGTAACTCGTGCTTTTCCAGGTGAGGAGGCATCTGGAGAACTCCTCATCAATTAGTATCGCCCTAGAAAACCCCTACGAGCTCAATGCGATCCAAGTATCATTAGTTAAGGCCGAAACAGTTACGATTTTCATTGACACAGTTTTACTCGCAACTGATTTACGGATTCGAGTTTATTAATAATAATTTCTTAGCGCACGATCAGAGTTGCTTCACGCCAGAGTTGCTCTTACGAGAATCGATACTACCTTGGTTACATACACCTAGAAGGGTAATATCTGCCTGAAGTCCCATGTATCTACAGTCATGCATTCATGCCTGACATTGTCAGACGCAGCCTTATCCCAAAACTCCGGAATAAATAAGGCTTCATCGCCGCCCACCCACGTAGTATAATACCCAGCATAGCATCGCCAGGCAAGAGGTGATCCAACGGCCTTCCGCATTACCGCCATGACCGCCGCTTTGCCCAAAAATGCTCAGACACCTAAAAACTCCGGATGAGGTTCTCCGGGAAGAGCTGGAGCGTGATAGGCGCGACTTGGTGGACCTATGGAATGAGGCCCTTTTGGACTACCACAGAAGTGTCGGCATCAATCTACAAGCAAAATATGGCAATGTGAAGGGGATCGCTGATTTTGCCTCCAAAGAGATGGAGAAATTTAAAAAATTCCGCCACAGCAAGAGCAAGGTCGACAAGTTGCGATCACTCTTGAGAGACAACTTGGAATGCATCAAACGGGGCACACAGCAGCTTGCCACAGCAGCTACAACGGCCTTCCCCCCAGCTGCAGCTATCGGTGCAGCGTTAACTTGTATGATCACCGTGAGTACTATATACTCTTTAGTACATTGCTCTTCCATTCCTGTCAACGGAGTCTCACAGATCGCGATGCGAGAACGAATCTAGGCATGCCACGACGTCTCAAGTGACTTTGATGTGATCATCGACTTCTTTGAAGATATGAACGGCTTTCTTGGTCGTATCGTTATCATTGAGAAGAGGATACCGAACTCAAAGCCTTACCACAACTGTCTGATGGATGTGTTTACTGCCTTTTTATCTATGAGTGGCGTCGCAACCAAGTATATCGTACTTGGCAGATTGAGTAAGATAACGCCTCTCTCCTTTCTTACAACATGATAAAAATGCTCATCATTCTAGAGAAATGGGCTTCTAGGCTGGTAAAGGGAGAGGATAGCGATCTTCAAGAGGCGCGTCGGCGCATGGACAAGGCGATCAACCGTCTGAAGGAGGCCACTCGTCTCGCCATCTTGGACAACTCGGAGAATCTGCTGAAGATGAATGAAGAGCTGCAGCAAAATCAGAAGTATCACTCGCACGTGCTCGAAGAGCAGAAAGCTCAGCTGACCGCCATCGGAGCGGAAGTTCATGAGATGGCCAAGCTGGTTGCGGCATGGAAGAGAGACAACGGCAAGGCCGACCAGGGTAGGGGGGAGGGGATGAAGGAGCAGGCCACAACCCTGAGGCCGTTGGCCCAAATCATCCACTCCTATCTCGGGAACGTGGAAGCCAGAATTACAGAGTACCATATCCTCAAGGAGACTATGGTGCCTGGTACATGTACGTGGTTCTTTGCCGAGAAGGCATGGGTGGACTGGCTCCCTAGTCAGCAAGACGAGACGCAGTCCCCATTTCTGTCCATTGTTGGAGAGCCTGGGGCTGGGAAGGGCCATCTCGCAGCCGCCATCTACGACCATCTGTGCTCGAAGCTCCGGGAAGGTCCTGATAACAACGACGACAACTGCGTGGCGCATTTTTATTTTCGAAACGGCCGGGAGGGCCTAGCTGACTTCAACAAGGCCGTCGCCTCAGTCGTATATCAGGTGTCTGAACAAAGCACTAGTGCTTGCAAGCTAATTCATACGAAGCTCTGCTGTCAGAAACTCGGGCACGAAGAAGTCGAAGTTACCGAGTGGAAAAGCCTACTGGACAAGCTCCTTGCGCCGGTGTTTGATAGCGGGTCGAAGCGATGTCTCTGTATTGTTTTCGACGGTTTGGACGAACTGAAAGAGGACGATATGAAATGTTTCGTCGAGTTCCTTGCTAATGTCGAGGGCAGAGGACTACGAATCTATGTGTGCTTCACGTCCCAGTCCTTTGTAATAAAAGTGAACGGTGAAGAGGCTGGGTCTACATGCCTACAAATTGTCATGGACAAGCAGAAGCAACTGCCGGACATCAGAGCTCTGGCGTGGGATCGTGTAAACGGACTCGATGGCCTAAAGAAGTTCAGTCGCTATGTCAAGCAAAGGATGACGGAAAAGGTTGAGGAAGTCGCACCGAGTGAGTCTACATATGAAAGGGAACAGCATACTTCTCCTTTTTCACTCTGTCATCAATTCTGTCTCCATCTCTCTCTGTCCATCTTCCCCTTTTCTAACCCATCTTACTAGACATGTTGTATGCAGAACACATGCTTCACCGGTACAGCGTACTGGCCCGCGAGGGAGCGGTATTGCAGGACATGAAGAAATCAGCGCCGGCGGACATCAACGCACTCTATGAGAGCATGGTAGATGAATGCTACCACCGCACGGCAATCCAACATCGAGGCGCTGTCGCAGCGCTCCTACAGTGGATATCCTTCTCAATGTCTCCCCTGACCCTCGACGACATTACGTCGCTGCTACGGTTCGTAAAAAAAGATAGCAGCTTCGACATCGAGGATATACCCCAGCCATTCTCCAAGTTCCTTCGTGTTGGCCATCCGAGAGCGGCAGTTGAAGAGGAGGAAGACAAAGATTCAGCATCAGCGGAGGCACGAATAGGAGGAGAAGGGAGGGTATGGACGCCACTAGACTTGTTGGAGTTGGATACGCTCGGAAGCGACTATCTCGAAGAGCAATTCAACGATGGCGCACTCCCAGTCGACTTCCAAGTCCGTCAGATGAGGTCGTTCTTCTGTAGATTGGACACCCGCAGCGAGAACCGCGGCGGGCAGGAAACGACTGGCTGCTTAGAGTTCCGTAAGACGAGTGCGCAGGCATTCAGGGACATGTTCCTGGTTTCTGCTCGGTTGGTGCATCCCGAGGAGAAGGACACGTTTGAAAAGCTGGCACCGGGTCTGCAGAAGTGCGTCGTCTGCGATGTCCTTTCCTACTGGCTCAACATCGAGCCTGAGAACAACACGCTCGCCGAGAACAAGGCTGTCATGGAAGCCTTTGCCGCTCTCATCCGATCGCGTAATGGCTATGCTGAAATGGTTCTTCGCCAGGACGGTAGTATTCCTTACAAGTCTCTCTTGAAGAAACTGCGGAAATGGAAGAGTACCGCTACCGCAGATGGTCGTCTCCTAGCCCAACTTGCGCCCGACGAGCGGAAATGGTGGGACGCAGTATTCAAGATCCCGCAAACAGCTCCAGAACATCTGGTGAAAGGCCAAGTGCGCGCCATGTACCACTCCTCAGATTTCATCTCGGCCGACAAAGCCTACGATGCTGCCCGCAAGGCACTTCACGCAGTATGTCATAACCCCCCCATTTCCCTTGGCCTGATGAATAATATCGCAACAGGCTGGACTGGATGAAAAAGTTATTGAGCAGGCCTATAAAAACTATGGCGTCCAAATCAACACGGGCAGGAAATGGCTGCCGCGGAAGTATGTTCTGCTCGGGATCCCAGGCCTTTTCTCGAACTTTGAAATGGACTCTACTGCACACTGCGTGATGGCAGAGCTTCTCTCCATCTATGAACACAGGGATTTCGCTTTCCAGGCCGCCAAAATGGCGCTGGAACAGTCCGGCACGCTGGAGGAGAAGCTGAGAGCATCACAGCCCCTGGCCCTCATCCAGCTCGAAATGGGTGACGGCACGGCGGCCCACAGAACCATTACTGGGTGTCTCGGAGAGCAACAGGCGGAGGGGGATGGTGTTGCGCCGTCACTCTGGCGGCGGGCTCATGTCACCCTGGCACGCATTGAGCGTTCCATGGGCAACACCGCCGCCGCGGCAGCGTCCTACGTTGCGGCCAAGGCTAGCGACCCGGAGGGATTGACGCCAGGCGTTATCCTCGCGGAGGAGGTGGACCTGTTTGACAGCGCAGACCAGTACTCAGACTTGATGGCCGCGATCCGGCGCTGGAGGCTGTCTGATCAAGTGGCATACCTGACCTGGATCTATGAAGACAGGCGCAGCCGCGCTCTCCTCCGCGAGGCCGCCCGGCACACGGGAGAGGCCGCGTTCTTGGTCGACACGTACGAGAAGGTGATTCGTTGCCTAGACAATGTGGATGCTGGCGCACCCATACGGTGCGAGCTGGCTGCGGTCCAGAGGATTGTGTGCGACGACCTGGGGAGCGCGCGGCGGCTGCTGCTGGACGAGGTGCTCGACAGCCGGCGTAGCAGCAGGGACCCGTACATGTTTACAAATGCAGATCCGGCCACGACGGCATCTAATGCGGTCATGGAGCAGGGCAGCACGCTGGAGACACTTTTCCACCAGGCGGTAGACCCCGAGTCCAAGGCGAAGCTCTTTCAGTCTGTCAAGGGCATGACTCAGAGGCCGCTCGTGCAGGATCTTCCGGATCACAATCTGAAGATACTCTTACAGCGCCATTATCTGCTCACGGCACGCATGGCGAGGAAGATGGGCCCAGCGGCCGAGTTTCAGTACTGGCTGAAAAAGGTTATTGACATAGGGTTTCAGGGATTGTCTGATGACGCCTCGTGGAACGACTTCTTTTGTCTAACAATGCTGGCCAGGGCGCTGGCTTTCCTTAGCCAGACTGTGTCTGGGGCAGCTGTAGGGCCAAGGCTACTCTGGGCGGCTAGGGTGTTGGGCTCGGCCATGTTCTCGCAACTGGACCCAGCAGTTACATATTGGGGTAGCCAACCCAGTGACGTGGGAAGCGAAGAGGAGGAAGAGGAGGAGGAGGAAGAGGAGGAGGGGGAAGAGGAGAAAGGGGAAGAGGAGGGGGAAGAGGAGGGGGAAGAGGAGGACGATGATGATGACGATAGCGACGACGACGACGACGACGACGACGACGAAATTAGCACTGGCAATAACAGCAATGACTCTACTCCTCCAGCGGACGAGGGCGATCTGAACGAGCTATTGCAATTAGCTGGAGTTGAAATTGTATTATGCAGAGGTCCCGCCTGTAACACTAGGGAAAGCTATTGCTGGTGGGGTGGCCGGACAGCATATATGTGCATCGCATGCGATGACTTCTTGTGTATGTCCTGTCACGCTTCACAACAGACGGCCAACCACGGAAAGGAAGCGCTGAATATGACGTGCTGCGGCCGGAAACACACATATCTGCAGCTGCCGGTCGAAGGGTGGAAGGGGATCACGGCTGGCCGGATGACGGTGCAGGACGCAAAGGGGGACGTCAGGGACATGGCTTTTGGTGAGTATTTAAACGAGGTTCAAGGGATGTGTGCAGAGGCTTGGGAGGCATTCTGGCGAGGGTCTTGAGGGAAGTTTTTTGTTTGCCAGTGGGATGGATATTGCGGAAGGATGCAGAGAGGAAGAATAGTTATTCTAGTCATCACCACTTGTTTATTAGTAGGTTAAGGAGGGATAAGGTTGGTAGGAGGGTGAATATCAAACGACAAGAGACTGGACATCGAGCGTAGTGGTATCTGAAGAAATCAGGGGAAGGCATCAGATAAAGAAGGTCTTATATACAGGAGTTTGCCCAGACGAGCCATGGAAAAATAAAAACGATCATACCAAATGCTTCGAACACTCACGCAGAATCACCCAAGGAGACACTAGACACTGGAGGAACTCATTATTCTAGACTAAGCTTGAGAAAAGGGGGTTAAACGAGACAAGTCTAATGGAACCCGGCCAATAGCCTGCCAGGAAAAAGTGTTACTGAGGATTACAGGAACTTAATATAGGTAACTAGGTGACTAGGTAGCTAGGTAGGATCTAAGCAATTGACTGGTTATTAGTTAACTTCTTGGATCTATGGGGCCCTAGTTACCTTCTTTACAGGCAACATCTTTCTCCGCCTGTCGGTACATACCTGCTCCCTATAAGTCCGTCCAGAACACCAACAACTTCACTATGGTTCTGTTTTGGGTCCCTTAAGAAGATGGTATAGGGGTTTCAGATTGAATATTGTTCAAATAGTTGAAGTAAACTGATGAAATCTCCTAGCAACTCATGTAATTCATGGCCCTTGCCTCGGCACCTACCTCCACATTTTCTCGCTTTGGATGAAAGTTCTCGAGTCCTTGAATCTTGTGTGTCTCATCACGGCCTCGTAGCTGTACCGTGATTTTCAAACCGTGGCTTAAGTGAGGATGACTAGGTTGGACTGGTGCCCGGAATGTCTTGGTCGTGCTTGAAAATTCCGCTTCTCATGAGTCTCGCAACGGCGCCGCCAGCTACGGCCAAGTCCCTGCGAACGATCAGCAAGCCTAGAATGCGGTGGAGGGAGTTGTTCAAGTACTGGGAGGGGGAATGAACCACCCTGATTTCCTGGAAGGTTGCTCGTAGGTGCTTGTGGATGTAAGGCGAATCACCTAGCCCCCCAACGAGGACGATATACTGCATCGTGGTTGTGAGCCACAGTACTGTGTTTACTTGAAAGACTTGTGCTCACCTTTGGCTGCTTCCCCAATACCTGCTGGACAGATCCAACCTGCTGGTTGATTAAAGCTAGGAGGCTAGTAAGAGATTCGCTGAAGAACCTGGCCATCTCTTCCCTGCAGACGACATTAACAAAGAATAGATGAGGGTCCCGAAGGGTAACTTGCCGGCTTATCGAGAGCATCATTCTTCTTCTGACTCTATCTAATGCCTTGACTGTCCTGTTGGGGACCTCCATTGTGAACTTGGTCAGGTCTGCGCTGCCAGAAAATGATCTCTTGTATGTCATTTCCCATTCCGTTGTAAATTGTTGAAAATCTCTAGGCTCAAAGTCATGTATACTGAGCCTCGTTTTGGCGCAAACGTGTCGAGTGAATTCCTCGTCGATGGCTATTGCCCCGGTAAACTTGCCTACACATTTCTTAGTATCTAAGCCTATTAGTTAGGATCGAAATACTCACCGTCTCCATTGGTACACGCTGTTACTCGAAAAGGGTCCGTAGATTCCACCATGTAACTGGCTGTATCCTAATATCTCGTTAGAACCTCTTGGAGTTGGATGTGTGGGCTTCTGGGACTGACGATTGAGCTACCGCCAGCATGACAAACGACAAATGAGTCACCTGACTAGAAAGACTATTAGTATTAGTCCAAGGTCTGGACGAAGATGGCCGTGTCGCTGGAAGGAATTAATGACAACTTGACTTGCCTTCAAGCTTACTTGAATCTTCGTAGGATATATCTCCTGCAAGAAAAACATCCCAGCAGCCTCCGGTGCTTGGACGAGCTCCAAAGAAGTCTCCCCGGCATCCCTCTCGTCAAGAATACCGGCAATCTGAGCTGCCTGCTTCATGGCTACCTCAGCATAAGGGGGCCAAATCGCTGGAACAGTAATCGCCACCCTCAGCCGCAGCGACTTGACCGACAAACTGGCATCCAGCTGCTTCAGCGTGTGGCGCCAGATCTTGTTGAGAAACCTCGCTACCACATCAATGGGCCTCATTTCATGAGCCTTGAGCCGCTGCTGAGCCTCAGCGTACCAGCCGCGGATTGCGTAGTTGAGTATATCGCTCTCTTTGAGCAGGAGGAGCTTGAGCCACTTGATGGACTCCGTGCTGAGTTTGGCTCCCCAACCCCACGAGCCGGTCCTGAGATTGAAGAGCGTGGGAACTTGCTTGGGAATTGGGGAGTAATGGCTGCCTGGGTAGTTGCGGACCGCGAATATTGAATCAGGGCCGGTGGAGAGGGCGTATGTGACACTGGTGAAGCTGTTGAGACGAGCAATGAATGTTAGGTCTTGCCATTTGAAGTATTTCCAATACAAATAGGAGCCAACTTACATAGCGCCAAAATCAATTGCAATGACCAGAAATGGCTTAGGAGGTATTGTCTCTCGAAAAGACATTGAGTCGTCAGGGTCTTGGTCTTGCAACGGCTCCCGAGCAGGATTCTTGGCTGGTGGTTCATCCTGCGATAGCCTCTGGATGTGAGACCCGGATCCAAGGCCTTTGCACAAAACGTCCCAGTTTGTCTCTAGTGTTGCTCGAGGTACGAAGCTCCAGTCAGAATCCTCTCTGTCCAGCGGAACGTTCAGGAACACCTCGTCTTGAACCCTGCAGGAGTGGCTATAGACCTCAGTTTCCGGGATATCTGAGAGTGATACGTCTTTGAGGTTATTGAGCGAATGAGAGGATCGGTTGGATCTTTTCCCGTTGCCATAGCTTGAGAAGCCCGCCATACTCTCACCATCGCCAAAGTTGATGCCAAGATACGATAGAGAAAAAAAGGAGATATACTTCAGATGACGCCTGATGTGTGCAGTCAGTTTGCTATACGGTTCCTCGTGAACAATAGGCTCGATATCATCGGGTATGCAGTCGCATAGAGGACACACAAAGAGCTCTCGAGTGGCGATCCTCTTGCAGCGTCTTGCTCGCCCTTGAATCTGAGAGGAAGTGAAATGCCCCTCATGCTCGTTCTTTAAATGGCTTACATAGTGATCCTTTTGGTCAAAGTCCCTGGGCTCAGAATGTTCAAAGTCGCATTGCCAAGCCTCTGTGTGAATCTTCTGTGCCCACCCAAGGGTATGCCGTGTTTGCATATGCTCTGCCCAGTCCTGTTTATGCTTAAAGAATTTGGGGGGTTCTTTGCATTGTTCAGAGATGCAAACGTAGGGATATAAGTCTGCATCGACATGTGCTCTTGAATAAGATCAGTATCTCTCGTAGCATGGGAAAGGGCGTGGCTCTTACTTCCATTTCTCCTCCGTTAGTGTAGATACGTCCATTGGCTCGGAGCAGATCGTACAGGCCACATGTGTAGTCGAGACCTCTGGCTTTGGAATGGGAGGGTAGGGAAGTATGTCACCCTCCATGTCCTTGACCGTAGAACCAGTGCTGATGAGGGAGCGAGATGGCTTGACGTTCTGCATGGCTAAGTTGAGCTGCCGTATCACAGTCGTCGGCGAAAATAAAGAGGGGATTGTCTGTAGCTCGGTATCTGGGCCCTTTTCGACGCGCTTTGCTAGGATGAGATCATCGCCTAACTTTTCCATGTCGGATTCCATCGGACTTTCGTATGGCTTAACTGAGGCCCCCCACTCATGTGCGAGTTTTCGGTTATGTGACTGAAGATACTGTAGAGAAACTCCCCGGGCATAGACGGACTGGGCGAGTTGGACAAGTAGACTCTTCCGGGCATTGGGATATCGAGCTTTGAGCAATAGGAAGCAGGAAGAGCCAGCATTTGTACTGCTATGAGTCTTCTGCCTCACACCGTCTGTTTGTCGAGCAGACCGTCTGATCGAGACCGCAAGAATAAAAAGCCTCTCTATGGTAGACTTAACGACAGGCATCCCTAAGGAACTGTCGGGGTCTCCCTCTTCTTGCTCCTCTTTCTCCAGCTGGTTTTCCCTTGCTGCTTTAGAGATTAGACAACCCTGGGTCGATAGTGAGAATGGAGGCAATACGAACCCCATTTCAGGTTTTGCTCAAGAACCGTGAGGAGATCCAGCACGATATCTCTGATATCATCGTGAGAAACGAGTCGGGCATCCAATGATGCCCTCGGCACTGCAAAGGCACCAATGTAAGCTGCCCATGTCTTAAACTGACCGCGCAACTCCCCGACAAGGGCAAGTGATTGCGTTGGCAGAGACGCATCGATTATGTATTCGTCAAACAGGGCTAGACAATTCCGTGATGCACAGTAGATTGGCTCCGACGAGGGTTGTTCGGGTCGTGTTGGATTCATTTTTCATCTTGGACAGCTCGGGTAGTCTTTGCGAGTCGGGCACGAGTAGGTATGTTGATAAAGACAGAAGGTAGTGAAGGATATGATTGTAAATAGGTAGCTGCATTACTCCCCCGCTTGTTAGATAAGATGAGTCTTTCGGGAAGGCAGATTTCTCTTCCACTAACTGAAGATATCACCGCTCTCTATACAAGGCGCCTTGTATGGAAAAATGAGATAGCCTTGCATAATATTAAGCCTTGAATTTTGACACTATTAACCTACATTTGGATGGTTGCTTAGTTAGTCAGATAAAGTAGATACGTTTTAGATCCATGCGGATGGCTGCGTCCCTCCCTCGATACCTACCCAAGGGGGGTTAACCATGGGTACATGCATGAGAGCCTCGCGCATTAGGTAGGTATACCGCATTTCGGGGCTTCAGGAGCCTCGTTGGAGGTATTTTTCAAACGCCATTTCCATCTTTGGCAAGCTTGTCTATCAAGCAGTCTGATGCACCTTACCAACAATGTCCCTTGCAGACGATGCGCCCGAATCAACGGAATGTCGACCTCTTCTTTGCTATCGCGCAGACCTTTGTTGCATCTCTGCCTCCGGCTCCAGATCGAGATAGGGCACTGGCGGATGATATGATGCTGGCCCTGACCAATTCGGTAGTGAATCTACGATTCGAGATTACGAGGCTTCTCTACACCTTCTCAATCGACAGGGCACTCATTGAGTTGCCTGAGAGGGACTGTGCGAGGGCCAACATCGCCCTAGAGGACATTTTGGACATGCTAGACAATTTGGTGGATGAATCCATTTGCATGTACCAACAGGATTTGGTGAGCCCTGCATCGCGGAAACCGGTGAATCCTCCAACAAGATCTGCACCCAGAGCTGACTCTTGGTACGCAGGGTAACTCTTTCCCGAGACTTGAGTCACTGAAGCGAGTAATAGTACTCTTGAACCCTGCGGTTGGCCTTGATGGCTTTCTCCAAGCCCCAGATGAGGTTCTCCGATACATCTGTTACGTTGCGCCGAAGGGCCATGAAGCCGCGCGACATCGCCGGTCAGCAAACGTGGCCAGGCAATTCAACGATACAATGGATCAAGTGTTCTCGAGCCGCATGGGAATCATGGAAGCAGGGCCGACCGAAGTATTCCACCACGACCGAAACAGTGAAATACAGGAGCGGGACTTGGACAAGAGTGACCTCGAAGAGATCCACGCTGCGAAGAGACTGTCTAATGCAGCCAAGAAGATCGCTCAGATCTTGACGAAGTCGATTTGTCAGAAACCTCACTCAGGTTATATCAACTTGACCGGATTTCCGGAGGCCGAGATCTTTACGATTATGACAGTATGCCATTCTGAGAACAGATGGCGAGCTGTGCAATGGACCAGCACAAATAGACATGACACGAAGACAACAACCAACCAAGCATCGAGTGTCGCAATATGTGAAGAAGTCAAGAGAAGACATCGCCCAAAAAGCATTCTTCACATAGAAGTTTATCCAGATGGTTCATGGCGAACTCAAAAGATGCCGCCGAATGTTTTTGACGACCTACTCAAGACCACCCAAGGCGACACTGGAGGAACTCATCATTCCCGAACAAGCTCAAGAGGAGGGGACCAAGCTGGGCAAATCTGACCGATTAAGTTTAGCTACTAGGCTTGGATGTTCCTTGATGTGTTTGTTAGGAAGCCCCTTCCTTCAAGATGCTTGGAGCTCGGGGACGATGCGATGTTCTGGTGGTGACATCTTTGCCCCGGGAACCTTCCATGAAGACGTGCAACACCACATAACCGACAACAAGGCTTTCATTCTGAGTCTCGGAGTATTGTTGTGGGAACTATTTTTCCAGCAAAAAGTCTGCATCACTGAAGAAGACGAGGAGAGTGGTGACGCAGATATCTCCCTCTTCAACGCACTCAACCGGGAAGCGGAGACATGGCGGGAAAAGTTTGTCGACGCGGCATGCCTCGACATCATATTGAACTGTCTCGATGCATGGTGCGAAGACGAGGCGGACGAAGACAAGCTCCGAGCAAGCATTCACAGAAACATATTTCGGCCGCTGAGAGAGTATTGGGCATCATACAGTCACCCACGGCCGAAAGATACCGCAAAAGCGACAGGCCCGAGATTTCTTCACCGGAGATCCCCGGCTTTCATGAGTAGCTCAGTGCTTGCTTCAGGCATGAATCTGGTCAGGGCGGTACAAATCGAAAACATCAGGAGCCAGGCCTTGCCTGAGCTTCGTAAGGGTCATGTTCAACTGCCCGTTATCTCTGAGTCAGCCGAGTGCGTTCAAGAAGCAACACTACTAGCAGCAGGCAATGGAACGGTATATTTCTCCTACAAACCCCTCCTCGGCTGTTTTGACTCACCAACATACAGACAGCAGACAGCCTGGCCTGGATAAACAAGTTTCAGCATGCCAACAAGCACCTAGCATCTCTGAACAAAGACACAAGATCAAAACCAGTCAAGATTGCTATCCTCGACACTGGACTGGACACTGATGACCCTTATTTCTCTGGGGCGGGTATTGACCGCGTTGATGACTGGGACGGCCTCTGGCATGACTGCCTGGGAGAGTCTTCCACGCCAGTGGACGATGATAAGGGGCGCCACGGTACGGCGCTCACTTGTCTTCTGCTGCAGCTTGCGCCAGAGGCGATCGTTTATGTTGTGCGTGTGGCGAAGAGCTCTTCAGGACTGGGCCAGGCTCAACACGCTATTGCAGCGGTAAGTCCTAAGCAGAGCCGGCTCTGCATTACTTTAATCACTAACCTCTCGCAGGCCATCTTGCATGCTGTAACATCGTGGGACGTAGACGTGATATCCATGTCCTTTGGCTTCAGTGAAGAGATCGAGCTGATCAGAGACGCCATTGTGCAGGCAGAGATACTAAAGAGGAACAAGATCCTGTTCTTCGCCGCTGCTAACAACGACGGCCTGAACGAACCCGAGATGTTTCCCGCCTTCTTCGAGTCCGTAATTTCCGCTCGAGGGACAGAATGCGATGGCGAGTTCATTCAACGGTACAACCCAAAGTCATGGAGTCACAAGAGCGGCATTCAATATGGCACACTTGCTCGAGATGTGCCGTACAACTGGCCCACAAGGAACCCGACAAAGTCAGGATGCTCGGTATCAACGCCAATTTTGGCTGCCATTGCCGCCATTCTGATCTCCTTTGTGGACAGCCAGAGGAATTGGGACGCTGAGAGACACGCCATACGGACGAGGAGGGGGATGGTTGCAGTGTTCAATGTAATGGCCCAGGACGACTCTGCTAGGGGGAGACTTTACGTGGCCCCTTGGCAACTCTACGAACAACGGAGAGAGCCTCAGTCCCTGGTGAAGCATGCGTTGTGTACGATTCCATGAGTGGACAGATAGGGAGATAGGCTGCGATGAGATACCCCGCCATCTATACATCAGATTGTAGGCTCATTGGTCATATGTGCAGGTGTGGCGATGCCGCAGCCCCTGTTATTCACTTTCAACCCCCTAAGCACGCATGTGGAGGCTATGTTTCTCTCCCTCGTGTATCCCTGTCGCTGCGCCTCATTGAGGCCCTCGAATATTGGCGAGGTTGACCAAGACACCATCTTCAGACTCCCTAAAACGTATATATATGCTCAAAGGGCTGCTGTCAGAGAGGGAGCTATTGGAGTCGTCACACATCCATCATGAGCAATGTCCAGAACCCCACCTACTTCCTTTCTCCCAACTGGAATTTCCCCCCAGGCGGGAGGATCGCTATCGGCAACATCATCAGGAATCCCCTGAAGCCTCACCTGTTCCTCACAAAGGGGGGTGGCCAACCCACAACCTCCTCCCTCGAGAGGCGCTGGCGCCTCTCGCTCGAGACTGCCACGACCAAGAGTTTAACTCTTTGGGGAACTTTTCTGGAAAAGATCCGTCTCGGTACTACTGCTCAACAAGACCGTATCAAGAACGGCAGGTTCACGATGGAGTCGCTTGAGACTATCTACCTCTCCGAGGATCCATCCCCTGAAGAGATCAAAGCACGTTGCAACGATCCTCTCGTGAGAGAGTATATGCGTCTCGATAGCCTTCTATGCAGTCCCGTGTACATGGTGACGGGTATCAAGGTCGCCAAGAGGTTCAAGCTAGAGGGAGAAAAAAGCTCTTCCACCTCCTTCGAATTCGAGGGTGCGGGAGAGGTTAGTCACGAAGCGAGTATTGGGATCAATGCCGCTACCACAAAGAAGGAGAGGATTGCGGATGAGTTTGAGTCAGATGGCGATATTGTGTTTGCGTATCAGCTTATGAAGATTACGCCCAAGGGATGGAGGAAGGAGAAAAGGCTCAAAATGAGCGAGTATCAGCATAGACAGGCGTTTCTCGTCGATGAGGAAGAGGCTGAAAAGGAGGTTGAAGTGGAAATTGGGGAGATTGTACTGGAGGACATAGAGGAAGTGAAGGGGGTACAGGTGGTTGATTCTGTAGAGGGTCGGGTGGCATTTGTATGAGCATTCTACCCTTTGTAGATGACTACCTATCTAACCCTAATGAGATATCGAGTTATGAATGGTACAAGGGGTGAAAATGAATTAATCAGGACTCATAGACAATAGAGGGGGATGGAACTCCATAGAAGCAGACTGGGAAGAACCTATCTTCTAAAGCTTGGAAACGCAAAAGTTATAATGAGAGCACAGATTAATCTGATCGGTCTAGGTTCGACATAGAACCACTCCAATCTTCTTCTATAAAGAAGGTATTGCTATTACTGCAACGAATGTGAAGGTCCAACTAGGCAGGATGGAAGCTCTTGACTGGTCAGTTAACTTACTGGATCTGTGGAGAGTCTAGTATCTCCACCAGAAGTTCCTTGTATGAGGAGCTATCCATATCGGGCCTCTAGTACAAGCTGGGCCAACTGAAAGCAACATATAAAAACTAAGCTCTTGTATTACCATACGAAGACGGCTTTAGCCTCTTGTTCGCGGTAGATAGTTAGCGTAGGGAGGTCGATTGGATTCGTTTCCGGCAAACTCGTGTCCACTTGTACGGACCGATAGCTATCAAGTTCTTATCAATCCGGTCAAGTGTAAGGCGGGTAGTGACGTATTGCACCAACCGGGATTTTCCTGCATCCGTCGGTACCTAGAGGTAGTGGCGGGTCGGTACTCAAAAATGTAAGCGGACTTTCCGCGCAGCCGGCGGTTTCCTTTTTCTTCCATCAAAGCCAACAACACTCAGATTTCTTGCGATGCTTTGGTGGGGAAAATCCCAAGATTCCAAGTCGGAGGAGAAGAAGGAGACGACGTCTCAAGTCAAAGAATCAATTGCCGAAAAACTCACCGCGACAGAACAGCTTCCCAATACGTTGCAGCGGTTCATTGACCATGCGGGCCAAGACTTGAATGTGGTTACCGAGGGCTAGTATGTTTGTTCGCAATGCGATGGATTGGACACCTGTTGACTGGATATATAGTGCCTCTGATTCCACAGATTCAAACCTTCGATATGCGGCTTATGCTGCGCGACTCCGGACCATCCTACTTTCTGCGCATCGATATGTCGCATACACCTCTGACATTGGCGAGTCTTTCCGGCCGGTAGCTCACCCCAACCTCGTTCGCGGTGCCTATGGTGTATCTTGGATGTACCTTCTCGGCGATGTTTCGTATGAAGGCTACAAGGCCTACTGGCACAACCAGCGGGTGCGTGACCCGACTATCCAACTCACGGCACGGCAAGAAAAGATCACGGGCCTGCCGGCTATTGAGACGCGCGTCGTCAAGCCTGGCGAGGTATCCCCTCTCGAAGACTATCGCACCGTCATGGTGCAGCGCGCAATCTTCCAGAGCGTCGCTAGCATGGGTCTACCCGCTTTCACAATTCACAGCGTCGTGAGATACTCTGGCCGGGCTATGAAGGACATGAAGAACAAGATGATCCGAACATGGGCTCCCATTGGTCTGGGCCTCGCGGTCGTCCCCTTCCTCCCTTACATGTTTGACGAACCCGTCGAGAACGCAGTTGAGTGGGCATTCCACAAGGGCTTCGAGATGTACGGCGGAAAGGGCGCAGTCGGTAATGCGCCTGCAACGGGCCGTGAGGAGCTATTGGCAAAGAAGCCAATCAAGGAGAAGGAATTGTAACACAAGTTGTTTCCTGGAAACTGAACTAGGCGTTAGGGGGGACAGAAGGCGCTCAACTCATGATTTATGTATGTAAGATATAACAGAACAGAATAGATGGACGATGCGAAAGTCGCTTCGAAATAGACTAAGCGTTGTCTGTCTTACTGAGTTGCCTCGGTGGTTGAGTACCTACCTAAGTTTGCAGATGCAGCTATGAGTGGGGTGCAAATCAACCCCGCGATCGATGCATGGATCCAAAGTCTTGGGCGTGGCTGTGCCTCCAATACATTAAACAGGCCTCCAATTCTCCTCCTGACGAGAAAAGTCACGAGTTACTTTTCTTACTTACAAACACATATATACGCATTACACCGAGTCAGCGCCTTACGTCCTCCGAACACGCTTCACCTGTGGCGATTCCTCACATCGTTCGTAATCCGCCAGCCTTGGCTAGACACGGACCCTTCCAGACGCTTCCTCGCCGCCTCCTTTAACATCTGTCATCCTTCACAGCCAAACTTGCGACAACACACCTCTGCCTAGACCACACGCGACCGCCTCGAACCTTTATTAAACGCGACATACCTTCACCATGGCGTCATCATCAACACCAGAAGCTCCAGACACGAGCTACGTCGAGATGGACGACAAGAACGATGCCACTCTGATCGGCAAGCACTGCGAATACGAATACTGCAACCAGCTCGACTTTCTCCCCTTCTTCTGCCAGTCCTGCCGAAAGACTTTTTGCCTCGACCACCGATCCGAGACGTCGCATAAATGTACAGATGCTGGTGCTTGGGCGGAACGCAAGCGGCTTAAGCAGCTGGCTCAGCCATCCATCGGCCAGGGCAGGGTTCTACGGGATAAGGTTTCTCAGAAGCCATGCGCTTCGCCGGAATGCAAGATGACGATTGGAACCTCTTTGACGCCGGGGGTGCACTGCCAGACTTGTAATCGAGACTACTGTCTGAAGCATCGACTCGGGGAGGATCACGATTGCAAGAATCTAGTACCTATTGGAGCCCGTCCAGTACAGTTTGATGTCGCCCAAAAGACGAAATCAGCGTTCGATAGGTTCCGCGCCTGGGGTACGGCCAAGAAGGAGCAAGCAAGCCGGGCACTTCCCAAGCCAAAGCCAACCTCTGCTTCGGCCCGGCTAGTCGCCGTCAACAACCTCAAAAAGACAGCCAAGGGCGACGACAAAGTTCCTATGGAAAAGCGAGTGTACATCTACGTGGAGGCCGAGGCAGAGACGGCAAAGGCCAAGTTCCCCAAGGGTGAATTCTTCTACAACAAGGACTGGGTGGTAGGCAGGGTCCTCGACGCCGCAGCCAGGAGTCTACAGGTGCAGAACATCAACAACCAGAGCTCCGACGAAAAAGACAAGCTACGGGTGTTTCACGTCGAGTGTGGCAGGATCCTAGAGTTTGGCGAAAAAGGTTGGCACGGCACTACAGAGCGGGAATACGGTGGTTTTGTTAAGAGGTGTTGGGCCTGCTACGCCGGATTTGATTGAAGCATGAGCTTGATTTTGAGAAGATTTGATTGTGATAGAGAAGCATGGCCTGGCGTTGTGGGCATGGAACTTATGATACCAGGATATCATGCAGTTAAACATGGCAGGTAGATTGATTGATTTGACGATGTAATTTTTGTATTTGGGCTCTTAGATTCCATGATAGTCCACGGAGACGTACCTTGTAGCGTTGCGCTTAATTCCCCCTAATTAGGTCACGTGCTTTCGTGCCATCTCGCGATTCCATCTATGACATATGTACCCAGTACTTTCTTTGTCGCCAAACGCCGCCAAATAATGCAACGGCTCACATCCAAAAGATAGGATGCCTCCTGTTGTACCGCGCAAGAGATTGCGCGAGTCGTCGCCCTCAGGAGAGTCAAGGCCATCAAAATCAGCAAAAAGCAAGGATGGCTCAGCCCGGCGCAAAGCAACCCTATATGACGACCTAGATGCAACTTCGACACCTCTGTCGTCAAAGAACTCGAACTCGGTCCTGCACGGTTTTGCAGACAATGATAGCGATGATGATGAGAGTTCTTTGACATCGCTTTCGGATGATGAATTCGAGGATGTAGCCCCACCGAAGGATCCGGAGGACAAAGACGAGGAGTCCACTGATGAGGACATCGAGTTCGAGGATGTCGAGGCACCAGCTATACCGGCACCAGATGTTCCAGTACCATCTGGCGATTTGGAGTTGACTCTCACTAGAGATAATCGAATCTCACTGACGAATGCATTTGACAAAAAGGGTGCATCAAAACGAGAGAGAAAGGTCCGACATGCTACACATTGCGTTCATGTCTTATTACTGCTATGGCACAACGCCGTCCGGAACTCTTGGCTCTGCGATCCCGAAGTCCAGGCCACTATGATTTCTCATCTCCCACCCAGATTATGGGATGAAGTGGACCGATGGAGGCGCAACAGTGGTCTTGAGAAGCCACCTCCAAAGAAGCCGACAAAGCAAAAATCCTAAGACAAAAAGAAAAAGGGCAAGAAAGCTCAAGAAAGACAATCGCGCCACTGGGGCACCGAGGCACAAAAGCTGGAAGAAGGGGCTGTCGATATGAGCCACGGAGATCCGCTCTTCCGACTTATGAAAGTTCTGACATCTTGGTGGAGGCAGAGATTCCGCGTATCAGCACCAGGTCTGAGGAAATGGGGATACATGTCTCTTGAGCGGCTAGACCGGCTTACCAAGGCTCACAAGGCTGAGTCTTATGATCCCGAGCAATTTGGAGAGAAGATAGAGGACCTGGGGGGTTTCCGGGAATGTGCTCGAGCTTGTACGGGAAGTCGAGACGTTGGAGCTCAGCTATTCACTGCCCTTCTCAGAGGATTGGGCTTGGAAGCACGCATGGTTGCGAACCTCCCTACTCTTGGATTCGGTTGGAACAAATTTGAAGATGCCGAGCCTGAAAAGGACGACAAATTGGGTCAGAAGAAGTCGGCATCAAGCAAGAAGAAAGGGTCAAAAGGTGCAAGCGAGACGAAGGCATCTGCCAAAAACGACAAGCGGGCAAGCAAAGAAACCGACTAAAAAGCCAAAGGCCAAAAACAGAAATCGTGAGTGATTCTGATGAGCTGGAGCTCGAGTACAAGGACACCGACGACGAGTCAGTGGTTGAGATGGAAACCACGCCACGAAATATACCTGTTCCTACGAAACAGTATGACCGAGACATGGACTATCCGCACTACTGGACAGAGGTTCTGTCCCCTGTCACTAACACATACCTGCCCGTTGATGCTATAGCTAGGAACATTGTCGCAACAAGCAGAGGTCTCATCGAGTCATTGGAACCCCGTGGAGCCAAAGCCGACAAGGCTCGCCAGATCATGGCATACATCATTGGATACTCCCAAGATGGAACAGCCAAGGATGTCACCGTCAGATATCTCAAGCGGAATGTACTTCCAGGGCGTACCAAGGGAGTGAGAATGATGCCAGAGAAGATTCCAATTTATAACCGCCACGGAAAGGTGAAACGATACGACAAGTTTGACTGGTTCAAGACTGCAATATCTGGTTACCGCCGCGGTACCAAGAGGCACCCGATCACAGAAGTCGACGAGATGGAAGACGCCACAGACTTAAAGATTGCCAAGCCAGAGAAGAAGGAAGTCAAGGAAGGCAAGGAGACATTACAATACTACAAGCAGTCCAAGGAATTTGTCCTAGAACGACATCTAAAGCGCGAGGAGGCTCTCAAGGCTGGGGCCAAGCCAGTCAAGATCTTCAAGAGCAAGGGCAAGGGCGGCAAGATCGAAGAGGAAGATGTCTTCCTTCGCAGCGACGTTCTGAATGTGAAGAGCGCCGAGACATGGCACAAGCAAGGCAGGGCGCCAATCGCTGGGGAGCAGCCCCTGAAAAGAGTACCATACCGCGCAGCAACCATCAATCGTCGTCGCGAAATCATGGAGGCCGAGGCTGCTACAGGAGAGAAGGTTTTGCAAGGACTATACAGTCACGAACAGACTGACTGGATCATTCCGCCGCCAATCAAGGACGGCATTATTCCCAAGAACGAATATGGGTATGTGGTCTTTTTCTTACTTTCTCTTCAGGGGTACTGACAGGGAACCAGGAACATCGACTTGTTTGTTGAGCACATGTGCCCACGGGGAGCAGTACACGTACCATACCGCGGCGCGATGCGTGTTTGTAAAAAGACTCCAGATCGATTACGCCGAAGCAGTTGTAGACTTTGAATTTGGCCATCGTATGGCTGTCCCTGTCATTCAGGGCGTCGTTATTGCCGAAGAGAATCACGAAACGGTCATGGTAGAGCTTGAGAAGGACGAAGCGGAACGTGTGCGAAAGGAAGATGAGAAGCGGAGAAAAGCAGCATTGTCCCAATGGCGTAGATTTCTCATGGGGATGCGTATTGCGGAGAGGATTCGACAGGAGTACGGGGAGATTGACGACCAGGTCTCGGTGTTTGGACATGCTCGAGATGCAACAAGCATCAAGAAGCAACCGCACGTTCATGATGAAGAAATGGCTGGTGGTTTCCTGCCAGAAGGTTATGAAGAGGAAGAGGAAGAGGTTGAGAAGCCAGCGCATCATACCTCTGCTTTCTTTCCTGCTGTGGATGAGGACGATGAGGAGGATGGTGGGCTGGTGATGGAGGTGGACGGACTGGAGCAAGTCAATTCTGAGCCAGAACCTGTTGATCCAGGGCTTGCTGAGAAGGAGTCTTCTGAGTCTGAAGCTCGACAACCTCAGCCAGAGATCGAGATAGAATCTGAGGCAGACTCTGAACCTCCACAGCCAGCCCGGAGGTCTCGAGGGCGGCCAAGGAAACAGGTGGAGAAGAAGCAGCAGGTTTCTTCTCGGCCGGCAACTCGACGGTCGACGCGAAGTGGGCGTAAGGTGGTTTCTTATGATGAAGAGGGCGAGGGCGATGATGACGAAATCGCAGATTCGTATGCTGAATCCGAGGACGATGAATAGAACTGCTTTGGGTATTGGAAAAGGTGTTTTGGGTTATATGCAGCAGGGGCTGCGGCTGTAGGAGGTCCACTGCCCATCCACGCCCCTTTGGGTGATTTCTTGTTGGTGCCATCTGATCCTGGAAGCTTTTTTTATTTGACTGTCTGAGGTTAGAGTCGATAATTACCTACATGTTGTTCGTCACACTACCTGCGAGGATAACAGAAGCTGGAGTTCACCTTACTTCATCCACAATCTACCTCATGAATCTCATACCGGGTTCTCGAGTTGTCAATATCTGCTGCCGAATGGATCACTGGTCGATTCAAGATTGAAAGAAATGCGACTGAGACCCTGAAAACAGTGCACCTCTTCCCTGGCGCTGTGGACTTGACCGTGGGGTCATTTCCAGCGGCATCACCAGACCACCTGGTGAACCATTTTCTGCTTCCCATCTACTCAAAGTTTGATTCCCGATACTGATTGTGCATTTTGATGACATATTTTTTTTTAGCATTGAACATTTCTTCACTTTGATTCTTTTTTCCTACTGTCGATTCCGCCCCCTGACTTGATCCTCCAGCGATCGGGCAAGAAGCAGCCTTCTCTCGGCTTCTGAAGCTGGCCAATTTAACGAGTACATACCGTGCTAAGAGCTCAACGTGAAGCGAAGATGGATGAAGAAGATGGGGGGAAAGGAAATAGGGGTCGTATCTGCATCGACCGACGTCTTGGGAGGGGAATTACTGTAACTTGCTACGCTTCAACACCAAGAACAAATCCACATATCATCAACATCATCAAGGCCGTAATAATCTCTAAAAACTAGCACATCCTGCTTAGTGTTCTTTCTTCGTTTCCGCCACGACAGTCTGCCATCCATTTTGCACCCCTTTATTGTTAGAGAGACCCGGATGCCTCTACCTGCAAACCTACATGTTTGCTGTTTGTGTTTGTTATATCGGTTGCTATAGAGCAAACCTTAGTGAGTTAGTTAGGCATAGTTGCTGCCTAGGGAATTCAGGGTATAAATAAACCCTTCTTCCCTCGCAGCTAGATTTCAGAGAATCAAGCTGCTCTTTACACATCAACTTTTTATATCACGGAGTTACTATACACCCTCGGTTGCATCCACGTTTAAAGGGCATCTTTAAGGGCGATTTACGGCGTTGGGAATGAAAAACTTTGCTCCTGAATATGTATATAAAGCCCCTGAGAGGGGAAAAGGCGCAAAGAAGTCCCTTGTCGTCCTACAAGACACGCACACGATCTATTTTGGGGAGTCGTTGTATGCCTCACCCGGGTCTACCACAATGCAAAGGATCAACCACATTGTTCTAGACCGGCCCCAAAATGGCACTTATTTTTCTTATTCTTCCTAAAGCAACCCTCGCCCTGAAATTTTACCTTATTTAATTTCAGGGGACACTCCCACTCAAGATACGCTGTTCCCTCTGTCGGCCGTTGGCACTGCCAGCTCACCCACCCACGGGGCAACCAACACTAGCTCCTATTGTCGAACACTGTCAAATCTTCCTGACCTGAGCTTTAGATTTCCATCCCCTTCTAAACCTGTTGAACCCTACCGCCTAGCATTTTGCCGTGAGCTCCCACTACACTGGAAGGAAAAAACCCTCCAAGCTATCCAGATTGCTGCCCAGGCGTCCTCGCTTGACTTCACACAACCACACTGATTGTTTATTTTCCATCACCACCAAATCTTTCCTCCTCCGACACTTTCCTCACGCAATCTCCCCTCTCTTCAGAATACTCTCCCCTTTACCGATAAACAAGCGCTTGTCGAACCCTCCCGACGTTGGACATAATCGGTAAGCAATCATCGTTCTTCTCACATCATGCCTTTAGGTGTCTACCATATCTTCGAAGAAAACTAACCAGCATCAGGTAGCAATGGAGACAAAAGTACGCGAGCCGCTTGATGCTGAGAAGCGGGTCTGTATTTAGCAGGTCCTGGACCATTTCCCCGACATGTCTTTAACGTTCATCGCGTCGATTGTTGGTCCCTTCGAACATAACGCCAAGAGGGTCATTGACCACATCAAGACGCAGCAGAACTTGGGAAACGAATACCCAAGGAAACAAACAGAACTTACAACTAAGCTCGAAGAAGGGTCGGTGGAAGACCAGTGGGCACAGAAACAACGTCTGTTCGCCGACCCCAACCGGCCTGCGGAACGGGCTGGTAGTCCGGCCTACGAAATGACGCAAGTGACTCCTATTATCCGCTTGATCTAGGTGCTAACATCCAATCCAGGAAGACTATGCTCGCGGGAGATTTCCCCTACGTCCCAATGAAGAGCCTTGTGGAGATTTTGTCGAACCACAAGAATCACCTATACCCAACGTACATCGCAACCATGGAAATTGTTTCTAACAACATGTTCAAGGGCGCACCGCTTCCCTGGGTCGGAAAGACGTGCCCCTCACCCCTCGCCAAACGGTACGAGGGCGAGACTCTTGTTGGCACCCTGTCCTCAAGCCGAGATCCCACAGAGCACTCTCTGATCTTGGAACTACTCCTGTCAAGACTAGTCAAGGGACAGCAGAGCCTTAGACTGTTCATGCAGCTCAATATCAGAAGCAGGGACATCATCAGTCTTCAGCAGACCATGGCCAGCGGCCGAGTTCACGAGTGTGAGAGCTGCTTCGCCGAGTACCCTCTGAACCGCCTCATCCACTGCGATGGGCACCATCCACACGTAAGTCACGGTCCCTTTAGCCTCTATCACCCGCATCTGGCGAGTTGTATCCAGCTGTTTTGTCCCAAATGCTGTGCTACAAACGCCGAGACCCAGATATCCCAGTCCAAGCACGAACTTCGATGCATGTCTATCGAGGACTGCAGCGCCGGCTTCTCTGTCGGCGAACAGGCCAAGTATCTGAGCGCGGATCACATCAAAGCGCTGGGTCGTATCGAAAAGGACTACGCAGTTTAGCAGCAGAACTGCTAGAAACAGTAGCTTGTCTAGAGGAACCTCTCGCAAGGGCCTCTGAGATAAGCCAGCATCAACAGCCAAGACTAGGGACGGCAGTGCGTACATGAGCGACATGAGAACTCCCCCCCAACAAAAAGAAAAAAAGAAAAAAGAAAAAACTTTCATGAGACAAACCAAAGTCCGTCAACAAGACGATAGGAAACCAGTGGTGACTTCTTCCTGGGGACCCTGCCCCATGTTGAACCCGGCCCCAAAGGGATTCAGGATTTCACCTGCCTCAGTCTGCCCCCGATCAAGCCGAATGGGAGAAGTCTCTCGAGGTACCATAGCAGCAAAAAGGAAACAAAAGGGACGGAGAGGATACTTTTAAGGAAAGGGCGCCGGCGATGCGCATGTAAGAGTTGTTAGTTAATCACTTTTTTGACCCCAACGCCGTGCTATCTCCAATTTCTCGTGAATGCCGTCGTACGAATCCCAAGTTGGCTGTCTCTTATCTGTTTCTCCCAAACCGTTCGTGCCATTTCCCCTTGGCCCCCCCTAGACTCTTGGTAGTTCCGCTTGAAGTTCCAGCAGTCTTGTCCGGAACCACCTCCAGCTCTACAGTTTCTCGTATAGTAGATACTATAGAAATCCCCTGCTCTGGGTTTTCAGGGGTTGAAGGTGTAGGGGAGAGGAGCATGAAGGCATTAGAGGTGTTCTTTTGGCGCAGAGCATATGTCTTGGAGGGAGTTTTAAGAAGAGCAGAAGTGTCGGATGATTCCAGTGTCAGTCTTTAAAGCATTAGCATAAATATTGGGAGCAGTAAATGAAGCGAGGAATTTGTAGGTTTACTTACACGGGAGCAGAGTCGGATTCAAGAAGGGACTGGAGCTCTGGGGGTAGCTCGATGAGACGGTAGTTTGTCTCGGAAGGTGTATGTTGGACGGTGATCCCGCGAGATTGGCTCGACATGGTGAGAGATTTTCTGATCCGCCTTGTGTATGCAGAGTATTTGACGTGAGCTAGAGCTCTAGAGCTGAGTGTTGTCCTTGAGATAGTGGATTTTGGAGTTGAAGTGACGTCGGTAGACGCGACGTGGGGTTCGTTCCACGTGAAGGCGCGACGCTTGCCAAGAGAGAGGGAGGGGCTATTATTAGCAACGTGGTGGGTAAGGGGAGATGGTATAGTGTGAGGGTAGAGGAGAGTGAACATGGATGGGATAATAACGAGCAAGAAACAAAGCGTGTATTAATAAATATGTTTCGGGATGTATTTTCTGCCATGTTCCAACGTCGACATAGTTCTCTTCCGTTATTATTTGTCGAGCTGGCCTTGGATGGCAAAGCAGAGAGTCATCCATCTGGATGCGTCTCGGTCAGTACCTATGTTTGTGTGCATGAACTCTCTGTCATCTTTCTTGCTAGCCACATGTGACAGTTCATATACGATAATCTTTCAAGAGACTACTATAAAGCTAGACATAGTAGTATCACCCTTTGGTATCTGCACCCAGCCTATCCATGATGACTTCAAAGTTACCAAGAGTCACAACACAATAGTTAGCAAGAAGGCAGGCTCACAAGACAAGCCTCCCTCATTTTTCGAAAATCATGCATAATTACAACATCAAGTTTCAGCCATTGACGAGAACAAAGTGGCTGAACGCGTGATGCCCAATGCATGAATGAAACTGAACGCGTCGAGATAAGCTGCAGCAGCACAAGACAAGGCGGGCATGGATGGAATTTTAGTGCCGGGGCTGGGAGCGGGCGGGGGATAGACTGGACGCCCGCCCCAAAGATTCAGCCCTCAGGTCCTTGTTAGAAGGGAGTTCCCGCTGACGACCGACGCCAGCCCGCGCAGGGACCCCATCAAAATTTTTGACCGCCAGGGCATTGTTTGTTGCTTGCTTTGCTTTGCTTGCTTTCAGTGGAGCTGGGGCATGTAAGATTCCCTTCCTTGTCGTCTGGGCCAACGGAGAAGAAGTGCTTCAAGTCTCGAAATTGTATCAGAATAAGTACAGATCAAAACCATTTGTCTCGGTTGAAAATAATATTCTACTCTTAAAAATTTCCTCCTCTATTTACAATTCTAATTCTTCATCATCACGTGTGTTTTGTTGATGGTTGAATGCAACACAACGTTGGGCAATCCAATCTGTGTGACGCATCAATGTTTACTCTGGATGCGACACAGACCCCCCCGGCCCACTCTCCTCCGCCGCCCGCCTTCCGCTCCCCGTCCCCTCGACCTTCTCTCTGTTGATCTTCCCCACGAACCAAACCACCCGACACCACAAAAACCCAACCCCATGCCCGAGTCTGATTCCGACGAGTGTGCGTGTGCGTGACGAGGAGGCGAGGTCTCGTTTTCGTTTGCGCTCTCTTTCTTCTTTCTTCACTCCTTCCTTCTTTCGCTTCGGCTTCTCTTGTTCCGACCCGAATTCAATCCCTCCATCGCCCGCCGCCCATCTGCGGCCCGACCTCGAGACCGCCCGTCAACGTCAACACACACACACCCTAAGAGCGAGGGTCGCCTAACTCCCGACCCATTGTGACGACAACACGCCGCGGTCGCTCTCGCCATGGTTCGCGTTACCGACGATCTGGCTCTCTCGCCCGATCATGTCACTCTTTATCAAGCCGTCGACCCCTTGCTAGGCCATCTCCCTGTCCTCATCTTCCACGGCCCCTCGACCACCGCCAACTACACCCTAAACAGCTCCCGTGTCCAGGTCCATGTCTTCACACCGGCCGGCTTCCACTGCTTCCCTCGCATCACAATCTCACCAAACTCGGCATTCTATAGTGTCGTTCACTTCCTGCCCCGCGAGTTTCAGGGCGACGAGGTGTATCGTGCCCTCGCATTTGGTCTGTTCAAGTACTTCACCGAGTTGCCGGAATGCGTCAAGACATATCTGAAGAACCTCTACCCCACAAGAGGAGGTCGACGTCCGGGAAGTGCGCCCGCTCTGTTCAGCGAACAACATGCCGCCGATATTGTAAAGGATATGGTAGCGAGCGACCACACAGCCGACATCATTGAGACCCTACAAGATGCACTACAGACCCAACACATCAGCAACCTCGACCTCGATCTCGTTCTCCCGCCCGGAGCCATCGTGCCACTCCAGCTCGACGACCTCGAAGACGTTCCCGATGATGAAGATGACATTCTCGACCCAACTCTGCGGCAATATGGTGGATACACTCCTCTGGTGAAGTTGTTTGGAGACCCTGTCTTTCTGCCGACTAGTCGTCTGCGGAGGGCACCCTCCAAGCCTTCTGCCCTGAACCGCAGCAAATCCTTCTCCAAGGACCAAAAGATGGAATTGCGCATGAAACTGGCCGAGTTGGTACACACAGAGGAGCGCTATGTTGCCAAGGTGAGGGAGTTGGTGAGACATGTCGCTGCTGACTTCCGAGAGAGCGCCGCGGCACGGCCTCCTGGCAGTCTCAGCCCCTCCGAGGAAGAACTGGAGAGATTGTTCCCAAAGTCAGCGGATGGAATTTTGCAGGTCAACTCGGGCTTTATGGAGGAGATGCGGAGAATTATGGACGAAACGGAAGAGGAGGCCACACGGGATATGGAGACACCTACAACGAGCTTCGCAGGTTCCAGGCTTGGCCGTACAAAGGACCCCAGCGGTGCTCTGGCGATTGCGAGGTTGTTCTTGGAATGGTTTCCCAGATTTACCGAGTGCTACCAGGATTATATCAAGGCCAGCCAGCACTTTCCCTCACTGCTCAACTCTTTTCTCGACCAGCAGTCGAGTTTCAAGCAACGGGTTGCTCAGGCCGGCGAGCAGACGATTCGCTCCATCCTGATCGAGCCCGTACAGCGACTCCCCCGGTACAGCTTGCTAATCGACCAGATTGTTGGGTGTATTCCCATAACACATCCTGCTCTACAGCCCATGCTAAAGGCGCGAGACATAATCACAAATATCTGCTCCATGGACGAACCCCTACCGGACAAGCCGCATGTTGCCAGTCGACTTCGAAATATGGTTGAAGCCTGGCCGGTGGACCTTGAACCTCAGGGGCGCCTCATTGCTGCAGTCGATTTCGTTGAGTTGGCACCTCCTTTCCAACCTATGATGAACCAGTCAGACAAGTCCGGTGTCTTTCTCCTCTTTTCAGATTGTGTGGTCATTCTCAAGAAGATGAGTGGTACTATGACTGGTCGTGATCTTTTACGCGAGATCGAAAAACCGTCGGCAGCTGGCTTGCTCATTTCCATGACCAATGCAGCAGGCGGCCCAGCAACATATGAATTCGTCTTCACGGGCTGGCACGAACTATCAGAGGTCAGATTCACTGAGGCAGCAGATGGGACGCTATTCTGGATGACATCAACATCTCAGATGAGGGGAGTTCACCCCGGCGAGCATAGGATCAGCAGTGAGGTCACGTCGCGATGCTTCCTCCTACAGGAGCTATACGAGGCCAGGGCCGCCAAATGGGGGGAGGATGTGGTCAAAGCCCGTGTTGAAGCACGCTTCTCGGAGAAGGAGCGCGAAGATCCTACATGGACACTTCGGTCTGCGCGTATGCCAGATAGCAACCTGGGCCTACACGCAGCCATCTTCCAGGAGGGTGCCGACCAACTGATCGAGGGCCGCAAGGAGCCTGCCCCGATCCGAGTGGTTGTTGACCATGACAGGGGTACAAAAGGGGCACCAGTGGGCCATTATGGTGTCGAGATTGTGGTCAACGTTTCGACCAACGACATGAAGCGAGTCTCTATGCTCACAGTTGGATTGAACGGGAGGCAGTTCCAGGATGATGTGTTCCTGGAGGATTTCCTTCCCACAATGTCTCGACGAAGTAAGTACTACCACAGACATGAGTCAAACAGAACGTATACTAACCTATTCCAGTTATCCAATTATTGAGCACACAGCACAGTGTCTCCAACATGCAACTTACGGCGCCCCTGGTTTCGTACTACTCCAAAACATTGCATGGACTTTCCCTTTGGACCAGGGCTGAGAAGACACGATCATTCTTGGGCACATCCCCAGTCAAGCTTCTCTCTAGCTTCTGGTCTGGTAGCTCTGCTCATGTTTCTGACACGGCGAGCATCGGGTCCAAGCACAAGCAAGTACCATCTATCCACCGCAACAACAGCCAGGCATCCGTGGTGAGCTCCATAAAGGGGGGCAAGGACAGTGTGTCTCAAGAGGAAAACCGTCCCGAGAACCCATTGGTGCGGTTGGAACAAACATTTACGGGATATGTCGCTGCTTTCCAATCCCGCAAGGGCCTTATTGTTGGCCGCACATTATTGAATCGCTCCATGGTTGATGAGCTGTCGGTCAATGATTTCTACAACAGACTCATCGAGAGTCCTTTTGATTTCGACTCAGTGTCAGATCTGAGCACAGAAGTCATATTTGTGGCCTTTGAGAAGTTCTTGCGTATCGCTTGGGCTGAGCAAATGGGCCCAGTCATGTCGATGCAGTCTCTTGACACCCTCCAGGCGCGAGTGAACAAGAGAGTGCCTGGAGATTTTGCCGATTTTGTCAACTTTTTGTTTGGAGACATGGCACCACAGAACCGCCGCGCCTTTACTGCCCTTATCAAGCTGTTGGCCGATCTGCTGGACGGGTGTGGCAACGACGGTGATAGGGGTGCCTTGACACTTGCATTTTCCGAGTTGCTCGTGTATGATGGGACGGCGCCAAATTACATTAACCTGCTGGATCGCCTCGTGGAGGACTGTGATCGCATCTTTGAGGAGCCTGGCTTGAACCACAGCTTCAATCTTGATACCACGGCATATGAGTCGATCAATTCTGCAATCCGTGGGAAGGCATATACCCCCTCCTTGGTCTCCAACACATCATCATTACGGCGCAAGTTTGGATTCGACACTCTGTTGCGACAGAATAGCAAGGATGACCGGTCTTCAGTATGGCGGACGCTCAGCAAACACCGGAACCCCGCGACTGGTGAACCGGCCAGCCTATCCAAAGCATCACTGGGCCGTTCAAGGTCCATCGATGATAATACACTACCCAAGAAGCTGCAACGGAGACCAGGTTCCAAGGATAACCGTCCGCCCATAGCAGGGGCGTTTGACGAAGTGCAAAGACCCGGCAGCTCACACCGAACGTTGGAGACTATTGGAGAGCCAGAAGCTGAGCGACCGCCGCCACGATCACCAAGAAAGAAGCGACGCAGCTCACTGTCGGATCTCAAGAGCCTCATGGCAGCGGCGTCACTCGATGATGATGAGCCGCAGCCACTGCAAGATGCAAAGGAGACGTCGGAGAAGGTTAATGCGAGCCCCAAGGCGACGACTCCGTCTAGAATACCGATGAGTCCTGGTGTAGCTCAGACGATGCGGCCCTCAAGGCAAAAGGAGAACCTTGGAGATCCCTTCCCACAGAGCCCACCACCAGAACTCCTGGGAGAGCCAAGCAAGTCACCGACCAAAGGCCATAGGCACTCCAGGACACTATCATCAACCAACATCCCGACATTGCGCCCATACCGATCAGCACCTCCAGGGTCTGAGTCACCACCTCGTCGTCAGAGCTTCAGTCCATCAAGACCAGGAACACAAAGGCTTCGCCTACAATCACCACAAAAGCTCCGAGAACGTCTCAACACTGAGAAGCAGTCGGTCGACGAGGTTGATGCCTCTCTCAAGTCAGAGCTATCCAAGATTGGAGAAGAGATGGCCCGCGTTAATAGCACAAGGCCACCAGGGTCCCACTCTGTTGATATGCGACGATTGGGTGCTGCCGTAAGACAGCTTGAGGACCGTATCCCTATGGCGGTCCAGGAACTACAGGAGAAGCACGATGCGATCCAGCACGACATGGAAACCACGGTCAAGGCAGCCGAGGCCAAGGTGCGAGCCATCGATCAACTATACAAGGAGGCAGTGGCGGAGAATGAATTACTATACGAAAAAGTTCAACGGAGAGCTTGGCAAGATTGTCAAAGCGCTCAAAGGCAAAGGCAAGGAGGAAAAGGAAGACCTGATGGCACGGTTACGCGACCAGAGCGAGGAGACGGCACGGATGAAGAAGGAGAACGCGCGGTTGAAGCGCGAGATGGTGAGCCTGCGCGCGGCGTTGAAGGGGACGACGGAGTAGGCGCTGCTGTCCTCTGGGGGGCTAACTTGGAGGCTGTTTGGGCGTTTGAAAAGGATCTTTGCGATTACGAGCCGGGGAGTTTGTCAGGTCTTGCCGGAAGGGCTGTATATTATGCGGAGGACTCTAGGACTTGTCGGAGTAACGAGCAGGCCCGTACGGTACTGTAATGGCTGGGCCGGGTCTGGTCTGGGATCTAGACCCGGGGAAATGGTTTGATGTCATGTTATGCGAGAGGACTAGAGAATACGAAGTGTCATGATGACGATATATTTGGGTATCATGTGAGGTCTTGCAAGCTTTATGAAGTGGGCTCGCTTTGCTCTATCCAGCATTCAAAGAATAGAGGACCGGCTCGTACTGAACGTATTGGTGTTGTGTTTTGACCACCGAGTGAAGAACCCTGGTTAAGTGACGTCTCGGTTGGTGGTTGGAGATTGGGTTGAGAAGGGATCCAATGTTGTGGGTGCTGCAATAAAAATCAGTTAGGATACTTGATATTCACAATATACTTACGCTTATAGGAGCAGCCGCCTCATCACGCAACTCAACAGCAAGCGTAAAAGTGCTCCCAGCCGGAAGAGGAGGCATCATCTCAGCAGCATGAGCAACACGACAAAGAGCCCCCCTCAAAGCCTCATTAACATCCGTCCAATTAACACTCTCATCATCCTCCTCCTCAATCTCAATACCAGCGGCATTGAACAGCTGCTCTTCCTGCTCCTCTTCCATCCCTGCGTCACCCCAAGCGGGAAAGGATTCAACGTCAAAGACCCAACGCTCAAGAACATCAAAGGACTTTGCTGCGTGCATCGTTATCGCTATTCGACGTACGGTGCCTTTTTCTTAGTTGGGCTGATACTGCGGTTACGGAGTCGTTTATCCAGGTGCAGAGACCTGGGTGGCGGGATTGGTGGACTGGGAGGTTGAGGGCGCGGGCGGTGAGGAAGGTTGTCGCTGGGTAGAGGCCTCGGTGGTATAAGAGGGTGTGGAGGGTTAGGGTGAGGAATGTTGTGAAGGAGGAGAGAAGATTTGCCGCTTGGGGGGAGGGGATTGATGGGCTGGGATTTGTCGGCGACATTTTTGGTTGGTGATGGTGATGGGTGGTGGTTGAGGAGACGTGATGGGACGCGTTGAGTGGAACGCGATGTCACGTGACAGTGATCATAGCTCGCGGGGTCAAGTTGAAGTCACCTCGGCGATGCAAGAAACTCGCCGACAGACAGTCAGACTTTTGGCATGAGGGTCAGGAGCCTTTGCTGTCAATTAAGACCCAATTTCAAGGTTTATAGCTGCCTTGATAACCCAACCCAGGCAACAATTGCCCAACCCCAACAACACCTCATAATCACAGCCCCCGCGACAGCCCAAAGGGGATCCACATATAGGGCTGAGGCAGCGAACCTCATGACGCAGCTTCATCTTCCTCCTTCCCTCATCCAACCAGACATATAAAGGGCAACCACCTACGACTCCACCAACTAAAAGAGGTCCCACCACAGCTCAAGCCACTTCTACCAAGCATACACACACACACACACACACCAACCATGTCCGAACGTCTTAGTGTCGGCGCCATCTTGGCCGGCATGGCGGATGCCTTGCCTACGCATCCTCCCGGAGATGATTCCTCTGACCTCGCATCCTCTTATGAGGCTGTTGCACTTCTTATTCATGCATACCTCGCTGCTCTCGGCTTTAAGCTCTGCGGCTTTGACGAAGACAAGAAACTACGTAAGCTCTCTCCTCCCTCAGTCCATCAAATCAACGCATCTAACAAGAGTTCTAGCTGAATGCGAGTCCCTCGCTCCTCGACTTCCACCACAATGGAACTCGGGCTTTGGCTCCTTGAGCTTCGTGTATACTCACAAGCAGTCCTCCATGACGTTTGTCATCCGTGTTGATCGTATGGGAGGAAAGGTTGAGATCCGGGGCTTGGCTGTCGGAGACGAGAACATCCACCGTTTTGAGCGCACTGTTAGGGACGTTGTGCAGTCTAGTGGTCTCCCCGTGCGCATCACTGTAAACGACGGCGAGGAAGATCGAAGTGATCTTGCAGAGAAGCTCCGTGGGGTATTTGTCTCTGAACAGGCAATCGTCGGTACGTAACGCTCTTGCAAAAGTCACGAACAAGCTAACTCTCTAGACATTCTCCACGACCTCAAAGTAAACATCGTACAAAAGCTAATCCCAAAGCTCCAAAGCGAAGGCTACGTCGAGACAGCAGAAGCAGAAGCAAACGCCCGCTCCGAGCGACGAGCCCAAGAAGCTCAAGACCCCAACCGACCATTCCGGGGTGATCCCGTTCCGAACCCAGACGTGCGTCCTCCGCCTGCTAACCCTCTCCCTGAGATGGCTCATCCTCGACCTCACCCCGTCAGCGACTTTCCGCCTCCGGGTTTCGAGGATGAGTATGAGATGAATCGACCTCCTCGTAATCCTCTCGCTGTTCCCGGACGGTCGCCTTATAATATCGGTCATGATGATTTGAATCCGCCTGGTCTTGGTCCTCATGATCCCCTTCGTGGATCATTTGTCGGTGGGGGATTGCCTCGTCCAGGTGGTGGTGCAGGCATGCATCCTACCTTTGATGATCCTCTCTTTGGTGGTTACGGAGGAGATGGCTCAGGCGGCTACGATCCTCAAGCACCACCCGGTGCGAGATGGGATCCCACCGGTCCCGGCGGCAACCCAAGATTCCCTGGCCCTGGAAGTGGGAGAGGAAACAATCCCTTTGGTGGTGGCTTCGGTGGAGGATTTGGTGGAGGAGATATCATCTGATCAGCCTCAAACCAAGGAAAAGTCTGTACGATTAGAATAGTCAGTCCACACCGATTGTGTTACGAGATCACGAACAGAATGACAATTAATTAATCATGACTTCATTTCATTTCATCTTCTGCATCTGCCTCGTGTATTGGCGTTTCCTTCGTCACAATTATGTCTCTGGAGCTCGACAGGTGCCCCCAACTCGATCAATAGGCCGCCCACAACTTCTTCTAAGTCTATCTACAATTTGCGTCCATTCATAAACCAGGCCAAACATATGATTATGCATCAGCCTTGTTTGCACGCATCTATCTACTATTCGTTGCCATAACGAAGATGACGTATTGTTTGTTCTCATACCATAAATCTTTTCATGTCCATTTTGGTTGGTTATAACCCAGACACCTCAAGCATCCAGGTTCTTCAGCAGCGCACGCATTCGAGAGATGTCCCGAGACTTCCAAGTCGGAATCGGCAGCTTTCTTGGTGCTTCATGTGCAGTTTCCTCCTAATGTCCTGCCGCCACCTCGTTCAGCTTCGTCTTCTCCTCCTCCGTCAACATGTTGTACCAATCCTGGAAGTTGGCAGTGTTCTCCCGGCCACAGCGGAGGAAGAAGTCGGCCAGGTAAGCCTGGGTCTCGTCGTCTCGCTGTCGCTGGCCAACCTCGCTGAACGACATGAGTTCGGCCTTGGTGGTGCCGAGGCTCAAGTCGAGTGTACCATCGTCATCCTCCCAGCCCTCGTCGTCGCTCAGTTCATCATCATATCTAGCAGCGGCCACGGCAGCCGCCGCCGCATTTGAAGCAGCCCGCTGTCCAGATGCAGAAATAAGCTCCTCAATTAGGACCTTGATGATCTTGAGAGATGCCGGGACAATCGTGTACTGATCAGGGTCTGCTGACGGTGGCGGTTGATTAGCGTCTTGAGCATCCATGTATTGGAGGTAAAGTGTATCTAGAATGGAGGAGGTAGTGGAAAAGTCTCGAGCTGATGAGTACATACTCTGCTTAGCGCGCGAGCGCGTCTTGATACGACCGTCGTTGGCATTGACAATCAAGTCGCCCTTCACATTGGTCTGTGCTAGGCGGGCATCGTTGAGGGAGTAGAGCTTTGACAGGGCAATCACACTAAAGCGGTCAGCAAAAGCCAGCGATTCGGTCGAACGAAACATACTTTTGTCGAATCTCGTCGTAACCGGCAAAGTTGACCGAGTTCTCGAGCCACTTGGCGATAACAACCTGCAGACCGCTCTCGCCATTGATCTGGATCTGGCTAAGGAAGTCAACAACGTCGCTGGCGCCGGAGAGGGTCAGGCGGGCAAAGACGAGGATAAGGGACTGGATGAATGCTGCAGCTTCGGCCGTAGCAAGTCGGTTGGCAACAGCCTGGAGAAGCTGGGGCAGGAATGGTCCCAGACGCTCCTGGCCAGCCTTCTCAACCAGCTCGGCAGCCAAGCCACCAACCTCGGATGCAGAGTTATCCTCGATCGAAGAACCAAGCAGTCGGTCAATGATGTGCAGGCAGACTTCGAGACCAGAACGGCCATTACCATCCTGCCAGTTGAAAACCTGCTGATGATCGTGCTGCAGGATCCACTTGACGGTCTCACAACCGGGTCGAAGAACCTCTCCTTCCGTAGACTCCATCAGAAGGCGGTTCAGCTTGGGGAACGTAGCAGCGACGAAGCCAGGGGGGAGGGGCTCAGATCCATGCTCAGCCAAGACAGCCAGCAACTCAACAGCGACCTACAAAGAATTAGTCAATGGGCCACAGTGCGGGGCCAATGTCTTACCGTAACCAGAGGGTTGTCCTCGGTAAGGTTAGCAACATCAAAGGCCCCGGTAAGGGTAGGCAAGATCTTGCTGCACAGAGCTGCGTAGGACTCGGGGTTGGAAAGGGTACCGACGATCTCCTCAAACGCCTCAGAGACAATCATCGTAACCTGGAAGTTGCTGGCTCCCAGCTGGGCGAGCCTGAAAAGGAGGTCAACGGACTGTACATCGTTGGAGAGTGCAATGCGTGTGTCGATCTTAATAGCAGCGCGGAGAGCCTCAGCAAGTGTGTACAAAAGCTCATCCGCATCCTCCATGTCGCTAGGATCCTTGTTGTTCATGTAGGTCTGGATAGAGTTGATAATAGGAATCTGTCTGTCAGGGGTGACGCGTCCAGCTCTAACCAAACCTTCAGCGGCCTTGACACAGGCGACCTGAACAACCTCGGACTCCTCGCGGGTGATGCAAGTGATGATGCGGTCCAAGAGCTCCACAGGGGTCTCGAAAAACTTGCAGAGGACGCCGGCAACCAAATATCCTCTGGCACCGAGAAGAGGTTCCTGGGGTCTGTTGATGGCATAGTTTACCAACTCCAGATACGCATGAGCGACTTGGTTAGAAATAGGCTTCTGCATGTCATGAAAGTCGCTAGCCAACATGACAAACAGATAGAGGGCCGCCTCCTGGCTGCGCCATGACCCTTCGCCGGTGAAGAGGGTCTTGGTATAGCCGAATAGACCATCAATCGTCTTCTGGTCAAACCACTCGCCCATCTTGATAAGGAGATCGCCAGCAGCAGTTCGTGCAGTGTAGTTGGCAGTGACGGGTGTCTCCTCAGCCAGATACAGGGAGCAGTCAATATCCCACAGATCCTCCTCTTCCCGAGTGACACGGGAGTAGCCAACGAGCATCTTCATAATCTCCATCATCCAAGGCACCTCGTGGGCCGAAGCGTGGCCTTGGAGCTGGCCGTCAAGCTCAGCCTGGACGGGAGGAGCCCTAAAGCACTGGTTCAAGAAATCCAACTCTTCCAGGACGAGGAAGTCCAGAGTATAGGGGAGACTGTCCGAGTCCTCCAGTCGTCCCTGTGCATCCTGGTTGATATAAAGCTGCTCGTGGGGTACTTGCATCAGAGTAAGCTCCTCCCAAACAGCGCGGAAGAAGGTGGTGCACTGGGGAAGGAGAAGGTTGGGGAAAACGCGTCGGATTCTCAGCAGGGTCTTGACAACTTGAAGCTTGAGTGCAATGATGCTGTTCCAGCTATCAGGCTGAGAGCCTTGAGTCAGGTCGGCCTCGGGTAGGCGGCTGGCGAGAACGGTAATGAAAAAGGGGTTCCACTCGGTCAGAAGCTCATCAGCAAATGCCTTGACCTCCTTGGCGTGGTCCTCCTTGATCATGTTCATAAGGTCGAAACATCCTCGGAAAGTGGAGATAGCAAGGGCTCGAAGCATGGGCTTTCGGTTTTCGTCGAGAGCGACCTGAGTCAGGACCTTGGTGATGTCACGAGCCATTGAGAAAAATTGGTCTTCGCTGAGGCTCTCGTCGATGAGGTCACTGAGGACTCTCAATGCACCGTGAACCTGGGCATCGGTACCCGTAGGGATAACAGCGAGGATAGTGGGAAGGAGGTTGGGCCACTGTTCGGGGAAGTCGTGCACAGCAATCTTGCCTGCGGCGTAACTGTAAGAGAGAATCTATTCAGTATTCTGAGGGAGCGTAGGGACTGAGAAAGGGCACAAACCTCGCAGCGAGCTTAACTTTGCGGTCACCCTCAGGACTCAAGCAAAGGTCAAGCAGGACCTGCTTCAACTGACCCCGAACATCATCAGCGATAGGGAGTGCAGGCTCGTCATCGGCCTCATCGTCGCTCCAGTTCTTCTCGATGAAAATTCGCAAATTACTCAGGGCAGATTGGCGAATGCTTGTATCGATCGAGGCGTGGGAGGCAATGTTGGCGAGGGACAGGGGAAAGGCGGGATTGGAGCGGGCGCGCTTGAGCTCGATCTCGGCCTGCTGTCTGGGACCCTGCTCAGACAGCTGGGTGTTGGCAAGGAGCTGAACCAGCTGGTCCTCCATGTTTGCGGCAAATGCTCAACACAGCGGCAACAGAAGGAGACAAGATATCGAGGGGATGTTGGTAGAGGAGTTGAAGGTCGGCGGGGAGAGAGGCGGGCGGGATAGATTGATGGTGATGGTGGGGGGAGAAACAAAAAGTGGGCTTTTTGTGAATGGGCAGGCGCGCTTTGGTTGCTCAGTTGCTGCCCAGCAGTTGCTTCCGTTTGAATCGCGGGGCAGCTGCGCCTTCACGTGTTTTTTTCTTTTTTTTCCCATGGATCATTTTCTGTTCCCACGGTGAACCACCTCCTTGGCCTCTCACTAGTCGGGCCTCAAAAGACGACACTAGTCGATTGGAAGAGCATATTCTAAATGAACCATGGCAATGGTTTCGTTTGGCGGCATGGGTAAGGTGAGTGTCTGTGTCACAACAGAGCTTGGCACCGAATCAGACCCGTCGACGACAAGCAACAAGAAATGCTGCGTAATTCGCTTACATCATTTGAAGAATCACATCATAATAACTTGACAAACCTGTGATTCACAACCATCTCTTTGCGACACCGGACTCCGGACAGTCCAAGCAATGAGTGGTGACCTGCAACGGGAGAGCGTCGCATCGGCAGTTGGCAGCCGAAGCGCACGTAAATTCCAAGTCAAGGTCGAGTTGCCGAGCTGGCTTCGGGGTGTAGTTTTTCCGTCCGAGAGACAACGCTTCCTTCATGCTCGACGATCAGGGACTGACAGGCTGTTGGTTCAGGGTGCAAGGTCGCGCATCGCATTCATTTGGGGTCGACAAGGATGGGGCATGCATCAACAATTGAAGAGCCTACTCCATAGTTATTAGCATGAATAGCAGCAATTGAGAATACGCGGATGACCTACCTGTCTATTTCATCAAGGATCAAGTGTTGTTCTCGGAGCGTTCTCGGTTGATTCTGCCATTACATCTCGAGTCCCCTCATTGACAGCATCCAAGGATTCGAGACTGGTCCCCCCTCAGATCTTTTTACAAGGGTCTTCTCCTCTCCGCTAGGGATGGCAGCCTTCCAATTGCGAGGGCGCCATGTCGTATGAGGTTGGTCGACGGTCCCCAATTGAGCGAGGTGGCTAGGAAGCCGGCAAGACGAGACGCACCACTGATGCCATGGTTGCTTTGCCTGGTACGATAAGTAACGTATTGATGGGGCTCGTAGCAAATTTTGAATAAAATTCTGCTTCACGAGCTGGCACGTGGCTCAGTTGAGAAAAATATGTTTAATGTATACTACCCTGCGGCGAAACGATCTCGGTATCCGATGGAGGCTTGATTAGCCTGAAGAGGCTTCTTGAGGAGGCTGTTGAATCTCAAGCCATGCAGAAGTCACCCAAGAGCTTCCAATGCCAGAATGTCAAGACGCTATCAGACTCCAGGTCCGGACCGGAGAGATGGATGGCATGAGGCCATGTTCGGAAAGAATCCGGAATAAGATCTTGAGTAAAATTACCTAGATTTTTACAAATCCGAGGGGATACATTGACTTCCAAGCCCCGGCGATAGATATGCAGATAAATGCTGGCATCACCTCCAGGTTCCAAGAGTTTGGATAAGATGGATGAGTTGACTCGATGAGATCGAGTAATACCTTTCTTCGCAGGGAGGCTAAGATTATTTAGGTGCGACGCTGCAGCATCTTAGCCGTGTCGTTGCGCCGATAAGAAGCAAATCTAGCCAATCGTAGATCTCCATTTACGCCATACCGGGGAAGCCGCCCCTCACGGCATGGCTCTTGCCTGTCCGGCTCTGATAGCGGCCTGGGGCATGTGCAGGTCATCCAGGCGGCCACTAAACACCCGCGCTTCCACGCTTGTTTGTTCCAATTAATCTGCCCTTGGTTTTACAGCACTTCATCCCGTTCTCGGCGCTTTTTACTGTTTGTGAGGAGACATCGAGAGACATGATATCACACTGTCAACCTGAGCTGAACCTTGCCTCAATGACGATTCTCTGTTCTCACTGGACATGTCCTGGTGGGGGTTCCTCCACCCCGACACTTGGTACCCCGGTCACATCGTGTTGTGGCTACAATCTCTTCAACCTACTACACGGTCCCAAACCATGTCTCTTGGAGTGACCTGAAGTGTCGGTGGCAATAGGCTCGGATTCGGCTTTGCTATTCAGTGACTGCTCTGGTGAACCTTCAATGGGTGTTTGTCTGCTTCTTCATGGTCATCATGGCACAAAAACCACTTTACCTTTCAAGAGCTGACGACCACTTACCCAAAACGCTATAGGTGCGTCTCCCATGCGGAGGGATCGACCATCCTTCGTTCGACAATCCACACCCAGTGGCCGCCGGCGATGGTCCCAGCGCGGTTCATCGGGTAGCTATCTGCAACGGCCAGGTCTGGTCTGGGGATGGATGGCCAGACTGATAGCGGCGGCTGATAACCTTCTCCATCAGATGGGGTCCCGTCTTGTCTCCCCTTGCTCCGCGGCACTCGACCATCAAGCCATAAATACCGGCCAGTGCCCTCCACATTGAGACCTCCAAGACACTGAGACAGTGGAGAACCTCCAACTGGTTACCCTTGCTCTTTGACAAGCAAACACTCACATCCTTCTCTTCTTGGTGACACTGGATCTCATCCAATCTACCCATCTTTCGTGTCACCTGCACGTCATCACCCCTCCTCCAAAGCAGACCTTTCTTGTCGTGGTTTTAAGCTTTTTCTAGAACCATTTCGCTGCAGTTTCGTCTGCACCATCTTCTAGACTGCTTCCAATCTCGTCGTTTCTGTTTTTATCCCTCCACCACCTCGTTTTGGCGTCATGGCAAGTGGCTCCAAGTCCTGGGCTGACAGGCTCGCCGTCGAGTCGGAACCCGGCTTGACGAGCACCCAGCTTATGGTATGAATATATTTTATACCTTTACGTTCCTACAGGACGTACATAGGTTCAATTGATGAGACAGAGCTGTGCTGAACTCTTATGCAGCTCACCAACCACGATCTTAAACCGGTCGAGAAGGAACGCCGTCAATGGGGCGCCTGGAACTTTGTCGGCTTCTGGATCGCCGATTCCTTCAACATCAACACCTGGATGATCTCTTCGTCCATGATTGTTGCTGGCCTCTCATGGTGGCAGGCATGGCTGTGTGTTTGGATCGGCTATAGCATCACTGGTATTTTTGTCGCCATGAATGCTCGTGTCGGTGCCATGTACCACATTGGTTTCCCTGTTGCCAACAGAGCTGCCTTTGGTATCTGGGGAAGCTTGTGGCCTGTCCTGAACCGTGCCGCTATGGGTATGCTCGATCTTGTTTCTGTTTCGCCACTCGTCACTAATATCACCAATAGCCTGCGTTTGGTACGGAGTCCAAAGTTACATTGGAGGCAACTGTGTCTATCTCATGATCCGCTCCATCTGGAAGTCCTGGGCAGACATTCCCAACACTTTCAGCAAAGACTCGGGAACGACCACAGCTGACTTCGTCTCCTTCTTCCTCTTCTGGGTCGGCTCTCTTCCAGCAATCTGGTTCCCCGTCCACAAGATCCGCCATCTTTTCACCGTCAAGGCATATGTGGTCCCTGTTGCTGGAATTGCTTTCCTTGCTTGGACCATTTCTAAAGCTGGCGGCATTGGTCCAATTATCAAGACCTCTAACAAGGTTCACGGTAGTGAGTTGGCATGGCAGATTGTTAAGGGCATCATGTCCTCTATTGCCAACTTCGCGACCCTCATCGTCAACGGTAGCGACTTTTCTCGTTTCGCCCGCAAGCCCAGAGATGCGCTCTGGTCCCAGGTCATCACCATCCCGATCGGCTTCGCCCTCACCTCCTTCATCGGAATCATCGTCTCATCGGCCTCTTCCGTCATGTACAAGGAGCCTATCTGGAATCCCCTTGACCTGCTCGACAAGTTCATCGACGACGGTGGCTCCGCTGAGCGTTTTGGAGTCTTTGTCATCGCCATGGCTTTCACCCTTGCGCAGCTTGGTACCAACATCGCCGCCAACTCCGTCTCTGCTGGTACTGACATGACGGCTCTGCTTCCTCGATGGATCGATATTCGCCGCGGAGGATACATCTGCGCTGTCATTGGTTTCGCCATCTGCCCTTGGCAACTGCTCAAGGACAGCAACCAGTTTACCACTTATCTTTCCGCCTACAGTGTGTTCCTTAGCTCCATCGCTGGAGTCATGGTATCCGACTACTACCTCGTGCGAAAGGGATATCTCGAGCTCAAGGAACTCTACGATGGTCGCAAGGAGGGACCTTACTACTACACTTTCGGTATTCATTGGCGCGGATACGCCGCCTACATTGCCGGTATCCTGATCAATGTTGTCGGTTTCGCCGGTGCCGTCGGCCAGACCGTACCCAAGGGAGCTACCTATATCTACAACGTCAACTACTTCTGCGGTTTCCTGATCTCGCTCAGCGTGTACTGGAGCCTGTGCAAGATCTTCCCGATCCCCGCGACGAGCAGCCGCTGGATGGAGGTTGGCGACGAGATTGACGACTTGCGAGTTGGCTACGACACTGGAAGTCAGAATTACGACGAGGAGCATGTTACGGACCAACCACCTAAAGTGGCTGATGATGTGAAGCATTTCTAAGTTATGGGGTATGAGCGTGATGATTGGAATAGGTTATGTGAGCGATGTCTGTCGTTAGAATGATTTAGTTGAAGGATATACCGTTTTGTTGGCTATGAGCCCTGCTTGAACTTTATTTCTCTCATGATTTGGCGTGTTTGTGCTTGAGTGTGCTTTCTGGGCGTCGTTGTCTCCTGCGCCTCCATCTATTTGCTAGAGATACAAGGGATCCCATGCAGAAATTGGGTTAGATGTGTATATACAAGACCTATTCGCATAGAGAGTTGGTTTCTACTTTGTGGGGCTTGTTGCCATCTAAGAACCCATAGAACAAGAGCTTCAATCCAGCAGTTGAGGGTATCAATCATGATGAGAGCCGGGCCAACATTGGCAGACTGACTGCGGCAATTGTATTCTTCTCGGGGTTATTTTTGTTCTTACATTCAACTTGGTAACTGGGCTACACTTTCGTCTATAGTTCCTTCATGATTCAAGATGATAGAGTGTGCTAGGGTATGTGGCGCCACGTCTGAAAGCGAGTATCCACCCCAGAGCACTCCACGTCCTCTTAACCATTATTTCATGAGCCGATCCTCAAGCCCCGTTGGCTCAGTGGTAAAGCGTATCACTAGTAATTCAACGACATGATAAGATCACTGGTTCGATTCCAGTACGGGGCATCACAATCATCAAACGATCAGATTCATCTGATCGTGCTCTTTTTGCGCTTTCGTATCATTAGTTGGTGATGCTTTGTGGTGGTGTTGAGGCTTTGATTACCTTTTTTTGTGTTGCATGGGAACGGCTCGGCACGTGCGACCTTATCTGGCTTAAGGTTGGGGCGGGATGACGTTGGGGTACAGGGTGGTTGGGTGCTGTTTTCTTGAGATCGGAAGCAGCGGAACGTTGATGGGCAAATGAACTTGTACTCTCGTCGTAGATTCTATGGTGAGGGTCTAGTTGTATTGCTAACGAGTACTACAGTGGGTTAAAAACTACACTATTTTAACTGTTTATCCATACATTGTACTTGCGTCGCTTCTTTTGACTTACTTCTCTGGCACCAACAACATTAATTTCCCGTTTATATCAGTGACTTCCGGTGCAACTGGGAAATGTTACAAATCACCTGCCTTGCGCCGAGCGATGAGTGATCATTGTTTCTGTGGTAATAGCATCGCCGTATTCAGCAATGCACTCAACCCCAGCCCCCTCATCCGTGTGTTTTGCGGTCTTCATGGTCAATATCTCAGCCCCCACGTCGCCGACTGATCTTGCTAATTTGCGGCGTCTCGTAGGTGCGATTCGTGTGCATGCCGTGTCATCAACTGCTTGTTAAGGATTATATATGGCCATCTCAAAAATCCTCCTACTGCTATTGTTGACCATCAACACGCTCTACGCATGCTATTTCTGAGTATATATAGTATTGTTCGCACCAAATAGACTGTTGGCCAGGATGTGAGAACGGTGGTTAGTAGTTCCGCTCTGTTTCCCCCTGTAACCGGGCAACAAACGCACGAGAGGGAGAAGTGAGGAGCGCTACATTGCCGACTCTGTTGATAGAGACGAGCGTTGGCATGGGTTCTCAAAAATTCCATGTTGGTGATAATATAGGCATGGATGGTTTGTTCGGAGAAGCGGTTACCGTAACATTCATGCTCTCAAAATGCTACCCTTTTTGGAGGGATAACCTAGAAGAGCTTGCCTGGTCCGAGACCCCGATAGAGACCCCATCTGTGACTTGTATATATGGAGGTAACAAATTGATAGCTTGTGAAGCCTAGGATACTGAAGTGAAGGTCTTCACGGCCACCTCACACTTGGGCATGATGAAAACCTTGTCACTTGGTCCTCATAGAAAAACTGACATCTATCTCAGAACCGAGGAAAGTTCTTCTTTTTCTCTGGCGACTTTCGTTTCCTAGCGGGAGTCGAATACGCGGAGCCCTGGGTATAAAGTCCTGGTGCTATAATGTGGATAGCCAGCAGAATGAGGCAAGACACCATGTTCTTTTTCAGTCGTCTGATTCAATCTTGGCAGTAGGTGTATATATACAAGAGAAGACCGGACTAGTTTGGATCGATCCTCAACCTCTAGCTCTTGAGAGTTTGTTGAAGTGCCTTGCAAAAATCCTGCAACCATAGTATTGCAATGTTTGACTAGGTGGTTTCTGAAACAGCCTTGCCATGAAAGCCAAGGCGAAATACCACGAGAGTTTCTCAGCCTGGGTCATTGGCAAATCCATTGGTGCGATTCAATGACTCGCGGGCGAGTGTAACCGCTTCTTGGGGTGGTATATACGTATTCTTGAGCCGGACAGAAGACGCTAGAGCCCGTCATAGGCTGCGGTTGATGAAAATTCCACCATCTCATAACAGATAGTACAAGAGAATGAACAGGATATGGCTAGGCCAGGTGCAAGAAACGTCTTGAGCGCTGGCCAAAATGATGTCTGTGGTCAATTAAGAGGTCATCTTGACCGCCATGTATATATGAAGAGAGCCTGTGTCGGGGAGGGAGAAGTATATGCATAGATAGCAGAAAGTTGTTTCTCCAACGCCTGGGAAACCCAATCTCATCAATTTCCACAAGGCCAGGGAGACAGCTGTGACTTGAGCTGTCGCTAATTCTAAAGTGAGGTTCAACTGACGTGGACGGCTGTTTCTCAAAGGAGGCCTGGAGAGGCTCATGGCCCCACGGGACTCTAGTAGGGCGAGGTCGCCGGAAGGATGAAATTGACATTCCGAGTTTGAGGAAAGCTGTTCAAAGTGACAGTGGATCCTTGAAAAGAACTGAAAGATCCAGATTTTTATATATGGTCGGAGTCAGTTGTTCAGTATAGGTAATCATGCCAGCAGAGCGGCCACACACAGTGGTCCATGCGTTCCCAGAATGCTTCCGGGTTTGGTACACAGCAATATGCTGTGGCGAGCTGGTGGCGGAACTTCTGAAGACCTTCTATTCTTCAGAAAGTTCATATAGTATACCATGTTTGAACCGACCAGGCAGCTCCCATTGACCCCTGAGAGAAAGAAACGGTTGCGTAGACCTGAGCTGCTTAGAGCTCTTGCGTTGAACTGGAACTCATTTGTGTAGATCTAGTATGCTCTTGTGCATTCCCACTCGTGAAAGGCCTGCGCGTGGGATTCAAGGGGAGCAGTGAGTTGCCTTCCTAACTGCACCACCTTCTCCAGTGAAGGTAGGTTCATTATATATCCGGTGATAGATGGTGAGGGTATAGGTAAGATGTACCGTGTGGAAGTTCAAAAGAAAGAAGAGAGACTTGTGTCGTCAATGATTAGTTCTCGAACCTCGCTATAAGGAGAGGTCTAAATGTTCGTATATAACCGAAAGGGTGTTTGTGTGAATGTATATTTAAGGATGATTATTATCGTCACCGAGCTGACGGAATCCGCTCTATGCATCAAAGGGGTCTGGAGGATGAACAAAGTTGAGACATGCTGCAAGGATCCAGGAGAAGGCGGATTAGAAGAGCAAGGCACTGGGTATTTATATTCATCAAGTTTGCTTAGCCTTCCCTCGTGTAGTGAGTGATGTGTTTATTTTGTCTGATGCTATTATTTACCATGCTGATATGTGGTTTAGCAACATTTGCCAACATGTCAACAAGCATCACCGTAGACAGTTTGTCAAGCCATTTTAATACTCTAATTTTCTCTTCTGCAACGACACGCCAAGTACAATCTGCCCATCATCTCCTCCCCAAAAACAACTCCATCAAGCAAATCTCTGTCAAACACGGTCCCTGAGTGAACGGCGACGCCGATCCAAGCAAGGAGCCCCCTCCCCCCCCCCCCCCCCGGGGCCTGCCTCTCAGCGGGCTCAGTTTTGGAAAGTAGTGCGACCCTCTCCATCGAAAAATGTTTTCCAGCATGTCTCCTGCTGTCGCTCGATTGTCGGGCTCCTCAATTGCCATGTCTCGGAGCCCTCGAAGCATGCGGCAGTTGGCCACTTCCCTGATTACCCCGAGTCTCTCCAAATAATTTTTACCCTGTAACTTCTCCCGAAAGCCGTCTGCATCCATGGCATATGCGAGAGTAACAAAGAGGGACCAAATGTCCATCTTGGTCGTCTGAGGCTGACCTGTGATCAGACGTATTTCGGGCGCCATGTACATATCGGATCCAGCCTCTGTCTGAGCTAGGTCCACAGTGTTTGCAAGGCCGAAATCTGCAAGCTGGTATAGATATTTTCCATCTGGTAGCGGAGTGTAGAGGATGTTGTCAGGTTTGACATCACGATGAATGATGTCATGGCTGTTGAGGCAATCAAGTGCCTGGAGCATCTGATGAAGGAGCGGGCGGGCCGAAGCTGGTTCTGTTGTAAAGGGTTCCTTCTTGATTATCAGGGATTGGACACTTCCGGTTTTGACTGGCATGAAGATTTCGAAATACCCGTCGTTTGTCTCTTGAAACGTTATGAGTTCTATAATGTTCCTCTGGTGCTTTTAGCTGGTGTTCCATAAGACAGATGTCGCGTGGGCTTTCTTACATGGGAAACGAGAGATAACAAATCTACTTCTCGTCTCATCATAGCGTAGGCGACCTGAGCAAGAGGCCGCACCACTCGTTTCATGGCCAGATACTCGCCAGTATCGACGTTGACGACCTTCCGAACACTTCCAAATGCTCCCCTTCCGAGCTTCTGTCGTTCCGAGTATCTAATCGGGGGAAATGGATGAAATGACACGGAAGTCGGCGGCTCGTCCGCGACGGTGCGAGCATGGGAGGGATTGCCAACTTTGTTGTCGATATACTGACGGAGCATGTGCTCTTCAACATTGTGCCAATGAATTTTGAATTCATACAGATCGCAAGCCGTTCCACCAATGCCAAACTGTTGATTGATCTCCCGGTCGATAAGGACACTGCGGTGAGGGTGTCTTATACTGAAGGTCTTCTCTTCCAGCCCGGAAGGCTGGGTCGTGTTGTCTTTCGATTGGTCTTGGAGCATTACCTCCTCGTTGTTTTGCCCATGAAGCTTGAAAGAGCAATGGGGGTCAGAGACAGCAGAGTTACCGATTTTTATATCGCCATTGCGACCGATAGTGGCAAGAATGTAGCCTGACGTTGGTCTGGTATGAAAACCGATCTCTAGCCCCTGAACCGTAAAAATTCGGGTTGCTCGGGTTGGGACAGAAAGACGAGACGAGATGGGCATTGCGACTATGCGCGAGAACGCTTCTGGCCCGCTTGTTCAGTGGCTCAAGTGAAAATAAAGCCTGGGGATGAGGGCCGTTCGGAGGCATGGCGAAGGACAAGGCTTCCCATGAGAGGGCTGACTGTGTACCAACGACAAGAACAAACAAGTGACGGAAAAGGTAATGGTGGCAGGAGGTTTAACTTTTAAAAGACCACCATACGGACCCAGCTTTTCACTTTGAATGTCTGTTGGGACCAGAAGCCCCTGACCGCCTTTCGCGTTTGCAAGATTTCTTTGTTCTTCCCGGTGGCGCGTTTGAGCCCCCCCTCTAAGCCCCCTTTCATTCTCTCACCGTTCTCAGCTACACGGGTAAACGGCGTCTTGGCAAAATATTCTTTGTCTCGCTCCTGTTATACATTACATAGCCTCTGGTCAACTTCGTTTGCCCCCATCTGACATGTCTCATCAACATTGTGACCATGTCATCGTTCCCCAGCAACACTAAGCCGCCCACCCTACCACAGGGCATTGAAGACCTTCAACAGGGACAAATCAACCCTCAGCAGCCAGGGCCAGCTGAAACCATGCGGTCCCCAGTCTCAAGCCCCAGTGACGTCGGAAAGGATGGGATTGTACGACACTTCTGGCCAACTTACAAAAACAAGGCCGTTTGAACAGTTCGGTGCTCAAGCTGAATGGGAGCTACATAAGCTCAAACACCAGAGACATTTTTATGGCAGCAGGTCGAAGACAGACACAGCCTTGGGATGACTATTTCAGTATTCGGGGCAACGCCTATAACAACGTTCGAAACTATTGGATAGAGCAGGGCATCTGGAGGAAAGCATGGGATGAACCCTGGGCCAAGGAAGGAGAGTTCCGAATTCTCGAACCATACCCTCGTTTCTGCAAACCGGATGCGACTAGATCGCGGCCAGGCTCTATTTGGGGCCATGAGGATGGAGGCCCAGAGCCAGACGCTGCACGAGAGTTCGGGCCGGATCCGTATCGTACGGTTACCCCTTGGGTGAAGGTAAAACATGTGGGCTCCGAGATACTACATCCCATCATGTTTGTTCAAGAAGCGCTGGAGGGCCCCAATTACCTGATTCCGTATCCCACGGCTCCCAATTCTGAAGCGTCTCGTCCCTACCGCCAGTTCTTGTATCAGATTGTCAAGGAGCGTGAGTGGGTAAAAGATGAGATGAACTTCCAAATACGCCATTACGACGTCGATCTCGATGCCATGGCCTACGAAACTGTCAAGCACAACTGGACCGAGAGTGGCCTCTGGAATCCCGAGTGGAAAGAGCTACCGGGAGGTACTTGGCTTCATGAAGATCCCATCCAAGAAGAGGATAAAGTGGAATCCTGCGCCGACGGCACTCAGGGCTCCCAGGTGCAAGACCAACCCCCTAAAAGACATGGCGAGGCATTCGAGGGAGGCGGGAAATCGAAACTTGGCAAAAGGAAAAGCGATGGCTTTGACGAGAAATCACCAAAAACGGCCGAGGCGTAATCCTCGACGCTCTACCCATGAAGCATCAGGTCCTGCTGGCACAGACAAAGAATCCCCCGCCCCGAAAGGTGTCATTATAAAGCTTGAGCAATTCGACAAAGGGGGAAATGTCGAAGCTGTCTCCAATCCGAACTACCGCAGCCCTGGGATTGTAAAAAAGGAAGAGCAACAGACTTCTGAAGCGGGTGGTGTATCGACCTCTGGGCACACGAGATCTGCAAAGCGAGGCCGTCCAAGACGAGGCGATGGGCAGGACAAGCCGGGAAGTCCAAAGAGACAAAAGAAGAGTGGCAAGCATGGTCGAGGCAAAAAGTAGAGAGGCGGTATCAAGTGCGGATTTATCATCTTAAACTTGTGTTTTGGGGGACTCGTTCGTTTATTTGACTGTTGGAGTTTGTCATGTTTATCTGTTTAGTGAATTGATGAGTTGCAGTTCATCATACTTGAACACAAGTGCAATCTGCTGAGAAGCCCCCCAACCTTTAAACTAACGTCGTCTCTTTATAGCTTTACCACTTCGACCCCAAGTAGAATTACCCAAGGCTACTCACTACATACCTATCCCAAAAAGATAGCCTGTCTAAATAGCACCATCATGAGTGCTCTCGGCAACGGGGTATCACAACGTCAAAAACATGAGCAGAGGGCAAAAAAGCAAGCTTTGTTGAATCGCCTGCCCCGTACTGGAATCGAACCAGTGATCTTATCATTACTAGTGATACGCTTTACCACTGAGCCAACGGGGCTTTAGAGGTGATTCCTCGCTTGTTGAGTGGCGGTTCCATGTTGGTGTTTATAAATCCCGCACTTGTGTGGGGTAAGGGGCGAACCCCTTTTCACACCACGTTCAGATGAGACCAGAGTCATGATATGAAATTGCCTCTCAACGCGAAGTCTTTGCTTAGAAGTAATGCTTATAACTTGAGCTTATTGTTTATGAGTCAGAGTGCAGTTTATTTAAAAATGTTACGAACAATTGTCATTAACCCCAATATTAATCCTCAATGCTATCTACCCCAAGCTTCCAGTCTTTTCCCACGTCGGAATACCCATGAGCTCCAACTATTATATCCGTCTCTGAGTATCGTCCCAAATGAGTCTATCTATAACTTTTCAAATCCTGTCTTTGCCCTGTTTTCATGAATCATAACCTTGCAATGCCCCTAAAACAAACCCTAATAAGCAACCAAACTTTTGACCCAACAAACCAATACTTTTCCTAAACAAAAATCCTTGAGAACATCGTGAATGCGAACTACTTTTACCTCCACCTCTACATCCTTCTTTTCAACCGTGTCGGTGCCCTTTCGTTCCTCTTCATCTCGCTCGTTGACAGCCTCCTCGTTAATGCTCAACTGATCCGAGGGTGTGGCGAAAACAGAAGGGCTCTCAGTCTCGGAGAGGTCAGATTCCAAATCAGCCTTCTTGGATTTGGGCTTCTCGACATTTTCACAGCCAGCCTTGGGGAGCTTGATGAAGAAGTCCAGGATGAGAGCTAGGCATGCTAGACCGAAAGCAATCCAAAAGACGCCCTTGTGTTGGGCCTTCAGATCCCAGCCCTTTGATTCAAACACACCAACCACCACGGCGATTATGGCGAGGAGGAATGCGCTGGCAAGATATGAAGCAACAAAGATCAAGGCGCCTGCCAAACCAAGGAGGTGGCGTGGTAGGGTCGAGGTCATGAAGACGTTGCCGATTGCTGAAAGAACCGAGATGCATGCTCCCTCAGCCATGAGGGCTGGGAATACCCAAGCCCAGTAGCTAGGGCTGTTGGGCATGAGGGCGAAAAGCAAGATGGCGACGACCTTAGCTACTCCACAAAGGATGAGGATGATTTGACCTGAGAGGATGTGAAGAAGGAGGCCACTGGAGATAGACAAGACCATGCCACCCGCAGCCCAGGGGGCAAACCACACAGAGGCAGTCATGGGATCCTTTCCAAGAACAGACTTGATACTGAGTGTGTTAGTCAAGGCAACAGAGTGTAGTGAGGGGGAGCCTTACTAAAAGTTGGCATAGAAGAGAAACACCGAGTAAACACCAAACTTCAAGGACAAGATGCCCAGCATCTTCTTCATACCCTTAACCTGGAAGATCTCTGGTGGGACCAGCGGCGCAGAAGCCACCCAACCCTCCACAAAGACGGCTGCAATAAGAAATGCGCAACCAACAACGAGAGTTGCGATGATGTGTGGCGCGGTCCAGCCATAGCGACGACTATCCGTGATAGCGTAGATGACTAGAAGAAGACCAGGAACCAGAGTGCCGATGCCCCACCAGTCCATGGTATTGCCTCCCTTCCTAGCCTCAGCATAGTCACGGGGCGATGCCCAAAGTGAGATGCAAACAGCGGGAGTCAAGATCATGGTGATCAGCCAAAAGTACCAGCCCCAGGTGAGGTACTGCTGAACCATGCCTCCACACATGGTCCCAAGGAAGAACATGACCGGGACCATGGCACCATACAGGCTGAACACGAGGTTCTTCCGGGGACCTGGGCGATAGGTGCGTCCGATCAAGGAGACACCAGCGGGCAGAAAGGCTGCGGCTCCGAGACCCTGCATCGCGCGGCAGAAGACAAGCATGAAGAAGGTCTTGCTGAAACCTGTGATGACAGACCAGGCGACAACCCATAGAATGCCCACATGAAAAAGCAGATAGCCGCCAAACATGTCAACCAACCTGGCGCAGGGGAACAGGAACGAGCCGGCCACAAGGGTGATGACACTTGATAGCCATGTCTGAGAGTCCTGGGGGATGTTCAAGGCATCAGAGATTCCGGGAATAAGGATCTGGAAGCCGCCGACAAAAAATTCCTTCAAATTGTTAGCCAAGCTCTGCATATAGAAGATGAGAAGCATACCGTGGCTGCAAGAGATGTCACCATAGACGCGACAAATGCCACCTCAGTCCATGTTGACTTGAATACTTCAGGCCGCTGTCGTCCCAACCTCACAAGGTCAAACTCTTCTGGGATCTCTTCAATAGTGATCCGAGTGTCTGCCTCTTTCGAGTTGTTGTTGGGTACCATATCTCCAGGTGGGCTGTATGTCAGAATGGCTGTAAACCCCTGAGGTTGGCAAATAGACCTGTCTGAATCAAGCCGAAGAAAAGAAGAGCCGAAGCAGCGGATGATGGACTTTGCTCGGTAATATTAAATATTGAAAGACAAATGCGTAGTTATGCAAGTAACTGACGAGTTTGCAGAGGAGGAGAATAGCGTTTCGGAGAGTCCTTGTTGTGAGTCGACCGCTGAGAGATCGAGATGCTCAAGCTTCACTGATCCGTTACTGATATCATCGTGATAATTGAGAGCCTCCATTCCAACTCTTTATACTCTTTCTCATCCTACTTGATTTAGCCATGGCGTGGACCAGACTCGCGATATCGCAACACGTTGTGGGCATGCCATCTCGGTCTGGACGGACTTGACGATGTTTCCAGAGGCCGTGGAACGAGAATTCTCAGGCCGTAGCGGTGAGATCAACGCAAAAGATGCTTTCTGCTTTCCTATTTTGGGGAGCTCCAGAGTCTGGCCTCGGGGCCATCTCCACCAGATGGCGACGCGTCGCCACAATGTGTCATATTAAGAAGATGGTGGGAGGAGCAAGGCGTCAATGTGTCATGGAAGCGAACCCAATGAAGAGAGGTGAATAACGGTGAAAGGGGAAGTAAAAAAAATTGAACTATCGTGAAGTCCGTTGTCGCAATATTGTGGTGGAGTTGCGGAGGAGCATGTGGAGGTAGATGGAAGGATGAGAAGTCAGGGCTCTGCCTCGTGGGCCAAGGAGACGATCACAAGCGCAAGCAAGCTTTTCTCAAGCGAACAAACTACCATGATGCCAGTCAGTTCATTTGCAGACCAAGCCGGAGTTGATACGCCGATGGACGGGACGGGGGGAGTTGTGATAGCAGAGCCGCGCTGAGTAACGCCAGCCACAGCTGCGAACCATGATTAAACCATCAAGGGCGACGGGTCTAAACTGGGTACTGTAGTCAGTGTCAGGCATCGTTGTCCAGAGCCAAAAAGAAAAGGCATCAAGCTCCTCATCGCAATTCTGGGTCCGGAGACGCGACGAGTGACAGCTGATTTCCTCTTTTGGCGTGGTTGTGTGCTCTGGCTGGACGGCCTGGGCACAGCCCACAATGACAAGCTTTCTGCGAGCTCTGATGGAAGGTCCATGATGCAGGTCCCGGAGCTTCGGCTGCACGGTATGTCGTTTCCTTTCCGCATTGGGGCAGGACGGCATCGGCCGTAGTCGGGATTTGGCGGAGGTCGATGGTTGGTGCGAGGCGTGCCGTGTCAGAGGGTGTCGATGCTCGCCAGGCCAGGGCGTCCAGGTTGAATGGCAAGCAAGCAAGGGCATGCATTGCTGCTGGCGTGTCGCCAACGTGGGGCGGCGGCTCTCAAAGAGGTTGCGGAGAGCAGTGCAGGCAGAGCTAGGCGACGAGACGAGGGGTGAGGCGAGACGATACCTGGGATCGACTGGCATTGGTAGGTTCTGTCATGGGGTTAACTTGACGTGAGGTGATTACATACAACGTGGTATACATGATCGCATCGTGAGCCTCCATTGGAGTCGAGTCATGGGATCTGATGCGTGCCTGCACCTGCCCTAGAAAGGTGATAGGTACCTACTGTAGGGAAGGAAGGGCCAAGGTTTAGGAAAAACGTGCCCGATCTTGGATCTTAGTTCATTTTGGTTGCGCCTGCCGTCTAAGGTCATCCATTCATTCCTTCTCCAACTCGAGGAAGGTTCTCCTCAATACCAAAAATACTACCTACCTGCCTACCTACCCCTCCACTTGTTCCCCTCCATCTGTTCCCGCTCCCCTCTTCTTTCTCCCTCCGCGTCTTCCACGACACGCTACCATTTCTTCTATCGTCATCACATCGATTCTTTCTTTTTACATCAACCTACCCACCTCGTCTCCATCTTCCCCTCGTTCGCCTTTCTTCATCCACCCACGACAAGACCAGATCATCATGAACCTTCTGTAGTCTCGAGCCCCCTCGTTGCTCCCAACCGCTGTCCGCACCGAAAAGAGCCCGCCCTAGCTATCTGGCTGCTCAGTCAGCGCCCGGCGCATGCCGCCAAGCAACACCAAACCGTGTCACAACTGCCGTCGTCGACGCCTGCGCTGCGACCGCTCGTGGCCGACATGCCACAAGTGCGCGGTCTCGGGGCAGGAATGCCTCGGGTATGGCAAGGTCTTCGTCTGGACACAAGGCATTGACTCTCAGGGCAATGTCAACCCGCCGCCCGGTCGGAGGATACCCGATGATGGGGATGCTTCCGGTTCCTCCTCTCTCAGCGTTTCGCCGTCTCCTCCGGGCCAACAGCCGGGTCATGGCCTGCCCCGTCCCCAGCCTAGGCCAGATCCCAGTGACCAGCACCCACTGGCCCAGCTAGTCCAGCGAGCTAGAGAGCAGGCCGCGCAGCAGATGAACCGGCAGCAGTCTCCCCAGGCCGACTCGCCCTTGCAACCACCGGGAGCTCTTACCGATCCACTGTTCCAGGACCTCGACCACACCTCACGATACTATCTATCCCACTGTCAGTCCACCCAACAGTGGCGTTTCCCCTCTCATCTCTGTCAGTCACGCTAACGCATGTGCCAGTTTCTGAGAGGGTCTGCAAAGATCTCGTGGTGCGAGACACACCCGAGGACAACCCGTTTCGCGAGCTGCTCCCATTGACGCGGAAGCATCCGCTTCTTCTGCAGATTCTCGTTGCGACATCAGCCATTCATTGGTCCAACATCTTCCGCCGTGTCAGCGACATCCCTCCCGGCCTCTCGGATCCGGGTGGCTACCTCTCCCAGCTTAGATCGAGAGACCTCGTGACACGGCAAGCCCTCATTGATGCATTGACAGCCAAGCAGAAGGCCATGAGCCACCTTCGCGAGGTGCTTGACACCCTTGACCCTGCCGGCAGTGAGGTGGCTCTGGCCGCTATGCACTTCTTTATCAAGTTCGATCTGATTGATCTTGACAAGTCGGACAACCAGAGCTGGAGGGCCCACCTCGAGGGCGCCACAAGTATCATGGCGTTGCTCAACCCAGATAGCAACACGGATGCATCCAGTAGGATGCTACGGGACCGTGTGATTACCGACAGCTTCATGTAAGTCCTTCATCCGAACACCACCAACACTGCTAACCCTTGTAGCTATAACATCCTGGGCTCGACTTTGACGTCGGGAGGTCTCGCAGCCCGTGTTGCTCGACAAGCTTTCCAGTTCCTGCCTGTGATGAAGCGGGTCGAGTTGACCAATTCCCTGTCATGTCCACCGGACATCCTGAATATCATCTTGACTGCATCTCAGCTGTCCCACCAGACGCCATGGACCGACCAGTCCCTTACAGCGGCCGATGAGGCGCTTGCCCTGATTGATCAAGCGATTGCTGTCGACATTGGGGCATGGGCCGACTATCTCCGACAAAACAATGTCACCATGGACCTCGAAAGCCGAGTGCACCTGGCGGCGGCACACCGGTCAGCCGCTTGCCTCTACATTCTGCAAGCGCTGCCCTTGGTACGATCTATGAGGACGATTGACACAGACCTTCTCCTGCAAGACACACTAAGCCACTTGGCTGCAATTGGTGAAGATGATGTCTACTTTAAAGCTTCATCGTGGCCAACTTTTATTGCTGGAGCTGAGACGCGTGATCCGGAAAAGCGTACGTGGACCATGACACGGCTCTTGTCGATCTGGGATATTTGCCCATGGGGTTATCTCTTTACGGCCATTGAGATGCTCAAGGCGGCGTGGGCCATGCAGGATTCGCGGGGAACCGAGAGCGTCAACTGGTTGCGTGATCTACGAGGATTGGGGTTTGAAAATTTGATTGTTTGATTTCTATTCTGTGATTTGTTGTTGGTGGATTCTGGTTCCAGTCCAGATGCTGCAGCGGGTTGGTCATTACATGTTTGGACATCTAAGAGAGCGAGAAGACAAAAGTTTGTGCTTTTGCGGTCAGCACCCATGACTACCGGCCCCGTGCCACGGAGAATCTACTAGTGATAGATAGAAGGGCCTATTTTAGCCATAATCGTAGCGTAATACTAGACAAGGAAAGGTTTCCCGGTTTTGACTCGCTCGCAGCCGAGACTATCCCAATCTAGCCTCGAGTGCTACTCGACAGAAATTTGCATCTCACGATGGCTTCAAAAAGACGGTGCGGCGTCCCCACTGACACTTCTTCTCCGCGCCGCGACCCCCACCTCTTGCTTCACATGGCCTACTCTAGCGTAGAAGCTGTTGCTCTAGCCTGGAATCTGGAACTTCTCCATACATGTACGGAGCTGCCCGTGGCCGTTGTCCTTTTTGATCTTTTGATGATTCCCCGGCATGCTGGGTCTCGATCGAGGACGATTGCCTGCCGCATTGGCCCAGCTGCAGTTCTGATTTGCCCCGGGGCGGTGACACCTCAGGGTCCTCCCCTCACTTGGGCTCCACAGGCACAGGGAGAGAAGAAGAAATATGCAAGCCTGGTCAAGGGCCTGCAGCTTGTCAAAAGTGGTGATTCGACAAGAAATCTCGGCCGAGAACACACCACCTGACACACACTCTGGCCGCACGTTTCGCTTTTTTTTTTTCGTGTGTCTGACCGACGTTGCGCACGTGTATCACAAGGTACTCACCGTCGCACCGCCTCCAAAAGCCAAGATTCCTCTTTCCTCCTCAAGCGGGAGGGGGAGGTGTGTGTGCCTGCTGCTGCTGGGCTCTACCGTAGATCCGGGTGGTCTGCTTACCGGTGTAGTAGTCCGCCCCCCCATTTCACAGCGCGGCTAATATCTGCTGGCCGGCCGCCCCCTTGACATCTGCCGGACCAGTCGCTGTGCTGGGGGGACAATGGCCTGGCAGATCATTTCGGTTAGACAAAACTGACTTGTCTCAAATGGACAAAAACACCAAAAAAGAGGTGAGAGAGAGACATCGTGACATTCAAAGCTACGTACCTACCCTAAAAAGTCCCCGTCGCTTAAAAAGACTCCCACTTTCCGGATACGGCCAATCACACATCCCACATGGCAGAGCCTAAAAATAATATTACCACCTTCCTAATCCTTAGGATCTTGCACGTTGACAACGCATGGGCAAAAATAAACCTTAAAAACCTAAAATTGGACAACGACCAACGACCAACAACACAATAAGATATTGAGTAAATTGGGTAAATTGGCAAAAAGAAAGGTCTCAGAGGGAGTCGAACCCTCGCTGGCGGAATCAGAATCCGCAGTCATAACCGTTAGACCATGAAACCGAGGATTTCTGGCTGCCAACTTTTAACATGCGATTATGTTTGCAAGACGCAGAGTTTAGAATTTGCTCAGAGCAGTTAGTTGCCTAAGCCGTCTTGCAAATAAGAACTTGTTGATATTGTGACTATCAGACTAATTCGATGCTTTCGTACGAAGAACCCTCATAGCTACTACATCTTAATGGCCTTGGAAGATTGATTTGTTAAGTCGTGGTTCACGGCTGTGACCCCCATGCCACCCTACACCCGAACACTTCACTTCCAAACTTCACTTTCAAGGTAGGTATGCTGGACACAATTGATCCTACAAATGCGAAATGTCTTTCAAAGATAAAAATTGCTTATCTGACGTGATAAGAAGAAGTGATTTTTAAGCCACTCTACATCAAAGCTGGCTGTGAACATTGCGCATGTTGGGTGGGAGACCAAATTCTAGAAAACAGCTGACCAATGCATCGATGGATTCACAGTGGTCCCTTTCCACAACACGTTAACTATATGCAGCTGATATCGGGCACAGCCCACAAGGTAGCTGATTACCCGGGAGACATAAGTGACAAGTCAAGTTCAGATGGGGGGTCAAGCATGCATGGAACTGTTGGCGTTAAATGGAACCGAAGGACAGAATGTCGGGAGTCGAAGCCGAGAGGGCTCTGATAATTCTGGCGAAGACGGCAATGCATAGCCGAAGACAATGTCGACGATGAGTGACGAGAATAGTTACAACGAAATAGGTAGGTATAGCGATTCAAGACGACCGAAAAAATTCGGCATACCAACTGAATTATAGATTTCAGCTCGAAAAAGGTCCAATCGCATCTTGTCAATCGGCCAAGCCTCCCTCGTGTGCAACTCCCAAGGAGTAAAAAGAAACTTGGAGTTGTTTCGGTGGTGATGGAGTCACCGCTGGGAAACTCTCGTTCCGAGCGCTAACACACGAAGTATCGAAGCCTGTCGTAGATCTTTTGTTTCTAGAAGATCGACCGTTGTTGAAACCCTTCAGGAGTCCAATCGCATTTAGAGAAGGGCGGGCCAAGAGTTGTCTGAAACTCGTAGGTGGGTGGAAGTTGAAACTAGATGTGGTTGAGTTGAACTGACTTGCAAGAAAAAGAATAAAAATTTATTAAAAATATTCTGAGATCAATGAAGACCATAGAAATTAAATATTATTAAAATTACAGTGTTTAATGTGTAGGAAACTGTCAATTAAGTGTTATCATGGTACTACTCTAACCACCTGTATGTGTGCTTTGACCATCAAAAACCACCAAGTTCAAGTTTCGAATCACGTCCGCACCGTCTCCAGCACCGACCAAAACACGAAACCAAAACTTTGAAACCTGTTACCTGCTCAGCCTCACCGGACAGACAGACAGTCAACAGAACAAGGCAACACCTGAAGCTGTTGCTGAGCTAGTCTGCTTCACAGTTTGCCCTCTTTCGCGACGGCCTCCAAATCGGGACTTTGAAGACTTGGAGAGATGTGACCGACATGTGAGCCTTGAATAGGTATATAAGAGATGGAGATCTTTGTAATGTGATCATCAATTCAACCTGCAAGCCAGTCTTCTCTCTTCTACTCTCTTCTATCCATCTACTTTCAACGCCCTGGAGGCAACTCATTCTACAACTTACTCACTGTAATAACTCTCTTTTTTTTAAAAAAAAAAAAAACCTTCAAGACCTTCAAGATGCGTTTCTTCACCGTCTTTATTCTTGCCACTGCCGTCTCGGCCCACGGCGTGGTCATGTCTGTTGAGGGTGCCAACGGTGTCTCCATGCCCGGTCTTAGCAGTACGTCTACATTCCCCTTCACTCGAAAAGGGTCTACTAACAAGAAGAAAAAAAAGTCGCGGATGGAACTCCTCGTGATTGCTCCAGCAACCGATGCGGTTCTCAGGCTGATACTTCCATCATCCGTGACCGTGAGATTCGCAGTGGTGAAGCTAGTGCCCTTGGCCGGACCCAGGGCAACGGTCCCGTTGACGCCTCCGTCATGATTTCCAACTTCCTTGGTACGGGCGGCAACGTCCCGACCAACAATGGTTCCTCTGAGAGCGTGGGAGTTGAGGATAACTTGTCCAACCTGCCTGGCGGTGGCGCGCGAAAGCATCGTCGACAGGTTGGCAACTTCCTGGGCGGTCTCTTTGGAGGCGGTGCCGCAGGAAGGGGTGGCGACAAGAATGATGGTCCTCCTGAGGCTCGTGTTGCGGCATCCACTGGTGAAGGTGCCACCTCTGGCCTTCCCACCGCGTCGGATGATGGTGAAGTCACACTCACCTACAGACAGGTATGTCGTCCTCACTCGAGGTTACTCCAACCACTAACACTTGCAGGTTAACCAAGATGGCGCTGGCCCCATGACCGCCGACATTGATGCCACATCTGGAGGCACCGACCCAGACGCCTTCCAGTCGGCCGAGGTCACCCAGGACGTCCCCGGACTCGGCATCCAGGGTCTGTCTCTGGCCACCAACACCGACTTCCCCCTCAAGGTGCAAATGCCCGAGGGAATGACCTGTGAGGGTAGCGTTGGAGGTGCTGAGAATGTCTGTATCGTCCGTGTTCGCAACGGCGCTGCTGCTGGTCCCTTTGGCGGTTCTGGTGCCTTCACGCAGTCTGCTACTGCGCGCAAGCGTGCTTTTGCCTACCGTCTCAAGAAGCGCATGGAGATTGCCCGCAAGCACTAGGCGCCTGTGTGGCGTGTCGTGTAGGGGAGGGCTGGGCAAGTGCTATAGGACATCCAAGTATGTGCTACAGAGGCCCATGGCGTATATGCACCTACTTCGGCCATTGATGCATCTGGCACCTTGTCATCGTCATCAAGTTAGAAGGATGGGAAGAGAAAGAGGGGAGGAGGCCAGGCACACAGGGCACGGGGTTGGCTATGACACGGCCAGAACCATGGTATCATGTATGGAATCTGGAGCAGCCAGGAGGAACGGAGTACGGTCAATGGAAATAGAAGAATAGTTGGAAAGATGTTCATATGGACCGAATGAGAGTAAGATTAAGAATGTATTCACGCATACCTCGTGAATCCTATAGAAGACGCCGGCCATGCACCTTGGTCATGAAATCGTTATAAGTAAACCAAATACCAGAGCGCCATTCCGGAAAAAAGATTTAGACCCTAGCTGAAGAGTGGGAAGAGCAAAGGAAATGTAAAAGGGAGCAGTGCCTGGCCTAGGGTCACGCAACAAAGAGCTGCGGTCCCGTGGAGGAAGAACAAAAAAAGGAACATGATACCATTCGAGTTGAAGGTGACGACTGTAAAGTGCGTGGCCAGATAGGGCCTACCAACGGCGGCTATTCGAAACTTAGCTGGTGTTACTTCATAGTGCTTTGGTGGCTTACCTGTATGCAGAGTCGAGCTTGGTTTGACGACGCTTAGGTTTGTTGCCCCCAGACGGCTTTCGCTTTGGTGTTTCCTCGGGAGTCTTGGCCTTGATATCTCGTCCCAGTAGCTCGGCTTCCAACGAGTCCAACCCGGATGAGGCGTTGGACACTGATCGTGAGGCTGGAGTATGAGTGCGTGTTCGACTACGACCACGACTACGGTCTCTACTTCGACCCCTGCTGCGATCCCGACTTCGATCTCGATGGTATGTTGTTGTTCTTTCGGCAGATCGTCGATCCCGTTCACGAACCTCCGTTCCCCGATGTCCGGAACTGTCGCGACGTGATCTGCGCTTGGCCCCCTGCCTTTCCCGCCGACTGGAATCCCCGTCGTTTGATCCTCTGCGGCTGGGGTTAGAAGCACTCTGGGATCTCTGTCTCTTGAGGGGTCGCTCGGCACGGTCATTGTCACTAGAATGGCCACGTTTGGAACGTTGCTCATGGACCTCCCCACTCTCGGAGCTTTCACTCCGCACTGCTTCAGGGCCCTTTGGCGGGAACTCAGCTGGGAGCTCAGATACGGCCTCTCCGCTGGGGAGCTTGCCATCTCGCACAAATGCTGGGTCGAATTCGATCGATGGCCAATACGGCGTTTCATGTATCGGCTTGACATACTCCTCGATATTGTCAGCCTTGACATAGTCCGATTCGATGCACTTTGCATCCCACTTTCTAGGAAGAAGCACCTCGTCATTGTACTCTGCAGGCAGAGGCTTGCCCACTTCATCTGGTGGATGAGCAGTTTCTAGCTCTTTGAAGATTGTCTTCTCATCCCATTCCAGGTCATCTGCGTCAGTGGCATTGTTGGGTATCGTGTCAGGTACTTGTGATGCAACAGTTTTCGAGACCCCGGTGTCAGCCTTTTTCGTTTCAACCGTCTCAATGGGTGTGCTCGACTCTTGCTTAGGGGGAAGTTGTGGTGCTTGCTCCTGTTTCGGTGATGGGGTCGGTTTCGGAAGACTTGGAGCTTTTGTTTCAGGTTTTTGGTGATTTTCGCGAGGTTTCTGCTCCGGTTGTCGGGGATGAGACTGATTCTTCTTCTGTCGATTGTCATGATTGCGATTGTGACGCTCATGCCTTCGTCTATTCCGATGATCACGAGGGTGGTCAGGGAAATCGCGGCGACGACCAGGCTGAGGTGGTTTCGGAGGGAGGGATGGCTTGGGAGGGAGAGATGGTGGCAACGGGAGTGTCGAGACTGTATTTGGACGTGGTATAGGTGGTGATCCTGATGCCCGGCTGGGTTGTGGTGTGGGAGGTGGTCCTGGAGATGGACCTGGCCTGGGAGGTGGAGGATGTCCATATCCAGGTGGTGCACTGTGAGGAGGGAAGGGAGGGGGATACGGAGGCGCATGCTGTCCGTATGGCGGGGGCGTGGGCGGAGGATATGACTGATAGGGTGGGTGCGAGCTATAGGGCGCATGATCTTGACGAGGAGTTGGTGGAGGACCATACGGCCGTGAGTATGACGGTGGTGGTCCCGGTGGCTGAGTTGGTTGAGGTGGTGGTGGAGGGCCATATGGTGCAGATGGACCAGGAGGAGGTGGGAGACCTGGAGGTGGACCGCCGTATGAAGGTGGAGGGTATGAATGCGAGTAACCTGGAGGTGCGTAGCCAGGCGCATAGCCGGGAGCTGCAGATCCATATGGAGGGTACTGGGGAGGATAGGAGGGAGCTCCGGGGTAAGGCGTAGGCGGAGGACCATAGCCGGACGGAGGTCCGTATCTGGTCACAACCGACCCTGGAGCTGGAGTAGGGGCATACTTGGTGATGATGGGTCCCTTGGACTTTTTCGAGCCTCCATGTTGCTCCTTGTGACCCCCTTGGCCCGAAGTATTGGCATTCCTCCAAGCTGCAAGACCTCTGCAGGATAGTTAGCAGCGTACATCTGCTGTGACTAAGACTTTGCATCACTTACGCTGGAGTTTCTCGAGTAGGCTCTGGGCATGCGATAGCCCAATGGCCCGAGGTGCCGCAGTTATAACAGCGAGCCTCGTCTGGCCGTGTCTGGCCTGGAGCCGAGTCCGGCATGATGAATGATGTAACTCAGACGTACCAGGAAGCGACAGCAGCCAAGCCAAGCGAATTCCCGATGAGAAAGAAACGCTGTACCCGAAATTCAAGTAAGGTGGTGGCGTCTATAATACAGGCGATGGACGGTAAAGGGAAAGCGACGACAGCCTCGTCAGTGAGCTGGTCGGGCGCGAAGACGGTTTCGGCGCCGACGTCGACAGGACAAAGAAGAGACAAGAAGAGCTGGGGCGGGAGGTCTGGTCTGAGGCCAGGCTCATGTGACGCTGTGATAGGTTTCACAACAGAGTCCTCGGCGTGACTGAAGAGTAGCAATAATAGCAGCAGCGTCGAGGAGCGAGGGCGTTGGGATACTACAGCCCAAGCTTGCCAACAGAACAGCGCGCGGACGCGACATCCAGATTCCAATGCGAAAAGGACCCCCACTGCACGGGCTTGCTTGCGGGGGGAGGAAAAACGCTTCAGAGGGGCCTCATCCAGTTGATCCTTGGGAGGGCTCAGGGTGATTCTATTCAAGGCCCTCGGGTCGGTGAAGAAGAGGCGGATTTCCGTTGCAGCCTGAGTATCCGTAACAGAGATGGCGATGCCACTCATTGGGTCGTCGAGATCCGATGCTGAGGTTGTCGCGTGCGCACGGACCAGGTACCCTGCCGAGTCAGAGTCAAACGAAACATTTGCATCCATGCGATAAAATAAACTTCAGGCATTTCTAGGGAGACACTTTTTTTTTTCGAGCCTAATATTTACATGATTGTTGAATTTCTTTTTTTGATGGGCAAACGCGTTGGAAGGCTAAATCATTTTCACTTGTTTGGATGCGTATGAACAACGTCTCTGGTTTGTTATCTCGAATTTGAGTTGCGGTACCTAAACAATACCATCAAGGATACTTCGTTTACCTCTCCCCAAATGATGCGTCCGTATCTATTATGACAGTCAAATTTCATTCAAGCCTGTTTGTGTTCACAACCTCCGTTCGTATAAATCATCTATAGATTAATCGCGGGGCGATATCACAGGAAGCAGAAATATCGCATCTCCCTACAAACCCTCCACAATAAGGGCAAACGCTGTCCTACCTACAACACCACAACGGGCAACTTTTATGAGAAACAAGACTGACTTGACCCCCAACCTGAGCCCATAGGCCTACAATATCCCACCTGTCACCTATCACTTCGATTTACCCGGAATTATCCGTCAAGGCGGATCTCCTGTAGGCATAGGGCTTCAGTCCGGGGTTCCGCTCTCGACACGCCATCCGGACCACCGCCGGCCATGACACCGGAGCTTTGACTGAATGGAGGCCCTTACAAGCTGCATGCTTCAAACCTAGAACCTTTCGGCTTCTACCTGATGAATGATCGCCACCCTTTTATAGTAACTGATGATATAAACAGTGATAATGGTACTGAAAGCTCGGTGGTCGACCTAAGCATGATATGATATCTTCAGATCCATATCTATGCTTCCTTGCATCCACATCACCTTCAAGGTTAGTTATCATGGGCCGTGATGAAACTCCTGCATCTCAGCCCACCCGGTATCCATTCATACGACCATCATCATGTTACTTCAACTCCGAGAGGTCCGCCTTCATACATAGCCGAGGCGTCACAAGAGATGGGTATATAAACGCATGAAGCGCTGTCATGAATGGGGTTTGATGCCCATCCTCCTTGTCTGTACATCTTGATCTGGTCGGATAGGTAGCATGAGGACCTCCATCTCTTTTGCTTGCCTTCTGGCAGCCTCCGTCTCTGCTACGATCAACCCTGGCACCCTCGTCACCATCTCCTCTGCAGTCGACGTCAACAGCCAGTCGGCGTGGTGGAATCCCCTTGATGAGTTCAACGGCTACCAGTGGTTAACATATCTGCGCAATCCTCTCGAAGGATCGAAAGCCAACCATAATGTTATGGTTGTTCGTCGTGCTCAGACAAACGGTGCCATCTCGCGGGACTGTCTGAAGAATTCGACCGGGGAGTGCGCCGAGTTCCTCGACGACAATGGGCACAACACTCCGAGCATTGCTGTTGATGGAGATGGCTACGTTCACGTCTTCACGAGCATGCACAATGAGCCATGGAACTACTTCCGTTCTTCCTCAGCCAATAGCGCAACCCTCGTGGATCGTAGTTCAGAGATGCCTGATCACACCCTTAGGGTCACATATCCCGTGGTGAAGCGTGATGCCGACGGTAACCTCTGGATGATTGTACGAGGGCAGTCAAGCAACGACGGTTCAGCTCGAGGTGGCTACTTTTACAAGTATACGACTTCTTCCAAGAAATGGGCGCGAGTCAGCATCTTTGCCTACAAAACAGGCTACTCGGTGTATCCCGATGATATCCAGTTCTCTTCCGACGGCGATGTTCATCTCCAGTGGGAGTGGGCCAAGTTCCCAGCCTCTGGGGTCCGTCATGAGGGAAGTTATGTGCGTTATACGCCTTCGTCGGACAAGTATCGATCCGCCTCTGGCGCAACAGTCACTTTGCCCATCACCCAGGAGACCAAGGACATTGTTTTTCAGCCCCTCACATCTAGTGAGACCTACGACGGAGATACCGGTGCTACGCCTGTTCCGGCGTTCCAGAGCGCAAAGCTTGCCCTCTATGAGGGTGCAGCTGGCGAGGTTCACATCAACATTGCATACCGTTTCGCTCCCAAGTCTTATCAGGGATGGCAAGTTCACCGCGCGAGGGCGACCTTTGGTACAACGAACCCTTGGGCTCGCGAGTTGGTCTTTTCAGGCGAGAACACGAGTGCTGCCATCGGCATAACGCACGACGGCACGACTGTTCGCATCTACTATTGTGTTTCTGGTGGCAGTACTTGGGTTCTTGAGAAGAGTGGCAGTGCCGGGTGGACGAACAACGAGCTCAAGGCGGTAACGGGCAAGGGAGTGCAGCGTCTGCAGGCCATGATGAGATCTGATGGCACAGATCTGTTATATCTCGGGGCGCCTAAGAATGTGGACGCAGTGACAGGCAGCTTGTATTTCATGACGGTAGGGGGCCGTTGAGGAAATGACCAAGGCTCGAAACAGAGCTCTGATCATAGATGCTCACCCGGGTCGAGGAAAAAGAGAGACGCTGAGGTAGTTTAAATCTTTAGCTGATCTTCCCCTAAAGATGATAAACAGAGTGTCGTGAGAATAAGGAAAGGAGCTGTAAAGCTTTACCTTTATGACAATCCATCTTTAGCTGGGTGGATGGTAGGTGGGTTTAAAAAGATGCTAGAATCTGGAGAAAATAGTGTGGTGTTTTGCCCATGAAACTGCCCCCGTGATATTGTGATATCGGAGGCTGAATATAGACAAGACGGATCACTCATCTGCCCTGGCCTTGAACAGCCTTCTCACTAGTCTCACAGCACTCCAAACAAAAGATAGATCCATACAAGACTGGACTTACCATCAACTACCGGTAAGTTCCAGCTCTCATCTGCCATATGCCGATGGTGGTGTCAAAGCAAAAGTGTGGGGGAGCTCGGCCGGGCATTTTTTCCCGCCGAGTCTGTGTGTGATCAGCGAACGACTAAGCAATTCACACGACACCAGGCTAAACATCCCACCGCCCTAACATCCATCCCTCGCCCGTGCTTTCAATATGATCGCTTCTTCCGCTCCCTTCACCATGTCGCGATACTCCTTCTAGTTGTCCCTCCTCCTCCTCACGCCACTCTCGCTCTCTTTCGACCGGCCCTCCCACGCGACGTCCCCCCATGTGAACCTGTCCCGCTTTCGTTCTCCCGATCGATCATGTTGGTACAACCACCACCAAGCTCTCCTTCAGACATCATCCCCGCCGCCAGGTGCCGCCGCCGCCAGCCTTAATGACTCCGGGCGCACGAGTCCCCTCGATACCCACGACGACCATCTTCTCAAACTGATCCTCCCCCGGGTCGCCTTTTTCCTCCCTTTCCCCCGCATATACGCAAAACGTACCTCATACACATAATGCCTGGGCTACCATGTAAGCGCCCGCACCCCCGCCATCGAAAAAAAGGGCCCCTAGAGCTCGCAGGCTGATATCACCGGGTCGCAAACAGCATCCGTCGACCTCGACGAGTGCATCTCGCGCCTGTACAAGAAGGAGCTCCTCGCCGAGTCCGTCATCGAGGCCATCTGCGCAAAGACAAAGGAGCTCCTGATGCGCGAGAGCAATGTCGTACACGTCCGCGCCCCCATCACCGTCGTCGGCGACATCCACGGCCAGTTCTTTGATCTGATCGAGATCTTTCGCATCGGCGGCTACTGCCCCGACACAAACTACCTCTTCCTCGGTAAATCACCCCCTCGGGAGTAGACGAAAAATTACAAACCTCTGGCTAATCAATCATGGGCGAACAGGAGATTATGTCGATCGCGGCATGTTCAGCGTAGAGACCATCTCGCTGCTTGTGTGTTTAAAGCTACGATACCCCAATCGCGTGCATCTGATCCGCGGGAACCACGAGTCGCGAGGCGTCACCCAGTCATATGGCTTCTACACAGAGTGCTCGCGCAAGTATGGCAACGCCAACGTGTGGCATTACTTTACCGATATGTTTGACTTTTTGACTTTGAGTGTCGTCATCAACGACCAAATATTCTGCGTCCACGGCGGTCAGTTTCAAGCCCGCTTAGCCCTGCAGCAGCTCTAATACGACGTCTAGGTCTCTCCCCCTCCATCCACTCAATCGACCAAATTAAAATCATAGATCGCTTCCGCGAGATCCCCCACGAAGGCCCCATGGCTGACCTCGTCTGGTCCGACCCCGACCCCGAGCGCGACGAGTTCTCCCTCTCCCCGCGAGGTGCTGGCTACACGTTTGGAGCCCAGGTGGTTAAGAAGTTCCTGGCTGTCAACAACATGTCACACATCCTCAGAGCCCACCAGCTCTGCCAAGAGGGATTCCAGGTGCTCTACGACGATCGGCTTAGCACCGTCTGGAGCGCCCCCAACTACTGCTACCGCTGCGGCAACATGGCCAGCGTCCTCGAAGTCAGCGATACAGGGGAGCGTTTCTTTAACGTCTTTGCAGCCGCCCCCGAGAACGACATGCATAAGGAGCTGCAGCCCGGGAACGAAAAAGTCTGCCGACGGTAATGCCTTGCCAGACTATTTCCTCTAAGCAACCCCATACATACATATACAACACACCGCCTGGTGCGAGACGAGCTTGGGCTTGATGACATTTTACAACGATGTGATACCAGATCCTTTGAGTAGGCATATTAACGGACCCCGAGCGGTAGATAGAGTTGTTGCATAGCAAATAGAGCTTGATGCATATCGGATTTTTTCCCTCCTTGGAGTCTCGAGACTCAGAAGTGAGGTTGAAGTACTGCCTCGTCAGCGACGAGCTAGATGATAGAAACAAAGCATCCACCCATCCCCGTCCCCGACCCCGACCCCGATCCTCGATTTTCTCTTTTTATTGTGGGTTTTTGTTTTGTGTGTGTGTGTTGCGTCCTTATCCAATGTTCAGGTATCTCATTATCTCATGGCTTGTGGTATTTGTTTATGTGCAATTCCTAAGGATACGCGACCCAAACCTGTTAGGTCGTGCCTTGGTGTCCTTTAGAGGTCTACCAGTCCTTGGCAATGTCGAAGCTCCACTCGAACTCGAGATGCTTCTTCTTGTCGTCATCCACGAAGCTCGAGACGGCGTTGTAGTGACCACGGGCGAGCATGCCGCTGGGGGCCTCCTCCTCCTGGACTGTGGCGGTGTCAATGGCTGGGTATAAGCAGTAAGGGTGTCAGACTTACATCTCTTCTCGTAGGTGGTCTGTCGGTCAGTGTTGGGAGCGTAGCTGCCCTGTACAGTATGTCAGCACGCCGCTTAGCTCAGAAGCTGCCAGGAAAACGCACAATCATCTCAGAGTCCTTGGAGACCCGGATGCCCTTTCGCTTAACGACCTGAACGTAGTGGAGACCGCTGAGGATCTCGTGTTGAACCTTGAACTTGGCGCTCATGGTGAACTTGGCTCCCTCCTTGATTGTGAAGGGCTTGTCCTTGAGGGTGTTCTCGCTGCCGGGAGTGGAGAGGTCAATGGTGACGGGGTCGCGGCCGGGAGAGTCCATGGTCAGGGACAGGATGATGCAGACTCGGGGGTCGTTGGGGTCAGAGATGTCGGTGCCACCACCGAGACCGAGGGACTCCTTGTATCGCTGCAGGGACTCATCGCCAGCGTCTTGAGAGAAGGAATGTTAGCATTGAGAAGTCTAGTGATTTGGAGGGGTGGTGTGGGAGAAGCGGTAAGCAGGATGCTTGGTGTTGCGCTGAGGGGAAGCTGAGCCAGACCAGACAATTCAAGATTGAAGCACAGCTTATGCGCTCTGACATAGCTCGGCTTGAGCCAGAGAGCTACACATAGCACAAATGCATCAAATCATCATGTCATGTTGGTGCGAGGTTGCAAGGCAAGGCGGTGCCACATGGGACAGAAGCATGTGCCGCAGAGGGTTGACGATAGGTCGGGAGGGAAGTCGGCGGGGGTAACGGGGAGCTGTTGCACCTACCCATCTGCTGGTACTCAGCCAGACTCTGCTTGGGCTGGGAGAGCTTGTAGCCCTGAGTCTCCTCGGGCATGGTATCATCATCGTGAGAAGCCATGGTGGGCGAGCGGGGCGAGGCTGGAGGAAGGCGGGGGGATTAGGAGAAGAGCGGAGAGCAACGAGAGGTTGAGGTCGAAGAGAGATGGCTACAGCAGCTGTGAATGGCTGCTCAAGATATAGTAGAGAGAAGAAAGTGAAGGTTGGGGTAGAAGAAAAAGAAAGAGGAGAGGAGGAGGGGGAGAAGAAAGGAGAAGAAGCTTACTCGTTGAAGCAGGGGAGAGGTGAGCTTGGTCCTTGGTCCTTGGAGGGGCTTGGGTAGGTTGCTTGCTTGTTGCGGTGACGATGGAGGGGCTTTCTAGGCGGTGTTCCTCCCGTCCCGCTGCTGGCTGCGTGTAAGGTGCTAGGTAGGGTGGGTTCTGGCTTTTTGGCGGTCGCTCGCTACCTAGGTATCCTCGTCGTCTGGTGGGGTTTCAGGAGGCTGACTCGCGAATGTTGATTGGGTTTGGTGCGTTTGAATACGGACGAGTCGCCAATGGCTGTTGTTGGTATGGAGATGTGCTTGTCAGGGGTTGGGCTGGTGAATGATGGCCTAGAGGATGAGGCTTGTTTTCAGAGGGGTTATGGCGGCTGTGGCTTTGAGCCTCTGGGTTGTGTGAGCAGACCAGAAGCTGGGTTGCCCGCAACTGCAACTGAGACATGGATTGCAGCATCGAGATAGACTAGGTCGGCCAGGAGATAGTCCGCTGCAGCACTATTAAGTGAAGAGGAGGAGGGAGGGTCCAAAGTTGGATCCCTTTCTTTCATCTTTCTGCGGGCAATTCGCATTGCATGTGTCGACCTCTGGACCAGGACGTCGTTAAACCTTGTTCAGCAATGCCAACATCACCACAATCCTATCATTCTTGGCTTGAGAATGCTTTCATGTCAATCCTCGCTCAGGTATAGCAAATAATGCACTCAATTGCCACTGCGTGCTTTCCCCGCGTACCGCAGCAGCTCAGCACCTCAGTGGGCGCATGACAGGACGAATGGATCCTCATGCATTGACTCGCCCCTCGCCGCTATGCGAATGCACCTCGACAAATCGGAAACCTCGATGATATAGAGATGATAGCATCTAGCACATATAGAATGTCTCGCAGGGAACTCCATGTGAAGACAGTCTGTCAGAAAAAAGAAGCGCAGTCCGGGGTTAAAGATCTCGTGGGGAGAAAGACGGTAAAAAAAGATCGCTGAAGAGAGCGGCCCATCCATTCTGTTCGTCCCGAGCCGGCAACCCCTTTGAACCCGACCCCTTCTAGACCTCTTGGAACATCGGATCAGTGCTGCGACAGCCCAAACAGGCACGCCGGCATGCGATGCCAGACGCGCGATAAGTGACTTGTTGCGCCGCCATTCGTCAACCTCAGCAGCAGTAGGGCTGTAAGCAGCCCATTTGTCGCCGGGCTCAGCAGACGGAATGAGACCATTGGCAACCAAGTCGCACCCCGTTTCTCGGCTCTGTCAATGGCTTGGCCAACTGGAGAACTTGCGACCTCTGTCTCTGGACATGTTTCGGCATCTCGCTTCCATGACGAGTCCTCTGTGACATGGCGGCGCCGCCCAAACCTCGAACCCATGCCATTTCCCCGCGTTCTTCTGGGCGAGCAGTCGCCTGCTGGCGCGCCGGGCGCAGCGAACGCCAGGGGGACCGGGGACTTTGTTTGGGGGGTGGTTCACTCTGACCTGGATCGGCGTTGGCGTTGGCGCTGTCGCTGTCGCAAGTAGGTGTGGTTGCTAGGGGCGGCAGAACACCATCCATCGTCCATCCAACAGCTCGCAACCCATCGTCGAATCCCCCACGTGCGCGCCAACGGAATCTAGCATGGCATCCATGGAAACGAGGGGGAGGGAAAGAGGCGAGCTGGGAATAGAATTATTTGACGCCGTCTAGCGCCCATCAAACAATAAAAGCCAATAAATGGTGGCTCCTTTTGTTGTGGTTGTGAAAATGAGCCCTGCACAAGAAAGGAGGTACGTACACACTAACCAGATGGCACTGGAACCCATCGGGTAATGTCAAGTCAGGTGTCCATCAAGTTTGGCGTGTTGATGGGGGTAATTTGGCCCTCACCATTAACAGGAGACCTTGATGATGCGCGTGAACTGTGTGACTGTGCAAGTACCACTATATCTCGCAGCACCCCACTCTTACACGCGGAGCCAGTCCCCTTTAGGTGTTCGGTACGTACCTGGGCCGCCGAACCCGCCCAACAGGGCCGTCCGCTAAAACCCTCGACGCTATCCAGCATGTAATTTGCGCGACTGGATTCCCGTCTCAGCTCTTCCCTCGTCGAGCCTGTCGCGATCCTTTTTCACCCTCATCTGCTTCATTTTCTTCATTCTTCACTCCCTCTCTATTTCCGGCCTAAAGCACCGTTACCGCTGGCCAGACTCTCTCGCCTGAAGCGCGATTGTCCGTTCTTCAAGGCCTACTTTTTTCCTGAATGAATTGAAGCCCTGCGTTGACACGGTACGTACGTCGAAAAGGCCAAACCCTCCTCCCCCCGGCCCGTCGCCCGGATTGCGAGCAATTCTGCGCCAAACTTTCTTCACCTTCACCATCTAACGCGCCATCTCCAGCTTCGCGGCCTCTTTTTATTCATCCTGCCCTCCTTTGCGCGCCGATATACCACGTCGAGTCCCGCGATTTCGATTCATTTTTGTCGACCCAGAGGTAACACGGAATCGGTCGCGATCAAGAAGCAATTGGACAAGATGGCCCCCAACACCGAGCGCATGCTTCCTGAGAAGCACAACCCTCTCATGATGGAGGATATCCCGGATTGTATATACCACCCACCTGCTTCGATGTCGCGACTTTGCAGGCTCACCCATGTTTTGTAGATACGGATCTAGTTGCGCGCCGACGCCTTGGACAGACCAAGCTGACACCTAAGATGGTCGGCACTGGTGAGGCTGAGCAGACGTCTCTTGGCGTCTTCGACTATGCTCATCTCCGAGCTCCTCTGCCCAAGGGTATCGTCTCGGGCATCTTCAAGTCGAGCCCCAACAGCTACTTCCTGATGCGCCGCAGCTTCGACGGTTACGTCTCGGCCACCGGCATGTTCAAGGCAACCTTCCCATACGCCGAAGCGGCCGACGAGGAAGCCGAGCGCAAGTTTATCAAGTCTCTTGCGACTACGAGCCCCGAAGAGACGGCCGGAAACATCTGGATCCCCCCGGAGCAGGCTCTCGCCCTCGCCGATGAGTATCAGATTACCCCTTGGATCCGCGCCCTGCTCGATCCCGCCAAGATCTCGGTCACCACCACCGCGGATTCGCCGCCCAAGAACATTACGGCGCCCCCCAAGTTTGACCCGGTCAAGTCGTCACAGCCTACACTGGCTCCTCCTACTCCAACTATCATTCCTCGAACCACTCGGTCTCGCCGCTCAGCCAGCCCCACCAAGAGCACGAGACGCGCAGCTGCATCGCCTCGAAAGCGAAGCCTCCGCACCAAGGTCGAGGCCGTTGAGACCATCACCGAGAAGACGGATCTCGTCAACGGCGAGACCAAGGAGACCAAGCAGGAGGACTTTGTCATGCAGTCAACCGAGTTTGAGCCCGCCGTCGTTCTGGAGCCTAAGGAGGAGGAGCCCAAGGTTAAGGTTCACGTCGAGGAGGAAGTGTCAACCGATGCGGACGGAATTGAGACCAAGCACACCGTGACCGAAGTCGAGCTTCCTCTGCCCACTGCTGGCGAGCCACCCAGCGCTGAGGAGATTGCCCAGATGATGGAGGCTGCCAAGGAGATGGTTCAGCAGAACAAGGAGGAGGTGCAACAGGCCAAGACCGAAGCTGAGGGTGAAGAGACACAAGAAGAAGCGCCCGAGACAGAAGAGGCTCCTCCTTCTGCTAAGAAGAGCAAGCGAAAGGCTGCCGATATCTCAGTAGGCGACAAGGACGCTGCGGACAAGACCAAAGAGACTCGAGAAGAGGAACAGCCCAGGGCAAAGAAGGTCAAGACAGAGGCTGAGCTACGGAAAGAAAAGGTCAAGAACCGAGCACTGCTCGGACTGGGTGCCACCGTTGCGGTTGGGTAAGACATTTTGCGCCCTCTGAATATCTGAATGGTCCATTTGCTAACTAACTCGCAGCGCCATTGTCCCTTGGCTCATGAACTTTATCTAAGCTACGAATGTCATGTCTTCGGAACCCAACTCCTTGACCCAGGGATTCGGGTGGTTCCACTACGACCATGGCTGGCAATATGGAACGGGCGGTTGGATCGGCGCGGTTCTTTGTCTTTGGTTGTTTATCTTGTTTTTGTGTCATTGTGTCTGTCTTTGTTCACGGATCACTACCCATTACCCCCTTGTAAGGGCGAGATTGTTACAGAGTAACAAAAACTCGTCGACGTTCTACCTTTTACCTATCAATGTCCTTTTTATACCACACAACACTATGCTCTTTTTTTTTCTTTTTATTACTTTATTACCCAAAATCTTTTTTTCCCTCGCACATACCCCCTTTGACCCCTTGAAAAACCGCAAGCACTAGATAGGCTTGGCGAAATTTTTCAGGATTTTCTATTTTTGACCGGTTCACTTCTGGAGAAGAGATTGAGATGAGGGTGAGGGGGGAGGGACACGGCTGGTGGATGAAACGTGTTGAAGTTGATGTGTTGATGCCCTTGGAGGAGAGAGAGAAGGGACTGGAGAAGAGGCGTTTTTGTAATGACTCTGATCGGACTATCTACCTATATAAGGATATCAAGAAAAAACACTAATAAAAAATAACACACAAAAAGATGATTGATGTATCAATATGGTGTCTTCGGTGTTTGAATAACCGATGCCGAGTGTTAGTCGGATCCGACTTGACCATAACGAGGGGTGGCTGTACATGGTTGCTGGGTTACAGCGGCAAAGTCCCCTAGAATTCTAGTGACTCCGGCTCCATGTTTTTAGTGCACTCAGTCCCCCGCGTCTTTTCCCCGCACGATTAGAATCTCTCCATCATCTCCAAACTTCCCGCGTCGCCCGTGAACCTAACTCGGTACCTTTCTGGCTATGTGCGGCAATGGCCGGCTCTCTTTCGGGTAACCACTCCCCCACACGTATTGACATCCATACCTAGTTCTCTTGCTTCCATATATCTTGTTCTTCTCTCTTCAACTTGAAAACTTGATCTCTTGTGTAATCCTCAGTGCCTTGTTCTCCCTTGTTATATATACCCCTTATACATACAACGCCATGAGACCTTCAACAAGACTTGGAAGCCTTGTGCTTCGACGAGGCTTTGCTAGTTCAGCACGACGACTGGATAACTATGCCTTTGTCGGTCTTGGACAAATGGTAACATTAACTCTCTACTTCAACTATACAAGGGTTTCTTCTAACAAGAGTATACAGGGTTACCAAATGGCCAAGAACCTGCAATCCAAGTTAAAGCCCTCGGACAAGGTATCCATCTTTGACATCAACCCCGAGGCCATGAAGGGTCTCGAGACGGAGATGAAGGCTGCTTCAACTGGTGCGGCGGTTGAGCTTGCTGCTAGTGCTTTTGATGCCTCTAAAGATGCTGTGAGTCTTTGTTAGTTCATCTTGATCCACTTCAGGTACTAACATACTCAGGATACTGTCATTACCGTCCTGCCAGAACCTCAGCACGTTCAAGGTGTCTACAAGTCTATAATTACAGACTCTCTTCCCAAGAAGGATCGTGTTTTCATTGATTGCTCAACCATTGACCCCTCGACTTCTCGTCAAGTTGCCAAGACTGTCTCTTCTGCTGGACAAGGCACATTTGTTGACGCCCCCATGTCAGGTGGTGTCGTAGGAGCTACAGCCGGAACTCTTACCTTTATGCTCGGCTCTCCCCCTTCACTCGTTCCCCGCCTGGAACCCGTCCTACTCCTCATGGGTAAAAAAGTCCTCCACTGCGGTGAGCAGGGTGCTGGTCTCTCAGCCAAGCTAGCCAACAACTACCTCCTAGCCCTCAACAACATCGCAACCGCCGAAGCCATGAACCTAGGAATGCAATGGGGTCTTGATCCAAAGAAACTAGCTGGCGTCATCAACGTGAGCACGGGCAAGTGCTGGCCGAGCGAAGTCAACAACCCCGTTGCGGGCGTAGTCGAGACGGCCCCTGCGAACCGGGACTACCGCGGCGGTTTTGGTATCGGTCTCATGAAGAAGGATCTTAGGCTTGCTATCATGGCGGCTGAGGAGGCGGGTGCTAGGATGGAGCTTGCGAAGCCGGCTTTTGCGGTTTATGAGGCTGCTGAGAAGGAGGAGAGGTGTCAGGGAAGGGACTTTTCTGTCGTTTATAGATATCTGGGTGGTAAGGAGTAGATTTGGGTATAGAGATGCCTCGGAGGCATGTAAAACGGCATGTGAATAAAAATATCTGATAACTGAGAGACAAGTGTGCTCGAATACAGCATGGTGACGTCTTGACTCGTCAGTCACAGGTCCTTGGAAAACGTACTCTGCGTTTGTAACATAAAGCTCAACTCTTAGGCATTTCCATTACATTCATTCATTCATATCATGTTCACTCACTCAATCCCACATAGAAACTCAAGTGTGAATGCTCTCAGCCGTCCAGGCACCCACCACCCTCCAAGTTACAGCTTGCCAAGAGGCCTTATCTGGACAATTGGCTGATAAGTAGTGTACCGAGTTAATTCTCAGTATGACTCAACAAGAAGCGCAATGTGGTTCCGAAAGCAGCAGACTTGAAAGGGTCAGCATTACTCTACACAGTCCATGCATGATTATTTCCCAGGATAGGGATCGTTGAGTAAACCACCTTTCCTCGTAGCCACGTCACTCTCTTTCTACATGCCAAGATATACGTGGGTTATTGATCGTTTTTCTTTTTCGTGTGATATATTACAAAAAGCCAGTCCGCGTCATACGACCGCATTGGGTGAACAATCTTATGAGATGAGCTGCGGACCTTGGGCAATGACTCCTCAGGTGAATTTCGGAGGGAAAAACTATCCGAAGGCTGCTCCGTGGCTAATCTTGGGAGGCTCTGTTGGTGATTTGCATGTCCTGAAGGCGAGTTGCAAGTGAGGCCCACAGACCTGGAGGAGAAGACGCCCCAGCAAACACAACTACCGAGCACGTGAACAGAAGAACAAATCTCTCGGTGTCGAAAGTTTAGTGCATAAAGTTTGATTGCTATGAATTTTGCTTCCGTTTCCATGAATCGCCACGAGTGCAATGTCGTGGAAATAGCTGTGGCTGATGTCCGGGGTAACTACTTACCGTGGCTTTCTTTGAGTCGGAGAAGACGTTGGCCCCGTCAGTTTGCCCGGCTATATCGCCTGGCTGAGCAGTCAGATATAGCTAAAAACCATTAGCTAGGAGCCTTGTCTTGCTTCGATTAAAACAGTATAAAAAAGAGACAACCAGTGTCCAGCTCAACAGGCTGCCCCTCCTTGAGTTGGAAGAATAACCCAAGGCTTTTTTCCAACCAAGGACTCACTCCAATTTCTCAACCATTCAAGACAACATAGAATAACAGGCTTCAACCAAAACAACATCCAGTCTCAGCCCTGTCTCTATAAATCTCAAAAAAAAAATCTGATTCAAAAAAAGGTCTAAAACAAGCAACCTCAAAACTCGGCAATCTAAATCTCTCCGAATCCCTGCTCCCACGCGGACCAGGTTGACCCGCTCCCGTGGCGCCGCCACCAAGGTTCGGCCGCTTCTCCCTATCACTAGCTCACCTCTCGGAGCTTTTTTTCGAACGACAATACCCAGAAGGGAAATACACCTTCTAAGCGAGGTTCAAAGATGAAAAGGTGGGTTGTCCGGAAGTCTTCCCTTCCGGATCGTATTATTGGGTCCCTCGCAATCAAAGAATGCTGTCAGCTTAGATACGATCAGCGTTCTAGGAATGACTTTAAATCCGACTTAAGTACTGGAAGATCCTGTCAGCTTAATGTGACGTTTACTTTCTTATGCATCCATCCCCCTCCCTGGTCGTTGATCACAAAAGGTGCTCCGAATTCCGGTTGATCATTAAGTCCGTGGTGCGCAACAAACGTCCGTAACCGGGTTGGGTGTGTGTGGTGTACGGGTCAGCGGTAATCTCGTCTTACTCTCCTCGACATCTTTCCTTTTTCTCATTTCTCTTCTTGTATATTGTTGTTTCTTCATCCAAGATTTAAAGACTGTGGCGAAGAGCGGAGTTTAAAAAAAACACCAATATCCGACAAACCCGAAACCAAACGAACAAAGGAAAACAAAGATTCTTCGATTCCATCGCAAACATGCTTGACGCGGTGCTTAATGAGCTGGCTCGTCGAAGACCAGCCAGTTTCGACGACTGTTCCGAAGTCTCAGCCCTTTGCCCCGTCGAAGCCACCGTTCTTGGATATGTTCCCAACAGAGGATCCAGCATCTTCTTTACCCTCGCCTTCGGCATTCTATGTATCTCGAGTGTCGGATTAGGTGTTTGGAAAAAGACTTGGACGTATGCTGCTACTCTTGGAGTAGGCTTACTCCTCGAGACACTAGGTAAGATCAACGCAAACACTCGATGATATACTTCTAACAACTTCAAGGCTACATCGGTCGAGCCCTCATGGATCCAAACCCCTGGAACTCAGCCGCCTTCCAACTCCAAATCTGTTGCATCATCATCGCGCCAACCTTTATCTGCGCCGCCATCTACCTAACCCTCAAGCACGTCGCCCTCGCCCTAAACCCCTCCCTCTCACGCTTCCACCCACGCTGGTACCCACGCGTCTTCCTCCCCGCCGATCTATCATGTCTCATCATCCAGGCCATCGGCGGTGGTGTGGCTGCTGCTGCGAAGAGGGATCAGCCTGATGTTGCGCAGAATGGTAACCGTACCATCATCGCTGGTGTTGTTCTTCAGGTTATTGTCTTGTTGGGGTTTGGTGTCATGGGGACTGATTACTTCCTCAGGGTGAGGAAGTATTTCCGCAGCTCTGAGGTTGATCCTACGGCTTTGAGGGTTTGGACGGATACCAAGTTTCGACACTTTACATTTGCTGTCATTGTGGCTTACTGTGCCATCCTCACCCGTTGCATCTACCGGTTAGTCCCCTTTGATCTTTATGTAAACACCAACTAATATCCATACAGAATCGCCGAGATGGCTGGCGGATGGGGAAACCACATCATGCAAGACGAGCCCAGCTTCCTCGTCCTCGACAGCAGCCTTGTCTTCGTCACAGGCTTCCTCCTAACCGCTTTCCACCCAGGCCTGTTCTTCCCCCAGATGGCGACAGGTTTCAACAAAAAGGATGTGACCGAGGCCGAGGCCGAGATGACGGCAGAGTCATCTGACGAGAGAAAGGTCGAAAACACTCAGAATGCGTAGATAAGGACTAGAATTGGTTGGTTAAGGGGTAAAAACAAGGGCAAAGATGGTCGTCATTCCTTGGTTGGAATCAATACACAGGGCGTTCGTTATTGTTACAGATACTAGATCCATCTTGAAGACTCGGGTGAGCCGAATTGAACATATTTCTCATGGTAATGCTGTCTATCACTATTAGGATTTGACCAGTCTATCCGTCTCCCCATCATCATCACTGTCCGTCTCCTCTTCCTCGTCGTCGTCATCATTGTCATCATCATCCTCTTCGTCTTCTTCTTCATCATCCGTAGATTCCTCCTCGCTTTCCTCTTCCGTTTCTTCACTCTCCTCTTCCTCCTCCGCGAGCCAGTCATCCAGAGTCTTGGCACCTACACCCTCACCTGTACCATTTGTCTTGCTTGGAACAAACGATTTAGCTGCCTCGTCAAGTCTTTCGCCGGCTGGGAGTGTGCTTCTCTCGACGTCATATCGGGAGCTCTGTCCTCCCTCAGGCTCACGGAGGCGACGATCAGGCTGCTTTCCCTCCTCTACCCAGTCAGGTAGAGGCTCGTACCCCCTAAGTCCATGAATAGCGCCACCACCTGCAAGTACCAGAGTGGCAGAACCAAGCAAGAAGCCCTTTCGGGATTCAGATGGACTCGGAGCCTGTGGGGCAGGCTTCTCAGCGAGGAGCATCAACGTCGCCAACTGAGGGACAGCCAGTAGGGACCGGTACATCCTTGCCCGATCACGAAGATCAAAGGATCTATCGTATCTTACAAGCAGCAGAGTATACTCCCAGAGACGCGCAATAGGGTGGGTGTCTGTCTCAATAACTGGGTCTTCTTCCGCTTCTCTCTGCTGCTCCGTCTCACTCTTCCGGTTAAGGTGGTGAAGATAGACCTTGGCAGCCAGAAGCAGAATCTGTTGCTTGGCTGCCGGTGACTCGCTAGCAAACTCCTTGAGCAAGATACGGAGAACATCTGGCGCAATATTGTCCTCTCCATTCAGCCCTGAGAATTCACCCACCAGCCAGATGATTGTCGCTCGTGCTTGAGGGTCTGTAGCAGAGTCAAGATTCTTCGCCAGCCGAACCACCGTTCCGATATGGCCCTGAACATCCTGTTGTATCAGGTGACGAATTACCGTCAGCGACTCGGCTGCAAGAGTACCATCCAGACTGGTGATCTGGCCCAGCAACAGCTTCAAGCATCGGGGGGCAGTAGTGACATCGGCCTGCGCACAACGGCCAATGGCACGGACAGCCTCACGAACGAGAGCTTTGTTGGTTCCCTGCGAGAAATGCTCCAACTCTTTCAAGATGAGACTCTTGACATGAGGTGGGCTGTGAGGGAAGATGATGGTCAAGATCTCCAGCTTCAACTCCCAGACAGGAGCAGGGTCGGTGGCCCGGACGAGGAAGTGGCTTGCATACTTGACAAAGTCGGCAGGCCGCATAAGGCATACAGAAACAATGTTGAATAGCGCAGTTTGCTGTATGTCCTGAGCTCCTCGGAGAAGGGCAATCAGGGGACCAATAGCGAGTTTGACAAAGTCCGGGGTTCCAATGTCGACGTAGCATCTAGTCACGGCGACAACGACTCCGGCATTGCGGCTCTGCAGAAGAGGCTTGATGCCATTCAGGAGCAGCGCCAGGTCGGGGTCCAATACTGATGATCCCTGGCCTCTACCACCTTGCCGGGACTCGCCATAAAAATCGTCCACATTCTGATCCTGAGATTGCTCCTCGGAGTCCCCTGAAGGCTCCGACTTCCGGGGGAAGCATCTCCGTGAATAATACATCATGAGTCGTATTGTAGCCAGCTGGCTCCATTCGTCCATATCCACTATTTGCTTGATCAACGCTCGGTAGTGCTTGTGGACAAGATCTATCCGGTCTGGGCAGACCTCTAGGAAGGCCGACACAGCTGCCCCAGCCACATAATACAGCTTGTCACCCAGGAGAGTCGACAAGTAATCGATCAACTGTGGCGCCTGACTCGGGTCTAATCGATAACACTTGGGGATCGCCAGGGCGGCGGCTTTCCGCACGTAGGGGCTCATGTCTGCGACGCCCTTTTTGATGGCGAGGGACACGATCTGGCTGATGACTGGGACTCGGATGCCCGACATGGTCTTGAGGGCGAGGGCTCGGACTTGGGGGTTCTGGTCGGATAGGGATTTCTGTATCGTGTTGATGGACAGGAGGGCTAGGTCGGGCTCCTGCTCGGCATGGTGGATTAGGTAGATGTAGACGAGCTTCTTGATTTCGAGGTTCGGGGAAGCGACATTCTTGACGACGGACGAGAAGAAGGGCAGGGTCTTGTGGTTTCGGTACATCATCTGCCGCAATATGTTAGCGTCTCTTCTTGACCCAAAAGACAACAGTACGCACCGCCATGACGCGCCGTAGACCCTCAAGAACTTCACGTTCATTCCGGCTATCCAGCAACTTCCTCATCTGATTCCGATCCAGAGGTCTCGAGCTCGTGCGCGCGCCGCGCGTCGCCTGGGCGGCATCGAGGGTGAGCTCCCTCGCTGAGGCATCAGTCAGTTTAGCGCAAGCAAAGCGGTCAACGAGGATAACGCACCAGCTCCATGAGACTCGAGATCCTCGCTATCGACTCCATAGTGACGAGTGAGCGTGGGAGCTTCTACCGCGTCGAGGAGAAGAATAGGTACCCTGGTCGAGGGTTGGGTGTAGGTAGGTGTGTTTGGAATGACGTTGTGCGATGGAAGGCGTCGCGGCTGGTGGAGGTGGAGGGGCGCCACGATTGGTGGGGGAGCTGTCTCAACACCAGACACAGAAGATGAGATCTTGGTATCACAACCAAAGCAAGTGATTCAACCTCCTGAAGAAATGAAGAAAATTACAAGACACTCTAGGAGGAGAATACAAACATCTGAATTCATCTTTTCCTAAACCCAACTCCGAATAGGCCCGCCCTGTCACTTCTTCTTCAGATCAACTACCCTGGACAACCACAACTCAAAAGATGGCATCTCAACCCATCGTCCTCTCTCCCGCAACGCCCTCGGAGCTCTTGTCATACATCATCTCGTATCACCGATACCCGACAACTATAGTAATAGGCTCTACAAAGGTCGAATTCGAACAGTCTCTTGTCGAAGACATCACACACCATCTCACTCTCCAAGACAAAGATCCCGAGATCGCATCACCTTCTCATCTCTTCCTTACAGCATCACTCTATCAGATCGCCATATCTCGTCATATACGAATAGTATTCGCTCCCACTGTCACACATCTTCGCGCGCAACTTTCCGTCTTCACATCCAAGGACTCTCCAGTATCAGCACCGCCGAATCACGCCCCCAGTAACCGTGCGCCGATACTCTTGGTATACGGACTCTTAGCACTTCACCGTGATGCTAGTGAGTGGTCTGCTCAAGGTATCGGCAACTCGGCGGCACTCTTGGTGGATTCTGCGTCTCGAAATGAGTTTCGAGCAGTGGTTATCGAACCCAAGGGTATAGGAGGTCACGACGATATCGAGCATCTTGGGGGAGAAATAGTCCCTCTTCTTAATGGCACAGCGAGGAGGGATGATGGGTCATGGAGTGGACGGGGAATTAGTGTTCGCCAGGTAATGAGCCGCTGGTTCGAGTTTGAGGATCGAAAGAACGACGACACATGAGGTACCTCCCATGGACCATATCAAAGTCAGAGGAGCATGTCTTGGTGCAACATGTATCGAACAGCACGTACACTGATAATATTCAACATCAACATCATCGCATCATCATCATTATGCTCGAGATACACATAAACACTGCATAACATGTCGTGATAAACCGCCCTTAACGCCAGCCCATGGTATCTATTCCAAGCATTGCCGCCCAGCCGTAAAGCAAACAGACAAAGGTAACGAGTCAAAGACGGATCTAAGCAATAGCCTGCTCCATCTCTGCAATGTAAAGCTCAATATGAGCCTCCATCTTTCGATACTCTTCATGTGCGCTGTGAACTTCATTCTCAATGTTCTCCTTCAGGTCAAGCATCTGTTATTGAGTTAGCATGCTGTGGTGTGATAAATCAAGAAATGCGGAAAACCAACCTTCTTCTCGGTTTGTTCAATCCTCACACGTCGGATTTCCATTTCCTTGCCCTTCTCGGTGCGCTCAGCTGTTAGCTGCTTGTGTACCGCGCTGAGCTCCTGCATCCTCTCCTTGGCCTCCTGTGCCTTTTGGTTGCTACGCTCACGGAGCTTCTCCGTTCGTTCTGTCCACTTGGAAAGCTGGCGCTTAAGTAGACCCTCGGCGCGCTCCACCTCATGAGCGTTGTTATTGCGCTCCGAGAGAGCATCTCGCTGCTTTGCGTTGCGCGCCAGTTCCTCCTCCTCCTTGGACAGCTCCGATGCAATCTCGTCCAGGATCTTGATGCAGGATGCTACCTCTGAGGAGACGACAGAGAAAGAATCGGTTGAAGTCTGAAGAGCTCTGGCTCGGCGGTCCAGAGAATCGATGTGGGACTTGTCGTTGTTGAGGATCTCGCGAAGCTCTGTCAAGTTGTCTTGAAGAGCCGAGGCGCTCTGGAGCACATAGGGTCGCAACTTTGTGCTCTCCTGCTTCAAAGTGACCTTTTCTTGTGTCTTTTGCTCCAGCAAAGCCGTGAGCTCGCCCTTCTTTTGCTTGGCATCCTCGAGTCTCGCGGCAACCTTCTCTTGGTTCCTTCGGAGCTCCAGTAACCTCTTCTTGAGCTCTTCGTTTCTCATCGTCTTCTCTCGGACCTGAGCCTCCATCGCCTTGCGGTTGTGTTCCATATCTTCCAGCCGACCTTCGTTCTCCTGGTTCTCGGCGTAGAGGGTCTCGATGCGCGTCTTGGTCGACTCTGCCTTGTTGTAGTGCTGGTCAATGACGCTGGTCTGCGACTCCCGGAACCGCACAAAGTTGATCACATAGCTGAAGATCTTAACCAGGCGATCATATGTAGGTCGGTACAGGTCGTTGAAGCTAAAGTCGGTGATTCCGCACTCAAACAGAAGTCTGCGCAGCGAGACGTAGAAACCCATCAAGTTGCGCGTATCCGGGGGAATGACATCCGCAAACTCGCCGCAGATGTCTTCGGCGGCGGCGCGCATGGCTGGCTCAACACTCTCGCGCGTCGCATTGAGGAGGAGCTCGGCGAACCACTCAAATATTTGCTGGATATGGACAGCATTGGGTTTCTGAAGGTCCGTGACGGTAAAGTTGATGCCGATTTCGGTGATGCAGCCCACGATTTCGCGGTCCGACAGACGCATGAAGGCATCAGCCTCTTCTTCCTTCTTCCGCGGCCGCGACTGCTGCTGCGAGGTTGGGATAATGCTCATTCTTGGGTTGTACGCCATGTTTGCTGAATCTGTCACTATACTGAATGGACTGGAATACTGTGAGGTTGTGCGCGTTTCTGGCCACTTTTTCTGTGCTTATCGCGATGCTTGGGAATGGAGGGGCGGTAAACACCGAGTCAGTGTTGCCGTGGAAACAGGTCGAAACAGATCACGTGACGTTGGCATTCCAGCACAGTCTGGAACACCAGTTAGGTGATCATGGGAATAATAGGTTTCATTTGTGTGGCTTGAACAAGTGAAATGATACCTTACCCGCCTTTCTTAAACGCTGTTCTTCAACGATTTGCTACGACAGAGACATTTTTGGTCCTACACGGAACTCTTGATGTGATGTGCAGTAGTGGCACAACGTAAGGAATAAATCAAAGAACCCAACTCTTCTTAAATATTCAAAGTAAATCAGCATAAACTTTACTAAATTAATAAAAGAAATGTTTTAATGGGAAATGGTACCTTGAATCTTTTCTACCCGAGTTCATTGTTCTTCTCACTGTGCCTTCTTGGCTCATCGAAGAGGATACGCCCAACCTTTGTCATGGTGCCTTGTGAACCTTCAAGCAACACTGATGCCGTGGAATTATCTTGATACAAATAAAAAAACATATTTTTAGCAATATAGTCATGGAATGTCGACCGTTCGTATATCACACATCGTGACCTACATCGGAGAGGAATTTACTCTTCTCGTGATGGCTTCGATCATGAGGCTGAGTGAGTTGACGTCCTACCTTGACTCTCTGGCCGCACAATTAGTCAGGACAAATAACCTACGCAGGTACCATTATCTTGCCAACAACCAACCTGTAAAAGCAAAGGCTTATTGTCTGTCATTAGCAATTACCACATGCCAAAGCTGACAGCCAATCGATCTGGCCAATGACCCAAGCACGGCATAAGGCATAATCACTCTGCTCTCGGCACCAGGCTGACGCACGAACATGCCAGAGCCTATTACGAAGTAACACCGGCAATCCGGTCAAGACGTCTGTTTGAGGGGTTATTGGCGATGATCGGCCGGGACCTGATTACTCTGCGGCAGGCTGTGTCACCTCGCGGGCCGCCGGGATAACCTCGCCCAGGCGTTTTGCCAGTCCCGTCTTACCACTCATCTCGCGTGGTTTCGGTATTGCTGCAGATGCAGCAAGCACAGCCAGGCGAGTTGTCGTGACATGCGTCCTCTGCGCGGTACGGCGAACAGTTTCATGGCCGAACCGACATATACTACCATCTCGTCTCGGAGTCTTTGAATACGAATGCAGAGCGAGCGCTGCTTTGTGAGCCAGTTCCTCAGAGTCCCTCCCTCGTCCGGATCCACGCACCCGACGGCGGGAAACTCTGGACCTTGGGAGTCGGGCTACTGCGTGAGAACTGCACATCGCATCCACGTGGCGGTGCGTTAGCCCGTCCGATCCAGCCCCGATGGATGGATGGATGAATGGTCTCCTTGCTTTTCTGTCCACCGAGATGCACGCCCCTGAAGTCGCCATCCGTCCCTGGCAAGGGGTAACAGATCTGAATTCTGGAACAAAGCAAAGACGTCTCATGGGAAAGGCTCAATCCCGCGTGCCATGAAACATCAAGATCGATTGGCCCGCACGCCCCAGAATCAATGCGCCCTGATGAAACAAAGGGGCACCAGTCTCCTCAAATGTTTACTTTTGCTAGATTTGCCCTGGCCAAAGGGAGCCCGATCGTTAAACTTTGTTGGATTTTTGGCTGGCTGAAAGGCAGCCCATTGAACAAGAGGGAAACCAGTTTTCTGCACGGAGTAGGAATATGAAGCCTCTGAGGACCCAATATCGTTAATATCGTTGGCGGATACGGCCATCTGATGAGACACAGGAACGGGTAGCGACGTATAGCGGTGAAACGCAAACTGATCAAGGAGAGCTGGCAGGCTGCGCAAGCGGAAGAGAAACCCTTTCGGTCTTGTTGGAGAGGGATCCAACCATCTCCTGCAGGTCCCAACATGCACAGTCCCTGGGATAGGCACTGTCAAAGGGACTCTTTGACAAGGAGCCCCCGAACAAGCCGATGGGGCCGCTCTCTGTCGCTTGTCGCTTGACGACGCGAAGCGCTGAGATTCGCTGTCAGGGCACAAGGCTTCATTTCGGTGCTGCACGGTATATTGCCGTCAATATGGAGAGATAAGCTCAATCTCCCAAAGTTGACCACATGTGATGCCTCAGCTCTCTCATTCTTGACCCCAGGATCATGGACCAGGCCGGCGATAGGAGGCTCGGCACTTAAGGAAGGATGGCTTTTGATGGCGTTCTCCTGGCGGTCTCGCATCGAAGCTTGGAGATCCGCGCGATTCAGGATCACAAACCCGGCCGCAAAGTTATGAGCCACCCGAAGCTCGGATGAAGTCAAAAAGACAACCTAACATGAGTGGTCCCTGATTCGCAACGTCCCAGCCCAGGTCCAAGCTCCACGCTTCAACGGTCGCGGCGGGAGTGCTAGGGCATAATCCGCGATAAATTGATCAAGCTCGCGGCCGGCCGAAGACGACAGGCCATACGGCAACGATGTATGACAACTCGATTGTGTGACACCCACTTTCGGCTGAAGATTCCCTAGGCAACTTGTTCTTGGTTGCGCAATAGGAACGAACGGCTTCTGCGTCTGACTCGAGAAGTAAAATCGCTGAAAGCTTCATTAACCGGCTGGTGGGATATGCTTTTGGCACCTGGCGCCGTTCATGATGACGTCCTCTGCTGGGTTCGGCCGGATCGACACGCAGAGTGGACGAAAACTTGTTTGCTGGGATTGACCCTGCCCATGCCTGACGACAATGCACCAGGGGTACGCAAGAGGTCAGTGGCTCAACATGTTTTCTCTCCCATCACGTTATGAGCTTGACTATGCCGTAGAGCCTTTCCACATTGTGCTATCAAGAGCGTCAGATCTCCGCTCATGTCGGTGGACGTGGCGGCCCTGTTAGTTTTAGTTTCTGCGATGGTTCCCTACCGTCACGAGATTCCAAGACCAACGCCAGCAGAAGGGCTCGGCGGCATGCGCGGGGAGCGAACTTCAGCGGATGAGCGCGCAACAACTGCCTCGAAGAGTAGTAATGGGCGGACGAATACGAAGGCCTAGAAGTCAAGTTGGCGGAAAGGCTCCAGAAACTGGCAGGGCTAGACAGAGAGATACTTCGTACCCAAAACCTCTCGGGGGGCGTGATACGAACAAGCACGCAGGGACGGCGTGGACGCGCGATGCATGGGTCTCATGCGAGGTACGAAGTACTGGTACCTGGGTCACGACAAGGGAGACTTGGCAGAAGTACCTGACGGTCAATGTCGTTTCCATTGCCAACTAACTCCACTTCGCAGTCAAGTTGCTGCTGTTGGCGACATTGCTTTGTTTGATCCCTTGTGCAAGACAACATGAAGGCCTACCGAGCTCAACGTTCCGAGCAGCGGCTCAGACACAGTAGCAGAGCCAACGGCGTGAGGCGGGGGTTTGGCGTGACAAGCTTCCATGATCAAGCCGCGCCGCCACGAACGAGATCTCTCTCAGCCAAGACGAAACGAAATCCCCTGTGCTTAGCGTGTTTGTCGATTCAGTCATCCCCTGTGGCGGGAAGGCCGCGAGCCACAAGGCTAGAAACCTCTCGGAACCAGGCATGCGCCTTGCGGTGAACGTTGCCATGCCATCGACTGAGATTCCCGTGATTAGACGGAAAAGGCGTTTGCCCTGTTTCGTAACATGCCCTCTCGGACACCAGCCGGCAAAATGCAGCTGGGCTGTGGCTGCAACGGTGGCGAGCGATTGCGCTGAAGATCACCGATGACTGGGCAGGCCAAGTGACGGATAGTGTTCCCGTGGCAGACCAAGATTAGAGAGTTGGAGGAACGGCAAGGCAAACTACTCGCAGCCTGGGCTTGAAAAGGCCTGAGCTCTCACATCCCCTTCTCTCGAAACCAGCCAATCTGCAGATCCGAGACCTGCAGACGGGGACGAACTCGACTCAATGCATTGGTGAGGGTGAGGTGAGATTGGACCTGAGGCGCGGCGAGGTATAGCACCAATGGAGCTATAGCTGGGCTGGGCGGCGATCATCGACGGCACCAGGCGGAGGTGAGATCCGGAGGTTCCATCAGTTCCATCCAGTTCGCCAGCTGACAGCCAGCCTACCCAGCCTCGGGCCGCCAGCAGAAATTGGAACAAGAAGCGAAGCCGGGGTCGAAGAGTTCTCGGCCTCGTCAGCACGTATTCCATCCATCCTTTGAGGCATTTGCATACGAATAGGATATCGACTCGTGACAAGACAACGCGGCGATGTGTCGGCTTGGTTTCATGCTGCTTCCTTCTCAACCTCGAAAATAGAAATCCGCACTACTCCGCAGTTGGTTAAACCAGACCTACCTGTTGGGCTTGATTCTGCATAACCAGCTCGGGAGGGCGAGGTACCGGCAGGGGTAAGGCAGAGGATCTTGTCGTGCCGCAACCAGAAATGGATGAACTAAAAAAAGGGCATTCGATCATCGATAGATCACAGCAGAGCCAAGGCAAGATTGTCTTTGATTGATTGAGCTTGTCCAAGGGCGAAAGGGAACTTGAGCGTCAGCTAACTTGGTCAAAGAATCGTCGGGTCGTGATATCCATGCACACGACACGACCTGCAGGTGGGTTCAGGTTCTTTCCTTGAATCATGACCATTCCCTCCCCGCCATTTGTAGAGCTTCCGGAATTAACCATACATCATCTTCATGCCATTGGTATCTTGTTTGTACGTTTACCTTGCGCGGCGTCGAAATAGACAAACAAACATCCTCTAGACGTCGATATCGGAGCTTTCCTGTGTGCCCCTCAGCCATGGCGAGTCAGCCTGGCACCCATCCCTCAGTCATGTTCGCTGTGTCGTCTTCCGGCCGACCCGTTGAGCAACTGACCAGACCATCCAACTGTAGCACTTGACCCGATGCCACTCGCTTGAGGGCAAGCTACTCTGAATCAGAAGATAGCAGACACTGCCCACAACATCATTCGTGCCCAATAGACCGCGCTGTGTCAGTGATCCGCTGCAGCAGTTCCACCAAGGTCCGTCTTGCGGTGTTGACGGCCGCTCTGCTGTGCTGTGCAGCGTCGTTTGTGTCCGTGAGGTGGGCTGGACGGACGCTCAGGTACCAAACCGGGAGGTACCTTCAGTTACGAGGTCGCCCCGCCACCAAACATCCAGCGCCCAGCCAGCGCCAGCGGTGACCCCCCTCAGCGGCCCCTCCTGCCCTTCAGCACCCGGCTTCAGCGGGTTGGACGCCACCAGACCGAATGGCAGCGTACCCGCACCCTCGAGCCAGCCCTGGAAGTCCCCGCCGGCAAGTACCGGTACCGGATGTCGCCTGCTTAGCCTGTGCATCCGCCGCTCGTCTTGGTACCGCTACTTCAGGGGACGTCTCCCTGCTCCCCACTCCCATTAAGAGGGCCCCGTTGCGAGAGAGCCCCGGTCCAAGTGACAAGACCCTTCAAGTCGACTGGGGGGCAGCATCTGGGGGCTTGGTGTCCTTCTCACTGCGCTAAGACATAGAAAAAGTACTTACACAGCTCCAACTCCCGCTCTACTAGGTACGTAGTAGCACTTGCAGGGCCCAAGAAGAAAGCACAATTCATGGGCGCAGTGGACCTCCCGCCCTTCCCTGTCCTCTACGGTACGGTACCTCTCCGCTGAGCCTGCCTGACGTCGACTTTCCCACTCAACCTGCAGTCCCTCGTTGGCTGCAACTTGGAAGTTGCTTCCTGCTCATTGGCTTGGTCCATTCCTTCCCTTCCCTGCTGTCCCCCAGCGCTGAAAAATTGTCTTAATCCCGCCCCCCGAAGCCCGCGCGCCTGCCCTTTTTCTTTGTGTGCCTGCCTGCACCTACCTTGCTTGCACCTTGCACCTTGCACTTGCTACCTTAATTACCTAGCACCTGCTGCTTCTCGACAATTACCACCACACACGTCTCGCCACGCAACATTCGCCCACGTCCACGACCACGTCCAAGCCCGCGTGCTTGCATTCATCCCATACCTTACACACGCCTTACATATACACAATCACCGCCTTGCTTGACTGGCACTGCGCATACAGATACAGCCGTCAGCCAACTACTTGTTCCTCTGGAATCGCTCGCGCGTCTGTCGATACGGCCGACCTAGACCCCCGGGGACTCCTTGGTTAGTCGCCAGCGCAGCGAGCCGCTTGACACGACCCTGCAGCTCTCCTTCGTCTCTCCCGATGACCAGCTTGGTCCGACCGCTTCGACGACTCCACGATGCTCTCGCACGCCGCACATAATCTCGACAACTTCGACTGTACATCGGCGACGATACTGGCTGCTCGCAACTAGCTTCCGTCTCTGGTGACGTACTCGGAGCCATGGCCCTGTGGCCATTCCGGCGCCGGAGCAGCCGCAAGCGCTCCCGTAGCGGCGCTGCCCTCTCCGATGCGGAGGGTGCGCCGCCGCCTACAAATGAGGGAGTGAAGGCTGGTTTAAAGAAACGACGTACCGAGCCTGCCCGTCTACAACGGGCTACGCGTACTTATAGCTTCTCACCGGGACGCCAGGATGATATTCGAGTCGACCGGGATCGTGATGACCGGTCTCCCGCCCGTCATCGTACCGGTCGATCGAGGACCACCGGGAACCGCGATGAGGGCATTGGGGCGTGGGACCGCACTCCTACGCTCCAACCAACTCAACAACCAGGAAGGAGGAAAAACAAGTAAGAGGAGGAGAGAAGAACAGAATAGGGAGGCTGAGATCAAGGCAATGAGTAATTTCGTGCCGGTACGGCCTGCCGCAGATCAATGGACTTCAGGCCGGCCGATGAAGAAGGATTCCAAGAGATCAAAGACTGGTGGGATTGGAAGGCATCGGCCTAGTCGTACGTCGGATGTCTCTCTCCCAGTCCCAGGATCGATCCATTCGAGCCTGTCGTCCGATTCTGAGTTTGGCTCATATAAGGTGTCGGCACTTGCTGCCCTCGCCCCACGACCGACGCTTCGATATACGCCTAATTCACGATGGACGACACCTCATGTGCCTGCTCCTCACCGGTCAGGTTCCCAACGGAGGAAGCTCCTAGATCAGGAGCCAATTTCGGAGGAAACAATGAGGGCGCACAAGCGTATCGATTCTCTCGCCGACGATCTCGATGCCCACGACCTCAGAGAGCTCATGGAGAGGGATAATCGACGACGAGAGAAGAAGAAACAGAAGGAGAGGCAAAAGATGGAGCGTCGGTTGGCCCAAAGAGCTGAGAAACAAAAGGCGGAGGAAATTGAGGCAAAGAAGTCTGGCACTCCGCCGCCAGAGAATCTTGAGAGAGGAGTGATGGGCCGTGAACTGGCAGGGCTAGGGATAGAGCCCGCCTCGGCCGTCATTGTCTCTAAGCCAGATGTCTCTGAAGAACCAGAACCCATGGATCTTACTGCTGATGCTGAAGAAGTGGTCGAGCCTCCCAAGAAGACCGAGGAATCTTTCCACCGCACAGACACGGTCACCTCCGAGCAACCGACGCCGATGGAAGAGGTTGTTACGAAAGACACGGCTTCCGTGATGCGAACGTCCACGGACACAGGACGCATCTCCCCGGGATCACGACGACTGTCTGGTATCTTGAGATCGGTGAAATCGCGGTCTAGGTCCACGCTACGTTCAGACCGGGATAAGATGGTTTCTCCTCCACCTGAGACGATCAACGAAGAGGATGTGCTACGTCATGACACCCACGACTCTGACGGTAGCAGGGCTGGCCATTTCTCTATCAAGGCATTCTTGCGGCTGGGCAGCAAGCGCCAGAGACACTCAGGACCATCATCCTTCTCCAACACATCTCGAGAAGAGATGCAAGCCGCAGCAGCAGCGGCTCAGGCAAGGGCACAAGCGCAGGCGCATGCACTTGCCAGGCTTGAGGGCGAAGATTCGCCTAGCACTAACACGGGCAACTACATCTCGCGCAAGCCCAGCGCTGGTGCTCCCAAGCGAACACGATCCCGCTTTCGAGAGGATCTTCCCGAGTTGCCGCTCTCACCGCCAGCCTCGCGAGTTCAGTCTCCAGAGGCTGAGCCTCCCATGCCCGTGCTTACCGAGCAAAAGATCCACGAGATGGAACAGCTGCGATCGTTGGGCGTGCGTTATGATACGCCCACATCAGGCCATCGATCTGTCGACGCCGTCCGTCGCACGCCCTCGACAATGGAGCGAGCATATGTCTCGCCATCTCCCGAGGCTGGAATGTCCATGTCTTTGGCCTCGATCGACTCTGAAGGTTCTTGGTTGTCTGGCAATGCCAGTGCCCGAAGAGCTGCCATCCGAGACAGCATTCGACGTGCTAATCAGCGTGAGCAAGCTGACACAACTGATTCTCCCACCAACAGCACCGAGGAGGATCTCGAGATTGTCGAGGACGAGTACCTGACCAAGCTCACACCTCGACGAAATTCTGGACAAGATATGATGGGCCGTCGTTCTGGTGAAGGACGCCCTAGTAGCGACGAGGAAGACCTTGTCGACGACGCCGACATGAAGTGGGGTCGTGTCGGTTCTCAGCCTGAGGTTGTGCACCGATATACCATGAAGAGCCACGAGGGCCTTTTGGAAATTGAGTCCGAGGATGAGGACAGCCAGGCTTCCCCAATCTCGCCTTCATCGCAAGAGGATGCCGACCTCCAGCGCGCTAAGAGCGTGAACCTGGGCAAGGGCCACGTTCGCAACTTCAGTGCTGGCAGCGCTAAGCTGCTTGACATTACTCCTCGCCCCTCTGTGGACGCCAGGAGAAGCTCGGAGAGGCGACGAAGCCACGCCCTGCCTGCTATGTGAGAAGAGAACTGATGCTGAGCCGTTCCAGATGAAGAGTCTAACCCGATATATCCAACAAAACGAAACCACGCTCTCTACCTTTTCTTAACGTCATCACTGACCGAAGTCGCTCATTACTCATTTTCCTTACTATAAAATTGAGAAAAGGTACAAAAACACTTGGAAAACAACAAAATGGCGAAGACTCTTCTCTGGACGGCGACAACTTCAGTTCCCACAACTCTCTAGCAGCTGGGACTATTGGCCTAGGAACCTGCTCTTGATGTATGACTACGACCTTGATGACGGCGCTCTTCAAGTTTGCTACTCGGATTTTCTTTTCTCGACTACATATACCGCATCTTTTGATACCCCGCGTCGACCGCCCGCTATGGACTATTTTGAGACTCGACGTGTTTGATTCACCGCATATTGGCAGGGGAGCCTAGCCTTTTTGAACCGAGCCCATCCGCGCCTATTTTGAGGCGCTGTCGCTCTTTGGGAGCTCGGTGTCGTTCTCCTCGTAATAGAATGGGGAGATTGTTTTGCTTTCGGTTAGCCGGGGTTTTTTGGCGGTTAGGGAAAAGGGATTGATTGATTGATTTGAACATTTTTGGGACTTCTTTGCTTTTTGCACTTGGGAGGCCAGAGGAATAAACTTGGAGCCCGGTACTGAGCTTGGCGTGAAAGCGGTTGATTCCATGAACCATAGATATCATTGTGCTTGAAGGGGCGGAACACTGAGAAGAGTAGGAGTAGGAAAGTCGGATCTCGACGTGTACTTTTTTTTTGCCCAGAGGAGTGAAGGTGTAAATGCTTGTATCTGATAGGTTAATTAACCAGCTTGAACAATATTTGGGTTTTTGATATCGAGCCATCTTGTGGGTGTGTATTCGCAGTTGAAGGTTGCTCACGGCATGGTTGTAGTTAGATGTAGTTTTGTCATGGCAGAGATGAGGATTGTTCAGAGAAGAAAAACGTATTAGATTGGAGACCCTAGCCAACTGAACATTCTTTTGATATGATGAAGTACCTGTAATAGCTGCTCCTTGGCAGTATATCCATCCGTCTGGTGCAATATGTGTGAGCCATCCTTCAGTTGAGCTGATTCGCCAATTGCATCTGATCGCTGGCTCCACTCCCGTGGCGGCAAGAGCCAGAGCTCGGCGATTGGAAATCCAGATGTTCTCTATTCATCAACATCTGAATCTACCTTGATCACACCTGCGATTCCCTTCAACGCAAGTATTCACAATGGCCTCCCCGTTCCGTCTTATGCGACCCATCATCTCCCAGGCTGCTAAGCCTAGGACCGTCGCTTTCGCTTCCAGACCTTTTCACAGCTCGGCTGCCAGACTCGCCGTTCGGGATATCAAGACGTGAGTAAACATGGGAGAAATGAACCATGCTTTTCAACTAATCTTGAGCTTGTTTAGTACCGCCGAGTTCAAGGAGCTCATCTCGACAACAGACAAGGCCGTCCTCGTCGACTGCTTCGCCACCTGGTGCGGTCCCTGCAAGGCCATCTCCCCCATCCTCAGCAAGTATGTATCCAGCCCCGAGGCATTACTGGCAATTCCTAACGCTTCAGTAGGCTTTCTGATCAGCCTGACCTTCAGAGCGTCGAGTTTGTCAAGTTTGACGTTGACGAGCTCCCTGATCTGGCGGCTGCTCTTGGTGTCCGCGCCATGCCTACCTTTTTCGTCTTCAAGGACGGAAAGAATGTTGATGAGTTGGTTGGTGCTAATCCTCCGGTGCTTGAGCAATTGGTGAGGAAGCACGCTTAAACAGGGCACTGGGCTCTTTGTGTGTATTGATCGCTATTTATCAAGACTCGTGGGAAACACAGTGTATATTAGACCTTGATGATAAAAAGGGACTGGTTTTGCATAACCATAAGCGGGTGTGTTGAATAGAGTCAATGTGCCTATCTATCTTGATCCTTCAGTGCTACCATGTATTCGGCTTCACTCGCATTGTCACGGCGAATAGTAAAGCAATGTCGTGCTCTCACCCGGCCTTCTATTTTCAGACTTGGTGTCATCGGAGGTGTAAAGCCGTAGCGCCGACTCGGCGAGTGTCAACCACGCCTTGAGCCTCGGACAATTCTGACAAGAACCAAATACAGGGTGTATCATTGGACAGACAACCCCTCCCTCCTTCAACGACAAATACATGTCAAACAATGCTTATCATGTTGCATGATGAGGGATTCACTCGTTCGACAACTTGCTTTGTCTCGGCGTAGTAGTCATGACCGGTACCGAGATCGGCGTCCTCCCCCAGCGTGCCGGCCTCGACCGGCTTATCGGAGGGTGGACCAATCAGCGGGGTGAATTGGACCGGCTTTGATGATCGGGGCTTCAACTGAGTGCCGAGCCCAGTCGTCTATAAGGTATCTTCAACGGGGACACCTTGTGGATATTCCTTGGTCTTTCATATTCCTTCAGCTTTCAACTTTCTTGAATTTACCTCGTTAGCGACTTGAATTTAGCGAAAAAGAACTTGTCAACCGCAATCATGTCCAACACAATCGTCGTCGTTGGGTAAGTCTGAGACAGCTGATTCATCATGAGGCGGGATGCTAACATGAGTAAAGTGCCGGTGTCATTGGCTTGACGTCGGCCTTGTTGCTCTCCAAGAACAAGGGCAACAAGGTCACCGTCGTGGCTAAGCACATGCCCGGTGACTATGATGTTGAATACGCCTCGCCTTTTTGCTGGTGCCAACCACTCCCCGTAAGTTCCCTCTGACTGAAGAAGGACGCAGTTCACTTACAGGTTTCAAGGATGGCAACAGAGGAGAGCAGCGAATGGGAGCGTCGCACTTGGTACGAGTTTAAGCGGCTGGTTAAGGAGGTTCCTGAGGCCGGTGTTCATTTCCAGAGTACGTCCCCTTTTTCCACGAAGCAGAAGACCGACTAACATTGACTTCTTAAAGAGTCTCGAATTCAGAGGCGCAACGTGGACACTGAAAAGGCACAGAGGTCCGGTTTCCCAGATGCCCTCTTCTCGAAAGACCCCTGGTTCAAGAACATGTTTGAGGACTTTCGTGAGCAGCACCCAAGTGAGGTCGTCCCTGGCTACGACTCGGGCTGCGAGTTCACGTCGGTGTGTATCAACACGGCCATCTACCTCCCCTGGCTCCTTGGCCAGTGCATCAAGAACGGCGTCATCGTCAAGCGCGCCATCCTGAACGACATTAGCGAGGCCAAGAAGCTGAGCCATACTGGCAAGACGCCCAACATCATCGTCAACGCTACGGGTCTCGGCTCATACAAGCTGGGCGGTGTTGAGGATAAGACCATGGCGCCTGCGAGGGGACAGATTGTTCTTGTGCGCAACGAGAGCAGCCCCATGCTCCTTACTTCTGGCGTCGAAGATGGCGGCGCAGATGTCATGTACCTGATGCAGCGAGCAGCTGGCGGTGGCACCATCCTAGGTGGTACCTACGACGTTGGCAACTGGGAGTCCCAGCCGGACCCCAACATCGCGCTTCGCATCATGCAGCGCATCGTCGAGGTGCGGCCCGAGATTGCCAATGGCAAGGGCGTCAAGGGGCTGAGCGTGATCCGACACGCCGTCGGCATGCGACCATGGAGAAAGGACGGAGTTAGGATCGAGGAGGAGAAGCTCGACGATGAGACTTGGATCGTGCACAACTATGGACACTCTGGATGGGGTTACCAGGGCTCGTATGGTTGTGCTGAGAATGTGGTTCAGTTGGTTGACAAGGTTGGCAATGCGGCCAAGTCAAAGCTGTAGTTTGAAAAAAGCCTGAATGAGTAATAGTAATTGGATATTGAAAATAACATATTTGTCTCTAAAACTTGCTATTGAACTTGCTATTGTCGTTGATATCAATGGTGACACAAGCACAACCTGTCTGGGGTTTATGCATATTGCGGGGCAAGCTCCAAGCTCCCTCCATCTTAACCCCTGGCCGCGATGTTGAAGCTCAAACCTCTAGAGGCCAGCGATGCCCACAACCGACACAATGTCAGAGCCCGCGCCTGGCATCATCACCCAAGCCACCCGCTTCGTCCTAGACGTCGCAAACGGTCGACATGTCCTCTCCAAGTTCATACCCGTCGCGCTATGGCTCGCCGACGCGGTCCTCTGCGGCTTGATCATCTGGAAGATCCCATGTGAGCTGCTCTACCTCCAACACCAACTACCTCGAAGCTGACATGGACTTGGACAGATACCGAGATCGATTGGGTGGCGTATATGGAGCAGGTGTCGCAATTTGTATCGGGCGAACGAGACTATACTAAGATGGAGGGTGGCACTGGTCCTCTCGTCTACCCGGCTGCCCACGTCTACACTTATACGGCGCTGTATTACATCACGGACGAGGGCAAGAATATTTTCCTGGCGCAGCAGATCTTTGGAGTTTTGTATATGGCTACGCTGGCGTTGGTCATGCTCTGCTACTGGAAGGCCAAGGTGAGCAATGGATCGAGGGTTGAAGAACGAGCTCAGCTAATTGGATCTAGGCTCCCCCGTACATCTTCCCCCTCTTGATCCTCTCCAAGCGACTACACAGCATTTTTGTCCTGCGGTGCTTCAACGACTGCTTCGCCGTCTTTTTCCTTTGGCTCACCATCTACTTCCTACAGCGCCGGTATTGGACATTCGGCAGTCTGGCCTACACCTGGGGCCTTGGCATAAAGATGTCTCTCCTCCTAGTGCTCCCGGCCTTGGGCGTCATCCTGTTCCTGGGCCGGGGCTTCAACGCCAGCCTGCGCCTCGCGTGGCTCATGGCCCAGATCCAATTCGCCATCGGAGTACCCTTCATGGCCAAGAACCCGCGCGGGTACGCGGCGAGGGCGTTTGAGCTGTCACGGCAGTTCAAGTTTGAGTGGACGGTCAACTGGCGCATGTTGGGCGAGGAGCTGTTCCTCAGCAAGTCTCTTGCTCTGATCCTCCTCTTCCTCCACGCTACGGTGCTCTTGGTCTTTATTGCGAACAGATGGCTCCGGCCTGCTGGTCGACCGTTATCCGCCTTGATCCCGTCCTTCCTCCGAGTCAAGTCCCCCTTTACTCAGCACGAGGAGCTTCGCATCTCCAACTCTGTCACACCGCAGTACGTCATGACGACGATGCTCTCGGCCAATGTCATCGGCTTGCTGTTTGCGAGGTCCCTCCACTACCAATTCTATGCCTATCTCGCATGGGCATCGCCGTACCTCCTCTGGCGAGCCACGCGCAGTCCTCTCATCGTGGTGCCTCTCTGGCTCGCGCAGGAGTGGGCTTGGAACGTCTTCCCCAGCACCGTCGTCAGCTCTATTGATGTTGTGAGCGTGCTGTGTGCGACTGTCGTGTTGGTGTATTTCGGGACCGACGACTCAACACCAGAAGTCGAGAATGTCGAGGCAAAGAATAAATAGAGATAGATGTGCGGCGCAGATCATTCTTCTTCGGAGTCGCTAGGGGGCATCTTGCCAACGTTGGATTCGTCTTCAGAGTCGTTCAAATCGTATGCATTCTTGGCAAATTCCTTTGGCCTGCGCAAGCTTCATCAGTCCAGTCCTTGTTGACGCCGCGATTCAACAATCCTCACCAATAAGCCTGCTTGCGCCAGAGCTTCTCGTCACGAACAACATTGACAATCTCGCCCATGGCCCGAGAATCCTCCTTGCTCTCCTCGTACCGCTGAGCCAGAACGAAGCCGCCGCGCTTGATCCAGATGGTGTTGCGGAAGCGCTGAGCCAGCTCCAGGATGAGGGGCTTGGAGTCTGGGAGCTCGCATGTGTAAAGGTTGTTGCCCTCGGGCTTAACAACTCTAACTATGGACTGGCTGGACCCGAGGACATCTGGAGGTGTCATTGACTCCTCGGCAGCTGCGAGGACATTACGCTTAGGACGACCCATGGTGTTATATAATTGGTGATAGAGATTGTGTCGTCCCTCGGGTAGGAAATGTAATTTTTTTTTTGATAGACTGGAGGGGTGTGGAGGGGTAGAACACTGATAGATTGATACCCTCGAATCACGCTAGAATATCCTTGTATCTGAGCTTGGCCCCATAGCGGAATTCCCCCATCTGGATACACCGGGGCTCGTGACAACCAGATGGGCATCGTCAACCATGTTGGTACTGTATTATCCTATCGTTTCTTTTTTGTATGCTCAAAAGCTGAGTGGAGGAGACTCGGTTACTATCCGCTCTTATCTCGGAGGCACCACAAAGCCATGTATGTTGCTCTCCACCGAGGTGTGATCTCGGTCGCGCCCCGAGCCGCAGCTGCGTTACGTATCATATTCACAACCCATGGTTTGAATCACAACAGATGAGAGAAGGGTGGTCATTTTGTCAGCAGCTCTGCTTCCATCATGGCCAATTGGGTTCTCAGTGGCGTCGCCATCACCTTCACCGAACACGGTGAAGACACGGCCCGGAGGCGGCTCAACATCACACACCCCGTTTAAATTATTCGGCAGCAGTTGCTACAGGTCCGGTTGTGTGAGAGAGGACCCATATTCTAACCTCGCATGGGTCCGGTTCATGTGAGCCTCCATGTGGATTCTCCCTTTTCCTTTCTGGAAGCATTGCTTGAGCTCTCTGTCTTTGAAAACGCACGCCAGGGGCTTCGTTATGGATCTGCCAGATGCAGTCATTCCATGTCCCATGCGGTGCGGGGATCGGGAAAAAAAGTCTGGCTTGTCCAGGTGACCCTGATAATGGGCTTGATTACAGATCTGGACTCACGAGATGCTCAGGGGAGCTTCATGGGGGGAATGGGTATATCTATGGATGCTGGTCGAGCTGCTGCCCATTCTCGGTCTCTTGATCTTTGTCGTCCATCTTGTTTCCATTAAACCACCTGAGCCAATAGTTGTATCGCCAACTCCTTCAATCGGCTTGATTGCCCCTTGCAATGGATGCCTCGATGCTCACCGGTCTCGTTGCGGTCCAGTCCGTCTCGGCCGAGTCCCCGACCGAGGAGCTCTACCGTCCCTTGACGACCCCAGCCAGGACAGTTCCTAGGACGTACCCAGGAGCTCCTCAGAGGGAGTCTTTTTGACCTTCACCGAATCCCCGTTCGCGATGGCCATCAGTCAGGAACCGCCACTCCTCGGGCTGAGAATGATCTCGAGATGAGCAGACCTTCCAGCCCCGAGGCTGTTGAGGTCATGCCCAGTGCTTGGCAACCTTTTATGAATCGATTCAGACTCTTTGCTGTGTGTCTTGCCAACTTGGGCAATGCCCTCAGTGACAGTGCTGCTGGTGCTCTGATCCCATACATGGAAAAGTGAGCTTGCTATCTGCCCCCTTTCAAGGCAATGGCTGACAATCGTCAAGGTACTACAACATCGGATATGGTGTCGTCTCCCTAATTTTCGTCGGTCAGGCCATCGGCTTCATCATGGCAGCCGTATTCCTCGATGCCCTACGAGCGAAACTCGGCCGTGCCAAACTCCTAGGTCTGGGCCAAGCCCTGGTCACTCTATCTTACATCCCACTCATCTGCGGAGCGCCCTTCCCCGTCATTGTCTGCTCGTTCTTCTTCGTCGGTTTCAGCATCTCGGTGAATGTGGGCATTGGAAACCTCTTCTGCGGAGGTCTACGCAACGGTACATTCATGTTGGGTATGCTGCATGGGACCTATGGCATAGGAGGTACTGTTGGTCCCCTTATCGCCACCGCACTCGTCACGGCCGCCAACGCCCTCTGGACGCGTTACTACATACTTACCTGCGCTATTGGTGTATGTACCTTTTCGCTTCTCATGTGGTCTTTCTGGAACTACGAGAAGGAGTTGAGTCCGGCGGCGAGGGCGAGGGAAACAGCCCAGGCTGGCGAGTCCATGATGAACAGCATGTTTATGGCCATGAAGCTACGTGTCGTTCTTCTCGGCTCCATCTTCATCTTTGCCTACCAGGGCGCCGAGGTGTCCATCTCGGGTTGGGTCATTTCGTTCCTCATCAACGCCCGCGACGGAGACCCTTCATCGGTGGGATACGTGACGGCAGGTTTCTGGGCCGGCATCACTCTCGGCCGATTCCTCCTTTCAGGTCCTGCTCATCGCATCGGAGAGAAACCATTTGTCTACGGCCTCACACTCGGTGCCCTAGCTTTCCAGATTCTCGTCTGGTTCGTGCCCAATATCATTGGCAACGCTGTCGCTGTATCCATCGTCGGTCTGCTATTGGGGCCCATTTACCCTTGCGGAGCTGCAGTTTTTATGCGACGAATGAGTCGGCGCGAGGTCCTGAGTGGTATTGGGACCATCAGTGCTTGCGGCAGCGCAGGAGGTGCTGTTGCGCCTTTCATTACTGGTCTTTTAGCACAGGCTGCTGGCACATTCGTGCTTCATCCGATTGTTATTTTCCTATTTCTAGTCATGCTGCTGTGCTGGTATTTCTTGCCGGAAGAGGAAAAGAGAGACGAGTGAGCTATTAATGAAGAGAAGTGAGCCAAGATGGATGAGTTTGCAATTAGGAAGGATAACATGGAGGTAGAGTTGTCCCTGGCCAGATGCGTGATGTTGAAAAAGTACCAAGTTGTTACCAAGAGCAGGCTTTTATATCTTGATATATCGGTAGTTATTTATATGCAAAAATCTATGAGAAATCTATAACGTTTCATGGTAGACGGCTCTCATCTACTGGTCTATTCTATGAGTCTTTTGATCAAGCATAGACACCTCTTTCCTTTCCTGTTCATATTTCCAAGATGGGTAGTTGGACGAATTAGATGCGGCCACGGGCAGCGTCCTTGACGGATAGATCACCAGCGACAATCTCCTTGACGGTTTGGGTGATGCTGGACCAGTCGCGGAAAGTGACAAAGGGGACGTTCTCGTTCTCACACCAGGTAACGAGGTCTGTCAATATGTTAGCGGCGTATTCTCAAAGGTAAAGGATGAATGCTGAAGTCATGAGGAGTACGTACCCATGTCGGCCTTGGCGAAGAGCAGATCGGTCTCCTTGGCAGCGGAAAGGTCTGAAACACCGTCGCCGGCGTAGAACATGGTAGGTCGGTTAGGAAGGGAAGAGTATTTTCGGATCTCGAGGGACTTGTCATGACCATGAATACTATACGAGTCAGTATCTTAGACACCAAGACAAAAGGGAGGGACTTTACCTGTCATCATGGAACTCAATTCTCCAGCCGCCCTCATCGTTAAGGTCCTTGCCCTCTCGCGCCCTCACATCGTTGCTGACAATCTGAATATCCCATCCAGGTCCCAAAAGCACATCCAACAGAGCTCGGATGATAGGCTGCATGCCACCACTCAGGATGACAATGGGAACGTTGTTGACCTTGGCCCAGTCGTAAAACTCCTTGAACCCGGGGTCCAGCTTAATGTTGTGGAGGAGGATCTTGATGCACTCGTCAAAGGGCTTCTTGACGCTGTCGAGCATCTCGACGAAGCTGTCGCGGAAATGCATGCGGCCGTAGAGCACGTCCTTGTTGAGCTGGCGACGACGCTCAACGCCGAAACCCAGGTTGTCGGTCATGTAGTCATTAGAGTCGGCGGTGGTGACGGTGCCGTCAAAATCTGTGAAGAAGATGAACTTGGGGTTGTTCTTGAGAGCTGGGGTGTCTGAGGAGGCCATGATGGCGGTGTTGCGGGTGTTGGCGGGGAGTATTAAGTGTCTGGCAAGCTCTATCCCAAAGTCTATATCGATTCCTTGCGTGTCAAATAAATGAGCGAGCGACGTTGGTCTTATTTAGACGTTATCTCAAGGACAGACTTTTTGTTGCTGAGAAGATATGACAGAGAGAATCAAAATGGCGGGGGAGGGGCACGTTTTCATGAGGAAGGAACCCGACACCTAATGCGACAACGGAGGATCGCAGAAACAGACAACCCGAGAGAAGCGCAATATAAACTGGATCAATTGATTGGAAGATCTAAAATCCATACATTGGATCCAAGGATCATGACTAGCGATACACGACACAGAAAAAACAACGCATATCAGCAACTCTTTAACCGTCCTGGCGGTGGTTGGCTCCTTGATTGTTGAAACCTGACTGTCGTCATTAGATCAAAAATCTGCCCCTCCACACCTCTTTTTTTTTTTTCTAGGTATCCCCCACCAAGCTCTCAGCGCACAAGCCCCCTGTAGACACCTCGAGAGACAGCTATCAAGACCCTGAGTCAGCCTCTAGACAGTTCCATGAGCCCCGCTGCAAGGCACATGCACCCGCGTTTTTCCAGCTTCCTCAGCGGCAAAGGCGGTGACACGGTGGGGGCCGGTTCTCGCTCCGGTTAGTGGCAGAAAAACGCCCGGGACGGAGCGGCGGTTGGACCAGTAGCAGTAACAGCAGCTGTTTGGTGGGTGGTGGTGGTAGCTTCTTTCGGCTCGGCCCATGTAGGTTCTTTCTCAACCTTTTGTGCGAAGACAGCCCGCCCCCTCCGAGAGTCAATTCGCTCCCACGGGACTCGTTCGAGTCAACGCTGCACCTACAACCGTTGCAACGGTGCTCGTCATGCAGCCATTTGCCCGTCCTGCGGCTCGGCTTGCCTGGGGTCACGCTCGACTGGGGTTCGATCTGTCGACGAGGCCGGGCAGGTCAAGATCCCTCGTCCAGAACCCGGCAATATGTGTGCGGTGCGGTATACAAGCCATTGGCTTTCAGCCAAGGCTTTTCTCCAACCAGACACCACCCAACGGCCACGGCAATGCCTCAGGCTCCGGCTCGAGGACCGATAAGGATGTCGAGGCCGAACTCCAGTCCATCCTCAAACCCAAACCCCGACCGATTCCCTTCAAACCTCAGCGCCAGATCGAGGGTCCCAGAGCAGAACGACTGAGGCTGGGCCACCCAAACTTTGAGAAACCTGTAGAGGAGGAAGAGAAGCCTCACACTCTGAGAGTGGAAGCGAAAACCGAAAATGAGAAGCCGAACGAAACCGCTCAACCCCAAGAAACTCGCTCAAGAGCCGAGGCCCTCCGAGACTTGGCGTATGCTCAACTCGGCGAGTTGAAGGAAAAGTTTGCCAGTGCAATGGACACTTTGCAGAACCGGGCGATGAATGCCTCCCAGACCCTCAACGATATTACCGGCTATACTAGCATCGAGGCCATCAAACGTCAGAACGCCTTGATAGAGACGCAGCTGGCCGAGGCGCATGATCGAGTCCGCAACGCCCGCCAGGCATACAAGACATCCAACGCAAGTCGTGCTGCCACACAGCGAGAGGTTACAACATTATTAGCGCGGAAGGATAGCTGGTCTCCCGGGGACCTGGAGCGATTTACCGAGCTTTACCGGGCAGACCACGTACTCGAAGGAGAGGTCGTCTCCTCCCAAGAAGCACTTACAGAGGCCGAAGCCGACGAGCAGAGCTTGAGTATGCGTCTCAATGCAGGCATGCTGAAGCGGTATCATGAGGAACAGATTTGGAGTGACCGGATCCGGAGAGCAAGTACCTGGGGTACATGGGGCCTGATGGGTATGAACTTTGTGCTTTTTGTCGTCCTACAGTTTGTGGCAGAGCCTTGGAAGAGACGGAGGTTGGTCAAGGGCGTCGTTGCCGAGGAAAAGGCTGTGCTTGAGGAGGTTCGAGGCGAGCTCGAGCAGGTCAAGCTCGCGATCGAGAAGCGAGATCAAGTTGCAGCGGCTGAGGCCCTGAAGACAACTGAGACAGACCCTACTGCGGAGGCCGCGGCATCCGGAGAGGCAGCAGCCGGCGAAGGCTTCATCTCAACCAAGACAACAGAGCCCTTTAAACCAGCGGTGGCAACACCAATAGAAAAAGCCCACAGCACCACCAAAGACATGGGAAGAGATGCTGGAGGAGCTGAAGGACCCCGAGTGGTGGAAAGAAAAAGGCAGAGGACCTGTGCAGCGAGCGACGAATAGACCTGCGCATGAGAGACGCCTCGCTGTTGGCGCTCGAGGGAGCGTTGGCGGGAGCGTTTTTGACAGCAAGCTTCATGATGCTTGTGAGATGATGAGTCTATGAAAAACCCAACTTGGATGTAAGAAAACTGAACATAGTGTACAATATTTTTAATGCAGAAGCTGTAGACTATTTGCTTGAACATTTAAAAAAGAAAGCATTCACTTCCTTTAGACACAAACAAACACAAGAGATTCACGATGCTTCCCTTCGAGTTGTGCAGTGCAGTGCATGCCCCGCCAATCGGGCAGCGGCATATCCCATGACACACGGCTAGCGGATGCTCACCTGGTAGGGCTGAAAGGGCCAGAAGGAGGACCATCCTTCCAAGGACCCTTTGCTTTTCTTTGACAGGTCTTCCCGCAGAGGAATGGTCCCTGTCATCTAAAATTCACCAGGGTGACTCAGGGATCTAATATGAGCTTGGATGAAGAGCTGATCGCCTTGGGACTCTGATTCGCCCGCGCAGAAATGAATCTGGGTCGTGTCGAGGTCTGAGATTGATTGCACCCCAACTGATAAGGGCCTGCGCGCAAGCAGCGGTCAGATCTGCGACAGGCGGTCGGTTGTTGGGCGTTGTTTGTGGCCTGCTGCGTGAGGTGAGGGGGGGAAGAACCGGTTGGCCTGATTCTAGGACTTTGTAGGACTCGAAACTTGAGGTCCCCTTTGTAGTATATGTGTCACATTTTATAGCTTTTTATGCCTGATGCGCCATGCGGCGGGTAATAATCCACCGCGCGGCGCATGGGGAAGGGAAAAAAAAGTAAGAATTAAGATGGAATCATAAGTGACATGTTCTATACGTCTACCATCCTACTGTTTGACGGTTGAGTACGGGTTAAACTGTACTGTGTTGAAGATATCATGCAAAACATGCCCATATGTATAACAGTCTTCGTTTCGAAAGCTTGTTTCATGAGCAGGACTCTGCAGATGCACCATGTGCCTCATAAATCCCCCATGCCTTGGAACTTCTGTTTCAAGTAGGACCTACGAACAGGTCATCATCTGGGCGGCCCAGTTTGAACAGTTCAGCACGCAGCAAGCATGGAGGACAACCTACCCCAAGGCGCACATCATCAGTCCTAATGTACACTATATGGAATCCAAATTCTCTGCGCCCGTAAGCATGGCGGCTGTGCCCATCTGACCAGGCAAAAGCCTCCCTCTGTGGCGACACATTTAACATCCGTTCCATACCGTCCGTCTGCTACGTTGCTATTCACTCTGATCCGCAGCACCAGCGTCTCAAAGACGGGCTTACAAGTAGCGGTCCGTGCCGGATAATGAAGAGAGGAAACATCACCAAGACGAGCCTGTTGCGGCATATATCGGCTGAAACACCTCCCTGAGAAAGAGGAGAGAGAGAGAAGCAGAAGTGAAAAAAAAAAAAGCCGCCTGATCATATCAGAGCAAGTGCCTTGTCTTTGTGGCCGAACGAACCCTGCTACAGTGCAGATACTCGTACGTCGTGTCGTCCACCCGTCAACCAAAAGCTACGCCGCTACAAGCTTCCCCCGCCAGCCAACAACCCACCAAGGCCAGCCTGATCTACGACCCAAGGTAACGCAAGAGCGGTCTAAGCTCCCTGGGCTGGGTACTGTACAGTGCCTTAGCAGACAGGCTACCTGGGTAGGTCTGGTACCTCATGGAAAGGTTTGGGCATTGGCTCTGGAGCATTGGGCTTTCTCTTCCCGCCTCCCCCCTGCCTGTCTGCCTTGACCTTTTCCCTCTGCAGACTCTCCTCCCTCTCTGTCCTCTTACTGACAGGATCACCAGGGGAAAAATCATAGTTAGGGAGAAGCGACTCGAGAGCCATTGTCTACTCGTTTCGCCGAGGGGATCCATACCTTACCTACCTGTCACAAGTGGTACCTAAGGCTAGCTTACCGCCCGCTATCCATCGCTGCCGCATGCAAAAACACACACAACCTGAAAACCCACCCCGCCAAAGGCCCAAAGCCTCGTTTAACCCCCTCCTCCGAACCTCGACTCTCATCACTGACGACATCTCCCACCACACCACCCTTTGATCCTCCTCCCTCCTCCTGACTCTCCCCTACTCCTAACCCGCCAGCTTCTGCTTCATACAAGCGACAGAAGCCCGCCGGCCTACGGCCACGCACACGCACGCACGCACGCACTCGGTACCTCTCCACCTGTGCTGCTGTGCTCGGTACCCAACCACGCGAGACGTCAGCTGTCGATCCCGTCGTCTCGCCGTTCCTCCTGGGCAAAACCTGTCGACCTTCCCTCGCCCGCCGCATCCAAGGCGTCGCCGAGGTTGTGTATACCGGCTCGTCTTGACGGCTTTCGCCTCCGTCCACTTCCTCCCTCATCTTTCCCCGTCCCGCGCGAACGCATCGCGCACCCACGACCGCCATGAACGACGAGGAAGCAATTCAGAATATCTACAAGAAGATCGAGAGGGAAAAGGCCCTCATCAACGCCGCCAATGCGATGAGGGCCCAGACCAACAACGAGGCAGTTCGCTCCCGCCTCGACTCTCAGATGCGCGATGGCCGCCGAAACCTCAAGTTCTTCGAGGAGAAGCTGCAGGACATCCAGCAGCGACGTATCGGCCAGGGCGTCGAGGGCATGTCCTTGGACGATGCCGGCGACGACGCTCCAGCGCCCCCTCCTAAGGATGGTTCAGGCAACTGGGCGGGAGAGAGGGGTTCTTACGGCTCTGGCTCGGGGCAATACGGTGGCGGTCACTCTGATCTGATGCCTCCGCGCCATCCTTATGCCACTCCAGGGCCTAACTCCGGTATCCCAAGGGCACGACCAAACTTCAATAGGCTAGGTTTGTGAAGGCCTCGTTCTTATCTGCCTACCATGCGCAGGACTAATAAGATGCAGATTTGATCAAATATGACACACCGCACTTGGGACCCCGCATTCAGCTCATGCTATCGCAGATTCAGTTCAAGCTCAATGTTGAGGAGCAGTATCTCAAGGGCATTGAAAAGATGGTGCAACTCTACGGTATGGAGGGCGACCGGAAGAGCAAGGCCGACGCCGCTGCCAGGAAAGTTGAGAGCAAGCAGAAGATAGTATTGCTGAAGCAGGCGCTCAAGAGATACGAAGAGCTGCACATCGACATGGACACTGCGGATGCCCAGGATGGTGAGCTTGCCTCCTTTGTCTTGACTAGTGTTGCGTGCTAACATGAACTAGACGACTCGATCAACACGCCTAACCTCAGGAAGCCCCTCAGTGGAAGTCTGTCGATTCGAGTTGTTGCCGTCAAGGATGTTGATCACGCTCCTACTGGAAGATTCACGCGAGGACCCGAGACTTTCGTCGCTGTCAAGGTTGAAGACACCGTCATGGCTCGAACCAGGGCCTCGCGAAACGATCGCTGGGAGGCTGAATATCACACCATCGAGGTGGACAAGGCTAACGAGATCGAACTGACTGTCTACGACAAGCCCGGTGAGCACCCAATGCCCATTGCCATGCTTTGGGTTCGAATTTCCGACATCATTGAGGAGATTCGCCGCAAGAGGATCGAGGCCGAGATGAACAGCTCCGGTTGGGTGTCTGCGGACAGGATGGGTAGCGCTTCTGCCCCTTCGCAGTTCCCAATGAGCCCATCTCAGGGTTCTTTTGGAGGATCCCCTACATCGCCCGATGCCCCTCAGCAAGGCAACGAGCAGGGAGGCGCATACGGAACACCTGGCCCTCAACCTCAGGTCAACACAGGACCTATCGAAGGGTGGTTCAATCTCGAACCCACAGGACAGATTCAGCTTCAAATGAGCTTCAACAAGAGCGACAGGCGCCCCGTCGACCTTGGTCTTGGACGAAAGGGTGCCGTCCGTCAGCGCAAGGAGGAGGTTCACGAGATGTACGGCCACAAGTTTGTGCAGCACCAGTTCTACAACATCATGCGCTGCGCGCTCTGCGGAGATTTCCTCAAGTACTCGACCGGCATGCAGTGCGAGGACTGCAAGTACACTTGCCATACCAAGTGTTATTCCAGCGTGGTCACAAAGTGCATCAGCAAGAGTAATGCAGAGACAGACCCCGACGAGGAGAAGATCAACCACCGCATTCCTCACAGGTTTACTCCTTTCTCGAATATGACTGCAAACTGGTGCTGTCACTGCGGTTACATCCTGCCGTTTGGAAAGAAGAATTGTCGAAAGTGTTCCGGTATGTTCATAATACTACTCATTCACTTTGAACGAGACTAATGCTGCCTAGAATGTGGTCTTACTTGCCACGCCCAGTGTGTTCACCTTGTTCCAGACTTCTGCGGAATGTCCATGGCCGTGGCCAACCAGATCTTGGACGGTATCAGGACTCAGAAGCAGAGGCAGGCCAAGGTTTCTTCACTCACTGAGAAGACTCTCCGACCTGGAAAGACGAGCCCGACTAGTACTCACTCCGCAGCGCCGTCGTACTCGAGCTCCAGTGTTCCTAGTTATGCGCCCGGGCCCGCGTCCCCTGAGGCGACCGAGGCAGCGAAGCTTATGTATAACCAACCTCAAGGGCAGAGGCCACACCCCGATCGAACATCCTCCAGCTCAGCGGCAACCGCAGCTGCCAGTGTAGCGATGTCTGGTACCCCTGGTGGTGCTCAACGGCAACAGTCGGACTACGGACGATACAGTGGTGGCTATGATCAACAGGAGGATGCGTATGGCCAAGCAAGTCAACCTGGTGCTGGACAGCAGCGCAAGTACAACCCTGCGGACTATGCCAATGTTAACCCTGGCTATGGTGGACAAGCTCCTCAGCAGGCTCAACGACCTGTGCAGCCTCAGCAGTATCCTCAGCAGCCACCTCCTCAACAGCCGTTGCCCCCGGTACCGCAACAGCAGCCTCAGCAGCAGCAGCAGCAGCAACAGCAGCAACAACAGTACCAACAGCAGCCACAGGTACCTCCGCACAAGCCGCAGGCGGAACCCATGTCTCCCTCTCAGGGATCCGTGTCTGGCGGACAGCGAATGCAGCTTCCTCTTGCTACCGATCCTGGCACTGGTCAGCGTATTGGTCTTGATCACTTCAACTTCCTTGCTGTGCTGGGTAAGGGTAACTTTGGAAAGGTCATGTTGGCTGAGACCAAGAGGTCTCGAAAACTCTACGCTATCAAGGTGCTCAAGAAGGAGTTTATCATTGAGAACGACGAAGTTGAGAGCATCCGATCTGAGAAGCGAGTGTTCCTGGTCGCAAACAGGGGACGGCACCCCTTCCTTACCAACCTGCACGCTTGTTTCCAGACCGAAACCCGTGTCTACTTCGTCATGGAGTACGTCAGTGGTGGTGATCTGATGCTTCACATTCAGCGTGGGCAATTCGGTACTAAGCGAGCGCAATTCTACGCTGCCGAGGTTTGTTTGGCGCTCAAGTACTTCCACGAGAACGGTGTCATCTACCGTGATTTAAAGCTCGACAACATTCTCTTGTCGCTCGATGGCCATGTCAAGATTGGTGATTATGGTCTGTGCAAGGAGGATATGTGGTATGGTTCAACAACGAGCACCTTCTGCGGTACTCCCGAGTTCATGGCTCCCGAGGTATGTCTTGATGATAACTGAACGTGAGACTTTCTCTAACTTTGAACTAGATTCTGCTTGACAAGAAGTACGGCCGCTCTGTCGATTGGTGGGCATTTGGTGTCTTGATTTACCAGATGCTTCTTCAGCAATCACCCTTCCGTGGCGAGGATGAGGACGAAATCTACGATGCTATCCTTGCTGATGAGCCTCTGTACCCTATCCACATGCCTAGGGACTCAGTCTCGATTCTTCAGAAGCTGCTCACTCGTGAGCCGGATCAGCGACTCGGAAGTGGCCCAACTGATGCACAGGAGGTGATGAGCCAGCCTTTCTTCCGCAACATCAACTGGGACGACATCTACCACAAGCGGGTGCAGCCTCCTTTCATGCCTTCTATCAAGAACCCTACGGATACCAGCAACTTCGATTCCGAGTTTACCAGTGTTACCCCTGTTTTGACCCCAGTTCAGTCTGGTAAGTTTGCTCTCGGCCCTGTTAAGGAAGTTAATGCTAACATCTACTCCAGTCTTGTCTCAGGCTATGCAGGAGGAGTTCCGTGGCTTCTCTTACACTGCCGACTTTGATTAAACGACTGCACACGAGATTGACGATTTTGCAATTCTTTGTTGACATGATGGCGCCGCGGTGAGGAATTGTCTTGCCTATCGGATACCCAGGCGTGATGGTTAGATGGACCGGACACCGCGGGCAGGTGATGTCGGTGCAGGGATCTCGGGGAGAGCGTCTCGAGGCGCTTCTATTGTTTGCTGTTTGGTTGTAGGTGTGGTGTGAGGTGATTTGTTGTCAGGCAAGAGGTTGGAGAAAAAAAACAGATGGTCAAGTCGTGGTTTGAAGCCATGTCAAGGGCCAGAGTGGCAGACAGCGGACAGCAATGGGAGAAACAGCGTGTCTGCTTAATAGAGGCGAGAAGTAACGAGGCTCTTGGAAACAAGCCGAAGGGTAGCTAGTAGTAGCAGTATGGTATACTCTTGTTTTTATAGATCACAATAGTGACTGTCATACTACGTGTGGACTCGATAATTGGAGTGATGGAATCTGTGGTGAGACGTAAAAACAGCTCGGACCAAAGATCAGACTTTTTAAGGGCCTTTTTCTTATTCTATTGCTCGATGGTTGTGAGGGGCTGAATTATCATTTGACCCAGCTCAACTCGTGGTTGGTTGACAATATTGAGACAACCATTCGTCTTCAATATCAACCCCAACATTCACAGCATTTCAATGGGCAAGACACAACATCATATTTCAATCTTTTGGCATTTTTTTTGTTCCTATTTATATCCGTTCTCTTTCTAAATAGCCTTTATCCCGTCTAAGAAGTGTACTCCTTCTGAAGCAGCTTGGCAATAGTGTTGAGTCTGACTTGATGTTAGTATCATCACTTTAACAGATGGAAGCAGATGACTTACTGAATGTTGCTGGTACCCTCGTAGATGGCACCAATCTTGCTATCACGGAAGTACTTCTCGGCAAGACCCTCACGCACAAAGCCCATACCACCCATCCACTCAACAGCGAGACCGCTGACACGGCCGGCAACCTGCGAGGCGTAGAGCTTGGCCATGGCGGCGTCCTTGACAAAGTCCTCGCCGGCCTCCTTCTTGCGAGCGGCGTTGTAGACCAGAGCGCGGGCTGCGGCGATCTCGGTGTAGGACTGGGCGATCTGGTGCTGCATGCCCTGGAACTCACCAACGAGCTGGCCAAACTGCTTGCGATCGTTCCAGACGTAGCGGGCGGCGTTCTCAAAGGCGCCAAGGGCAAGACCGGTCATCTGGGCGGCGATACCAATGCGACCTTCGTTGAGAAGGCTGATGGCGTACTTGTAACCGTGACCGCGCTCACCAAGGAGGTTCTCCTTGGGCACAACTACATCGTCGAGGTTGATGACGCAGGTGCTCGAGGCGCGGATACCCAGCTTCTTCTCCTTCTTGGCGATGGAGAAGCCGGGAGTGCCCTTCTCAACCAGGAAGGCGGTGATACCCTTGTAACCCTTGCTGGGGTCGAGGTTGGCAAAGACGATGAAGAGGTCTGACTCCATAGAGTTTGTGATCCACATCTTGCCGCCGTTAATCTTGAAACCATCGGCAGTCTCGGTGGCCTTTGTGGCCAGTGCGAAGGCGTCGGAGCCGGAGACTGGCTCGGAGAGACAGAAGGATGCGACAGTGTTGGTCGCGAGGCGGGGAAGCCACTTCTTCTTCAAAGCGGGAGAACCGTACTTGATAATGGCAGTGTTGCACAGAGTATTATGCACATCAACCAGAACAGAAACGGAGGGATCAGCACGGGCAAGCTCCTCGATACCAATGATAGCAGAGGTAAAGTTCATGCCAGCACCGCCATACTCCTCTGGAATCTCAACGCCCATGAGACCCTGCTCAAAGAGCTGCTCAACGATAGCAGGATCCATCTCCTCGGCCTCGTCCATCTCGCGGGCCTTGGGGAGGATGATATCGGTGGCGAACTTGGAGACTGTGTCGGCCATGGCGGCCTCTACCTCTGAGAGGTGGGAGATGGGCGTGGGGGGGATCTCGGAGATGTCGATGTGGTCATTGCGACGGGGGGATGTGGTGGACAGAGGTCTGGCAACGTTGCTAGAGAGTATACGTGAGCAATTGGTCTCGATAATTGGGTTTGTGGTTTGCTTACGGGCTTATCCTCGTCATGCAACGGGGAGCGGTGGCGACGCGCTGTGTAAGACCCCGTCCTCCCCTCAGGGCAGGGCGCAAGACTCGAGCAAACGACGACATGGTGAAGGAATTGGGAGGGGGGTATCAAACGAAGAAATTCGAGAGAAAAAAAGTGTAAGAGAAAAGATTCCAACAGGAAGGGTCGGAATTAAAAAAGGGAAGGTCGGAGGAGAGGAGTGGGAGATCGCCGAGATATCGAGGGTGTGGAGGAGAGACAATCACAAGCCACGAGAGCGACAGCCGGAAGAGGGACAAGCTTGAGGTATGTAAAGGAAAGAGAAAATGAATTGAGTAGAAAATCAGCTTCTTCCCCCCCCTTGATCAAACACCCCCATATATCCTTAACAGCCACACACACACTACCCGCGGGACGTCTCACGGCTGAGACGGGTTCAAGAGCTCTGGTTCTTCTCGGCCTTGTGCAAGCCGAGGATAACCACCAGAAACAGTCGAGGTCATTCGGTATTACACCGGCATTGAAAACCGTTCTTTGGTCTTTGGGGAACCGAATGCGGGGGAAGGTTGAACGTCTTTCCGTGGTTTAACCGGTGACGTCAGGTGGGGACCTCCCCAGATGCCGGGGTAACATGTGATCTCACCCGGAGGACGGAGGATGATAGGTTCCGATTATATTCGTCACGTGACTCAATTGCGAGAGGCTGAGATTTTGATATGGCTTCATTGGAGCTTGGTGGTGTAGGAAAGAGACAGGTTGGAATTGGATCAATTCAACCCACGACAAGTCACCCCCTGACCCGATACCATCCTTCAAAATGGTCGGCTCAATTCTCCGCCAGTTCTTCTCCCCGGCCACCCGCCGACCCCTCGCCTCAGCCATAACCTCACCACCAAGCCGTCTCCTCAACACCCCCCGATCCTTCACGACCTCTACCCCCCGCGCATTCACCCCAACACCAGTCCGCCCCGCGACATTGAACCAGGTCCTCCGCGGAATCCGAAAGGGCAAGCGCGCTCGTCACGCCGTCTCCCCCGCCTTGTCCAACACGCATTGCCCTGCTCTCAAGGGCGTGTGTCTCCGTGTTGGTGTCGTCCGACCCAAGAAGCCCAACTCTGGCGAGCGCAAGACTGCTCGTGTTAAGCTTTCCACTGGCGCTGTTATTACTGCTTATATCCCTGGTGAGGGACACAATATTCAGCAGCATAGTGTTGTTCTTGTGAGAGGTGGTCGAGCGCAGGATTGTCCTGGTGTGCGGTACCGTCTTGTGCGAGGAGCTCTGGATCTGGTATGTTTCAAAGATGCTGGGCCTTTAAAACGGGTTCCGGGGTGGCAGGTGATATCAAATACTGACAATTGTCTGTCTAGGGTGGTGTTGCTAGCCGAACAACGAGTCGAAGCAAGTTTGGTACCAAGAAGCCCAAGAAGGCCACCGTGGGTTAAGGAACAATTGGAATAAACGATTTGTCTAAATATATCGCCGAAATGACTTGAGATGGCGCAATGATGGGTCAAGTCCGTCATGATAGAACCTGGCTACGGCCATGTATCGATATTGTACATTATTTTAAGCAAGTTCAGCAGCCATTGCATTGCATGCCAAAGATCCCAAACAGTCGATCGATTCATACACATCTACATGACCAAAGCTGTCCAAAGTATTTCAAACCCAGACGCCTGAATTTTGTCCACGAGCAGAACATCCCCAACCCCACCCATCAAGTGCGGCCTAAAAATGAGGCAAACAATCTACCGAGCATTACAACCTGTATGATAAACGTACAATCCCACCGCTAATCAACTCCATTGAGGTTGCTTTACTGCTGCTCCTCGTAGCCCTGGGGCTTCTCAATGCCGTTGAGCTCGTAATATCGGGTGGTGCCTAATTACCATGTCAGTCAAATCATTCACACGTCACAAGTCACAAGTGCTTACAAGAGTAGCCCTTCCAGTCAAAGTTCTCCTTGGGGTTGCAGTGGCAGCGGAGGTCAAGACGCTTCTGCTCGCCAGTGGGGCAGTGAGTGAAGGGAACATGGTAGTAGGCGATATCGTTAAAGAAGTGAATCTGCTCCTTCTTGAGGAGAAGACCAGCAGCAATAGAGTGGACGGGAGCATCACCCCATCGCTCGTAGAAGAAACCACCATCCTTGTCGAGAGACTCAAAGAAGTCAAGGTAGGGCTTGCTTCGGAGCCATGACAGGCTACCAACCTCAAAGTTGGACCACTAGAATGGGTTAGCTTATGGAAAGAGTCAAGACACTTGAGAAACTCACGAAGTGGCACTTGTTGTAAGTGTTGCCGCCGTCGTCACTGAGGAAGCGCATCGAGTTGTCCTCAGCAATGTGCTCGGGGTGGTTGGACATGAACTTCTTGGTGCTATCCCAGAGAGTAGGAATGGTGTCAATGTACTCGTAGAGAGAGAGAACGAAGCTGTACTTCTTGTTGTTCTCGTGCATGACACGGAAGGGGTCGTAGTGGATATCACAGAAGAGCTTAACAGAGGGCTCAACACGCCAGTAGTACTCGTAGTTCATCATGAGCTCCTGTCGGAAGAAGAAACCAGACTCGAATCGGCACATGTGGCGGTAGCTGACGGAATCACCGTAGATGATCTTGCGCTCAGCCATGTCCTCACGAACCTTCTTGGCCTTCTCCTGATCAATCCACTCGGGGAAAGACCAGTGCTCCTCGGGAATCAGGCCGTAGTGAGTCTTACCAGAGCAGAGAGAGGTAGTGACCTTCTTGAACTGGTCATCGAAGGGCTTGTCGTTAAGGAAGACCCAGTCGTAGTTGTATCGTCGGTTGAAACGATCCTCGACCTGGCGGATGGACTCGGCAATCTCCCAAACATCGCTGTTTCGAGCAAGAGTAACAAAGGTGGCGTTCATGCGGGGACCAGGAGCAGTGCCCAGGAGGTTGTCCCAGCCAGGCTCACCGGGGTTCATGGCCATGGGAGCGTTGGCGAGCTCCTCAGGCTTGCCGGCACCCTCGGGCGTAGCGGGAGCAGCACCCTCAGCAGCAGGCTTCTGGGCGGGAATCTCGTCCTTGTTGAGGGAAGTATCATCATCGCCGGGAACGGGGGCAGCCTCTCCTTGCGGGAAGTTGACAGAGTTGCCAGAGTTGGGGGTATTGGGAACAGTGCCAGGACCCTGCTGGTTGCCACCAGTGGCAGGGCTTCCGGGACCACCAGGGAAGTTTCCAACGTTGCCGGTAACGGGGATGGTTTCGTATCTCGAGTTTGAGAAGAAATAGAACATAGTGAGCGTCTGGGACAAGACACGTTAGCGAGTGGCGACGTAAGCTGGTGGCAGCAGGAGCAGAAGACGGCAACATACAAAGAGCGCGAGCGCAATGTAGCGCACGTAGCGCGTATGACCGGCAGCCATGGTGAAGATGGATTCGACGATGCGTAACCGTCAATAAAGGAAGGGCTCGAAGAATCTGAAGAAGGTGATGATGAAAGATGGAGAAAGGATGATCTGTCGCGACGGGGAGCGGGCGCGCGCACAGGGCGAAAAAAGATTAGGAGCCAAACAAGGCCGAGAAACTTTTGTACTAAAGGTGGCACTTCAAACAAGCATCCCGTCCTCAACGGACTTTGAATGACGCCTTAAAATGGTCGACCGTGGACCTAAATCAACCAAGGAAAAAAGAAATGCAAGGCCACACGATGCAAAAGACAACTCGTGATGCGGGAGAAGGAGGAATAAAGACTTCGAGTCTTGTCGAGACGGGAGGAATGGGAATGGGGGATGAACAGAGTGTCCGGGGATGGACGTGGATGAGCAAGGAGCGGGTCAACGATCGTCAAGTCAGGTACGCGGGACTTGAAGGTACAGTGAGATGTCCGCCAAGATAGGTATCTTGGGGCGGTCTGTGCTACCTGAGACGTGGCCTGCCCTCCTTGGGAGTACTTTGGGTCAGGTACTCTTCATCAAAAGATACCTCCGCCTTCTCCTGGCGCTACTTGAGCTGATGCCTCTGACGTTCAGGGGGTAGAGGAATAGATCTCTGCTAAAATCGTGGCCGCCACAATTCGAAGCTATTGCCCGCTGGTTCCAGTTTCGTCAGAGTCCAGACGTCCAGCAGAGCTTCCATTTGATAGCAACCTCTTCGGCGTCTCCAGGGGGCCCGGCTACTCTCCTCAGAACAGATAGGGGACGGGCACGGCACACGGAGGCTGACAAGATGGATGGATGCGACAGAACAGCCCTTCCTTTGCAAGGCCCCTCGTCTGCCAATTCGGACGGATTGCGTCCCCCTTTCATCATCAGAGGCGCCTCCCAGCTGTCATTCGAGAACTGATGGAATGACGGGTCCACTGCCACTACAAGCCGCATCCCCAAGAGACTTTTGTGGCAGTAGATTTGCTCCTCGATCCGGCAAGGCGTCTTTTCTCGATGCATCACCACCTTTTTTCTCGTATTCTTCTCTTCCTTCGAGAGGGAGCTAGGGAGCCCCCTTTTACGTTTCCTTGGCCTTGTTTTAGGCGGGCGATAAAAAAAGGTACCTTGCGTCTAGGAGCCCGCACTCAGCCTGTAACAGCTCAAGTTCTCCCCACCTTCTCTGCAAGCGTCGTCTCCCTTTCTTCTGCTTACGAGGCTGTTATCGACAGGGGAGGGTTTCTAGACCCCTTGTTTCAGCTTTCGTCGAAAGGTCGAGGGAGGGCAGAAGTCTCGGTTGCGAATAGAAGGGCTTGATATTCAAGTTCGTTATCTTGAACTACGTGTACAAGCAGGAGAGAATCTCTATTATCTCTTCCGTATCATGCACTTCCATTCTCACTTACAGCCCAACAATCGCCCTTAGTCGTCATCAAGCATATTATGAGATGGCGACATGTGTATCTTTCCGTCGTAGCCGTACTCGTTGTCGCAATTTCATGAGCCCACCAGCTACTGCACGACCAAATAAACGATGGCCGGCGACTCACTCCGGGCCATAGGGCTTGACAAACCATACTATCTCTTTAACTAAACTTGAACGAACCATGGAAGGGGTTCATCACAAGAAAAGAATGGACAATTAACTCCTCATTGATCAGGTATTTGATGCATCCTTGCTGCAGATTGACACGTACATGCAGCAAGGCTTGAGAAAAGGGAGATCTGTCCGTTTCCAGCAGACTCATAGTCTAAAAGCACTCGACGATGTCATCGGCTGGCGATATTTGTTTCCCACCGTTCCTCAGTAGAAGCATGAATGTCAAGATAAGCTGCAAGCGGTTACAGTTCAATGCAACTTCCCAGTCGTTGCATGCAAGTTTGGGAAGGCAATGCGTTCAATTGGAGCACGATTTCATGATCTAAAACAGAAAATATCCTTTTCAGCTGCATCAGGGCCATGCATCAGAGCAGGGTCTCACCTCTGAACCTGGAAGTCATCGTTTTTGAGGCTTACAAGCCATAACGCCCTTGCAGGTTGGCAGTGATGGAGCTCTTGAAAATTCCCCTCACGTGTGCTGACACGTGATTTGATATTGCCTGCGTAGGTCCGTGCTCCGGGAACGGAATATCCCACATGTGGGGAAAGGCTTGGAGCACATCGCTGGCTCCTCGTCGCATCATCGTTGGCAGCAGAGCCTCGCCTCGCATCTCTACTGCACCGCGCTCTCCGTCAGCCGGCCTCTCGCAGCATCTTCAACCTCTCGGCGTTTGGCCAGAGCTCTGCGAACCTTGTGCCCCCCATCTCCGCCAGCTTCCTGCTATCTTCGCATGGTTGGCTAGGATACAACCCTCTTGAGCCCGACCTGTTCAAAGACATCATGATAGATTTGTGCGCGTTGGCCGACCCCGCAAGGATCTCCTTTTTCTTAGTGGTAAGTACTTTTTCTTTTTGGCATTTGTGTCTTGACGCTCTGCCCTGTGTCTGGTTATGTCTGCGATTTCGTCTCCAGCAGACTTCTGGATGCTTCGCCAGAGCCCGAACCTTTCTGGACGATCAACGATATTTCACCAAAGCGACCTATGGACGAGGCGAACGTGGAAATGATGGTCTCGCACCACTCCACCAGGATAGCATCCAGGCATGTCGACATGGACGACTTCGAAGACGGGTTGGGTATATCGGGATCACATATTGCGCGGCAAATTCAGCAGAGGGGCCACGTGGGAATGGACGTTAGTTCTGGGGTATCGAAATTCGAAACTTGGCAGCACATCCTTTAATTCTTCCGAAGGACGACGATCTCTGTCGCCTGTTCTGCAGGGGAGCGCTGGAAGACAGCTTGGGCGGGGCTCGAAGCTCAGGGCTGCTAAAAAGTGACTTAACCTGGCCTTCAGACACAATACTAATTTCTTCCTAGCACAATAACCGTTCACTCCTTTACTTTCGAATCTCATAGCCAACATGTCATTCTTCGGCTTCGACGCAACGGGCCGCCATAACACGGCGGCGCCTGGCTTCTCCCAAGCCCACGACCCCTTTGCAGGGTTGTCAGGCAGGGATGGAGACGGCGATGATGCCCTCGACTTTGAGGATACCTACGATGGTCTTGGAGATCAGCTTGAGGAAACTGGCGATGCGTTCAACGACGATACTTTTGGAGACAGTGGCCCTGCAGTGGGAAAGAGCGTTGGAAAGGATTTCGACTTTTTCGGCCAGACTGCCAAGGTTGCCGGTGCTATTGAGGAAGAACATCTCCGATTCCATCGCCAGGGACCAACGATCAAGACCACCCCCGCCGTTCCTCAGTATGGCGCCCACGATATGCACTCTTACTACCCCAACCAACCCGTTCAACCGCCTGTCCGCTCTGGCTATGAAAAATACCGAGACCCTGAACCGCTTCCCGATCTCCATGTCGACAGAAGTATCTGGGGAATTGGGCCAGCCAAACCCGCCAAGCAGGCTTCTCCCGCTCCCCCTGTTCAATCTATTCCGGCCGCTTCTAGTCGCAAGGTCATGAGTCTGGAGGAGGTTGAGGCCGCCATGCGAGCCCAGCCCAAGAAACCGACCCCTCAACCTCCTGTCGCGGAGCTAGCTTATCAACAGCCCCCTCCTGGATATCCTGTTCAGCAGCAGCCTCCTCAGCAACATGGACATGGCCACCCAGTGACTATCTTGCAACGCCCTCAGAGCATTCAGCCGAAGCCTGCGCCGCCAGCCCAAGGACTTCAGGCTACTCCTGTTCAGCAGCATCAGATCCCAGCTCAACCTACCCAAATCCTGCAGAACCCTAACCGCTCTACTCCCGATGCGCGGGCTGCGCCTCATGGCCATCAGGCCAAGCACTCCCATGGCGCCACCCCCAGTCTAGCTCAGTTGCAAGCGCATCCTCAGATGATGCAGATGTCGGAGGAAGAGAAGGCGGCCTTTTTGGATCAAGAGACGAAGCGGGCTAAGCGTAACCACAAGATCTGGCTTCTCTCCAAGGACAATGGCTTGATGACTCCACAGGACAAGAACTTTATCACCCGCATCCAGCTCCAACAGCTCGTCGCCGCTACTGGCAATCCTGTTGATGGTTCAGATGCGTCTATTGCGGAGGATTTTTACTACCAGGTTTACAGCCACATTCGAGCCGGCCAACGCCAGAACCCCAGCCAGCCTCTCAGCAACTTTGCGCAGACGTACCTATACCAGACTGGCAGCCGCCAAGGTGGCATGCGACGACATGGCCGACCTGCTGAGAACCACTTCCAGCGAATGGAACAGCAGGTTCAGCGGGCCGTCGAGGCCGCCAAGAACAAGCCTAAGAATCCCCAGCTCGTCATCGCTGGCAGTCTGGGAAAGATTTCCTTCAGCAATGCAAAGACACCCAAGCCTCTCCTTAACATCAAGCGAACTGAGAGTGACCACCAACGTCCAAGCAGCGGAAAGAAGGGTTCCAGTCTTGACCGAAAGACAATTCTGCGCAACGTAGAGAAGGTGTACCAGACTCTCATGCAGATTGAGGACCATGTTCGACTTATTCCACCTCCAATGACAAGCCCCGATGAGGAACTGGAGAACAAGCACAAGGAGTGGGCTACCGTTCTAGAGGCCTACAACGCCAAGCTTTGGGGTGAACTCAAGGTTCATGAGCCGATTGGAGTTATCGTTCCTCACCCCTTTATCGCTTTCTTGTCTTGCGCCAAGGGTGAGAAGGCCATTCCTCGAATCTTCCCTCACCTCTCTTTTGAGCAACGAACTACTATTTTGACCATGATCATCTACCATCTCGACCAGTTGGATGTTGTACAAGGCGCGGCCATCACACCAGGTGAGGTTACAACTCTCAACGCACGAATGCGAGAGAAGATTGAACTGTTCATCTCTACTGTCATGCCATCATTGATGCAGTACTTCAATGATACTGGTTTGGATATTGTTGATGGCGTCCTGAATCTCATTGCCACAAAGCTCAACGTGGACCTCATCGCCAGATCGAGAATCGGCGTGTCCATGTTGACACTTATTCTTAGCCGTGCCGTCCTCCTGAAGCAAACGGGCGCCGGCACTCCGGAGCAATGGGATAAATGGTATGTGAGCCCTCAACCAGGTATTTGGACTGTGAGCTAACAATTATCAGGGACCGCACTTTTGAGACCTTGTTCAGCAGACTTGAGCCTTCGTTGCCTCACATCTTCCCCGGCAGCGTCAACACCGGAGAGGACGTCTATGTGTGGCAACTTCTTGCAGCCATGGGCGTCAGCGCATCCCACGACCAACAGACTCGTCTGGTCTTGGCTGTCAAGGACCGAGTCCTCGACACTGTCACTGTTTCAAAGACGCTACCGCCGGCCATGGCAGCTGAGCGGCTAAACAGCGTCAACCTGTTTATGCGTTCCATCGGGTTGGATGTTGAGCTTCTCCAGTAAACACGTTTGATATTTGCACGCAGTCGATGGCGATTCTTGGGGTTTCTGGGCTGGCATTTGGGAGCACTAGGGAGAACCGGGATAATGCGTGGTGCACTAACAAAAACAGAGAATCAAGTTTACGGGTTGATGGAGGAAGAATATTGGGAACGACGCATCGCGATTGCATTGCATGATGGGTGTACCAAATATCAAAGCGTAGAGTGCTCTCTGCTCAGCGCACTCTTTGTGTTACCGGCATAGGTTACCATGTCGGATCGATTGACTACTCGTGGAGAGAGTTTGGGAGCGGGCTCTTTTCTATCGAGAATAAGTTATATAGTATTTCGAATTATACGCGTTTTTGCAAAGCGATCTGAAGGTGCCTCGTGTTGTATAAGTGCCATTGCATTCCCCATTCTATGAATTGCTTTGTATCCTATTACGCCGTCTCATGCAACCGTGTTTCAACCATCTCAAGGACCTCGTTGCCATTGACGGCCAGCCTAGTCAACCGTCGTAGTGTCCGAGGTCGTGGATTGGTGTTTTGGACGTCGAGGGAGTTGCTTCGTGGCTCCGCTCGGTTCCTTTTGGTCGGGCTCTTGTTGCTCAACCAGGGCATCCTTGCTAGGTTCTCTCTAAGAATCGCTCGGGAAGCCAGGCTTGGGCTTCTTCACCTTGAAGACAGCCTCAAAGTACTGGTCATCATCCCACTTGCGACCCAAATGGGGAACAGCATCCTCCAACGGTCGCTCCTCCTTTGAAGCGGCATCAGCCTTTGTCTCCTTGCCCTTTGTTTCCTCGCCCTGAACTTCTTCACCCTCGGTAGGACGCAGGAACAGACTCTCGTTGTAGACCTCCCAGGCAGCCTCCTCGTTCTCGTCTGTGAAGCGAAGGGTCCGCCAGTTTTCGGATTGGACGGCGCGTAGGCGGTCTGCCATGGTCTCGGTTGTGACGGTGTCGCCGTCCCCGGTCGTCTTGACTGTCATGTGGATAGCGCGGGCGGTTCCAGCACCTGAAGATGGGCCTGCATCCTTTGAAGTGGCTTGGCGATCGAGTTGAACGGCTGCGTCTATGTGATGTAACTGAGGACGGAGCATAACGAGAGATGAGACAGGGGTGAGATGGAGCTCCTCTGAAGTACATGTTAGCGAATGCATTGCGAAGTAATGAATGGGGATACTCACTCCCTTGAAAGACGCCAACCATGTGTAGCTGCTTCTGAGTCTTGGGATAATGTCCACCCAGAGTCTGCGTCCTCAAAACCTTGTCCTGCCTCACAGCCTCAGCCCAATCCAAGTTATCAGCATCCTCCTCAGTCTTCTTCCTCCCACCACGACCCTGCACACCACCAACACCAAAGCCACCAGCCAAACCGTGACTACCACCATTCTTCGCCGCCATGGAAGCCTGCAGCGACTTTCCCCACTTGAGACCTTTCTCGCGGTCGTAGGCGACGCTGTGGTCGAGGGGCAGGTCGACCTCTACCATTCCCGCTCGCGTCTTGAGGCGGAGCTCGGTTGGTGGTGCCTGGGGGGTGTCGCTGGCGGTGTTGGGGTGCTGGAGGATTAGGAGGCGGCGGCCTAGAGGGAGGGAAGGGTTTATGAAGACGTTGTATGTCGCCGTAACGGGGTCGTCATCGTCATCGTCGTCTATGGTGTTGGTGGATGCTGATTGCTGGAGATTGGGGTCGATGTCGTCGACGTCCATTGGGGTCACGGACTCGTCGGGTCGAGTGGCCATTTTTATAAGATAGAAAGTGTATGCGATAGTTATCAAAGTGTTAGAGAAGAAGCTTCAAGACCTGTCGCTGCGAGCTGTCGAGGTCGAAATGAAGGGTAGCTTTGCGACAGATGCGCTGTGCTCACAGACAACCGTATTTAGAGACTATTGGCAGTCTAGCTTGCGAGATTCAAATGTGACTCTCGTATACTCCTTCCGTATTCCTTGCGACAATGTTTATTAGAGAGAAGATAAGAAAGAGGGTATCAAGGCAATTGCTTTGTCGAGTTGGTCATATTCAACATGGAGGGGCGCCGGAGAAATTTCCAAAGCTCGTCCCCCGCCAAAGTTTAGGCCTCTTATCTTATCGCCGCATGCCATCATGGGGGCAGCCAGCTTAGAAGAAAATGGCAAACTAGAGGTAATGCCTCGCAAGGGTACATATATAATAAATAAAAATATACTTTAAAAACTCTGATACATACGCTTAGTTTTATAATCATAAGCCTTAGATGCTTTGTTTTGATGGATTAAAAAGGTAGAGTATTGGCATGGAAGGCATGGTAATCTTGGGCCACCAGGAGGGGTCCCTGGGTTAGACATGAATATTTTTTATGGCCGTCATGATGAACTTCTCGACAACTCCTCTCAATCTATTCAACCTTTTAACCCGTGTAACTTGCTTTTTAACAAGCAGATACCAGCTGGCTTTTTAGCTCTACAACATTATTTGATCCAGCACTTGATACCACCATCACCAGTATGGTAGGTAGTTCAAGCAAGACGAGCCGAATCCAACCCGTGCAATCGCCCAAGATGCTCTATGTTCAACTCTTTACCGGCCACCCTTACCACGGTCTCGTCGTCCTCCCTCCAGCACCTTGACCCTCTTGTTAAACCTCTCTCCAATCCCAGGTCCCATGCCGCTACCACGAGGTCCATCCGTAGTGTCAATGCCACGCTTTCGGCTCTTGTCCAGTAGCGCACGAACACCACCACCTGATTGCTTGCGCTTGGTGAGACGATCAATACGATCAACACCCTCTCCGAGGTTGTGCCACTCCTCACCACCAAACTGCATGCGATTGCTGCGGCCGGTCTGCTTCGCCTTCTTGGCTCGATCCTTCTTGCTCTCCTTGGGGAGACGGGTAAAGTTGGTCTCTTCGTACTCTCGGCGCTCTGCCTCTTCCTTTCGCTCGGCATCCGTCTTCATCTTGCGACCACCCTGGACGATGGTCGTACCAATACTGGGCTGGGCCAGAGGAGCGGAAGAAAGCTCTGAGGCAACAAACTCTTCCATAGTATGCGACTTGATTGCGCGCCTGTCTTTGTCGCGGCGCTGGGGGGCGTCCATGACCTGGCGTTCTCTCCTGGGGGGGCGGTAAACGCCTGGCGCTCCTCCATCGCGGGACTTCTCGGTCGCAACACCACCGACCAGGGCTCCAAATTTGGGTGCCGCTGAAAGTTCGCCAGGTTTACGGGAGATACCCTCGGTCTCGCTCTCTTCCTCAGAATCCTCCTCAGACTCGTCTTCAGATCCCGACTCCTTCTGTTCCATCTCGGCTGCCTTTCTCTCACGCTCCGCATCGTCGGCTGTTCGAAGGAATCGGTCGATAGAATAGCGCAGCTTCTCCTCTAGTGGTCGGGCTCCTCTCTCCAGGTACAGACGCAGCTCTACCAGTTTTGATCGCACAGATTCGTCCAGCTCGGAATCATCTTCATCTGGCTTTTCAGAATCCGACTTGGAGTTGCGTAACTTGAGAAGAATCAAGAAGACGAGGTTTTGTAGGTAGGAAAGGAGGAGTTCGTTCTTGACGTCGAGGAGGGAGATGCCGTCCTTCTGGTGTTCAATGGCGGCGATTTTGGGAGTGACCTCGAGCGCAGAGGAAAGCGACTGCGTCAGCGAGGTCAGCAGCGCTGGTAATGTCGTTGGGGCCGCCATCTTGTTGTATGTGTCCGAGACGTAGACGCGAGGTTGTATGTCTCGTCAAAAAGTTTTGGCTGCTTCAACTTTTTAGCGGGGCCATGTTGGAGAATCTGCAGGCCTGTCACACTAGCCACTTTTTTTGCGCCACACCACACATGTCTCTGCTCTCGCTTGCTGCCGATCCCCGTCCCGGCAAGGGGATCTTCCGGACTTATCTCCTGACTAAGCGAGCCGCCGAGCTGGTTTGTCTGGAACTTGGCCAGATAATAGGGACCTGAAGTCCAAAGTGGCCTCGAAGCTCCCTGAGTTGGCGTCTAGATCGTGCAGCTTTTCCGCTGGCTTGATTCACCACCATATCCATCGTATCAACGACCGGCGATCGAAGCAAGAGCTACTGAGCCTCTTGTTGGCAGACTATCTGGTCTTGCATTTTCCTTCCTCGCCGTCGCGGAATCTCGATTCGCGCATTGTCGTCAGCTCCAACTCGGACTCGACATCTAGCATCTATCTTTCGCGACGCTCTTTCCATTAGATTTACGCCTGTCTGCGCATGACCAACCCTTCAAGATGCATTTCAGAGACTTTGCGCCTTCAACGGCGCTTCTTACATCGCTTCTAGCGGTTCCCCAACTGGCCTCGGCCTTCTACCTCCCCGGTGTCGCCCCAACCACGTACAAGGACGGAGACAAGGTCCCTCTCTACGTCAACAGCATCAAGCCCGTCGCCGCGCCTCAAGATGCTCGACTGCACTCAGTTGTTTCGTACGACTACTACCATCCCGCGTTCCAATTCTGCAAGCCCGAGGGCGGTCCTCAATATGTGTCGGAGAGTTTAGGCAGCATTCTCTTCGGAGACCGAATTATGACCTCCCCCTTCGAGCTCATCATGGGCAAGAACGAAACTTGCAAGCCCCTTTGCGAGACGACATACCCCGAAAAGTCCATCACCTTTGTCAAGAGCCGTATCGAGCAAGGTTATAGCTTGAACTGGCTGGTCGACGGCCTTCCTGCTGGTCAGCAGATTAAGGACCAGTTGACGGGTACTACCTTTTACAGCTCCGGTTTCTTGCTCGGCCAGGACGACGATAACGACAACATCCTTTTCAACAACCACTACGAGATCTGGGTCGAGTACCACGAGGTTAACAACGATGCTAGTCAGCGCCGTGTCGTCGGTGTTGTCGTGGAGCCAAGCTCCAAGGAGTACGGAGGCAAGGCGGATTGCGGCAACCACCAGCCCATCGTGTTCAACGGCAAGGACCAACATGTTGCCTTCAGCTACAGTGTTTACTGGCGCAAGTCCGATACCGCCTGGGCCACGCGATGGGACAAGTATCTGCACGTCTTTGACCCCAAGATTCACTGGTTCTGGCTTATCGACACTGCTATTATTGTCGTCATCCTCGTCCTGACTGTCATGTCGATCCTGGTCCGAGCCCTCAAGAAGGACATTGCGCGTTATAACCGACTTGATCAGATCGACCTCGACGATTTTGGTGGCACCTCGGTTGTTGAGGATGGTGTTCAGGAGGATTCTGGCTGGAAGCTGGTTCATGGCGATGTCTTCCGACCCCCTCCTCGCCCTCTTCTCCTGTCCATCCTCGCGGGTAACGGTGTTCAGCTCTTCTGCATGACGGGCTGCACTATTCTGTTCGCCCTCCTTGGATTCTTGTCTCCCTCCAACCGTGGCTCTCTCGGTACCATCATGATTCTCCTCTACACTGTCCTTGGTTTTGTCGGTGGTTACGTTTCTGCCCGAACTTACAAGGCTTGGCAGGGCGAGGCTTGGAAGCTCAACATTGCTTTGACTCCTCTCCTGGTTCCTGGAATCGTCTTTTCCTGCTTCTTCCTTCTGGACCTCTTCCTTTGGGCTAAGCAGTCATCGGGTGCGGTTCCTTTCACCACCATGCTTGTCCTCGTCGCCATCTGGTTCATCATTTCCATTCCTCTGTCCGTTGCTGGCTCCTGGCTTGGTTTCCGCGCCCCTGGCTTTGAGCCTCCTGTCCGCACCAACCAGATTCCTCGACAGATTCCTCCCGTGAGCACCTATCTCAAGCCCATTCCCAGCATGCTCATCGTCGGTCTCCTTCCCTTCGGTGCCATCTTTGTCGAGCTGTACTTTATCATCAGCTCCATCTGGTTCAGCAGGATTTACTACATGTTCGGTTTCCTGTTCCTCTGCTACGGCCTCATGATTGTCGTTTGCGCCGCTGTCACTATCCTCATGGTCTACTTCCTGCTCTGCTCAGAGAACTACAACTGGCAGTGGAGGTCTTTTCTCGCTGCCGGCATGAGCGGTGGCTACATCTTCCTCAACTGCCTGCTGTACCTTGTCACTAAGGTCAAGCTGGGCGGTCTTGCTGGTACTGTTCTCTACATCGGCTACAGTGCCCTCATCTCGTTCCTCTTCTTTATTCTTTCCGGTGAGTTGCCCGTTCCAAGACCATTGTCCATATCTAACGTGATGAACAGGCTCCATTGGCTACTTTGCAAGCTGGTGGTTTGTCCGCAAGATTTACTCCTCCATCAAGATCGACTAAACTGTCGTGTTAGTGGAGGTTTCAGCAGAGGCCCTGAAAACGGGCCTTGAACGATGGGATAACTTATGACAGGGAGACGAGTGTGGCGTTTGTAACAATACATGTACGACCAGCGTCTGAATTTGCGATTTCACCTCGCGTCACTCCTTTGATCACCGGGTCAAGGGTCAGCCGGAGAAATGATGGCAGCAAGGGCATGTGTAGCGATATCAGGTTGTTGTGTCGACGGAGTAGATTTGTTTCATTTTTTAGACGGGCAAAAAGAGATCGGGTACGGGCCCGGTGCAATTCAAATACGTTGGTTATGGGTGAGGGAAGGCATCTCTTATCGTTTTTTCAGTTTCTATAGAGATCAAAATTTTTATGGCTTGCTTCTGGTTCAATCGTCGTCGTCATCGTCATCATCCAAATCATCCAGGTTGGTGAACTGGAACTGAGCCTTTTGCTGAGGAGGCCCAGCGGCGGGCTTGTTCTCGCCAGGGGCTCCAGAAGGCCCTCCAACAAGGCTGGCTCGTCTCCATGCTTCCTGTTCCTTCTCCCTCTGTCGCTCCCGCTCGATGCGCTGGCGTTCGCGATCTTCGCGAATCTTCCTCTCGCGTTCCTCCTGAGCCAGGCGAGCTTCCTCCTCCTTCTGCTTCCTCTCTTCTTCCTCGCGTTGCTTGCGCGCTTCCTCCTCAACGGGATCATAGCCCTTGGGTTCGATGCCTTGCTCCATGAGAACCTGGTTAGAGGCCAGAGAACCAGCACGGATCTTGTCCTCCTGGGGCCAGGGGAAGAAAAGCTGGCCGGAAAGGGGGTTCAAGAACTGGGTCCAACCTTCGGGGAGGTTGGTGTTGGTCGACGTGGTGGTCTGCTGTGTCGCGGGCTCCTGAGACGCTTGCGGTGTGCCGTTCATGACGGCGGGACTCTGGACCTGAGACGTAGGGGGCCCCGAGGGCGTCATGACGGAGGCGTTTTTGAGTGTCGGGTCCTGGTGTCTGGCCTGCAGGTGTCTGACCTTCAGCTTCAGGAGGGGGTGACACAGGGTTGATGGTGCCCGCAGGCGGCATGGTCGTCTTGCTGATGCGACGGGCATAGTTGAGGAGCTCTTCGTAAGCGATGGGGTAGTTGGGTTCAGCTGAAAAGGTAGTAGCGTGTGTCGTCACGATGTCCTTGCGCGTCGTTGCGAGGCTCGAAATTGTGTCGCGGATCTGGGCGTCGAGAGCTGCTGAAGACTCGCGGAGTTGTTGAATCCGTAGGTAATTATTCTGGTGCGTTTGAACTAGACAGATTTAGCATCAGTGTCAGGGGAAATAACGTCAAAAAGAAACCTACCCTCTTCCAGGCCTTTGCTCAGTTCATTGTCGGCCGCCTCAAGCTCTTGGGCATGTACCGTAGATGGGTGATATTTGGTGACTGAATCGATCAAATTGGCAAGCGCTTTTTCCAGTCGCTCAAAGCGACGGTCGATAAAAGTATCCATCCCGAAATCCGCGCCAGACAAGTTGTCGAGGAATTATTGGATGCGAGAGAAGAAGAACAAGAAGCCTCCAAGGCGAGGCTGTAGGAGCTCCAAAGTAAGGTGGGTCTGTAAATCGTGATATGGTTGGCCAGGCCGCCCTTGAGCTTGAGTTCAAGCCTGAGGCCAAACAAACCCGGTCTTTCCCGTCCGGCAAACTCGCGCAACCAAGGCCATTCTTTTTACGACGACGAATTATCCTATCGACGAGTAATTGAACGACGCACAAGGCTTCCACCGCCCCACGAGTCAAGATGGTTTCCTACGTATGTTGGAGCTCCATCGCAGAGGGCGATTATTGCCTCCCAATGGCCCTCGGCACCCCAATGTCAACTGCAAGTTTGGCTGACCTGATGCTTGACAGACTCCCATCCGCATGGCCGAGTTCAAGAGCGCCTACGGTCCCAAGTACGCCCTTTTCTCCTCCACCCGATTTACTATGTATCGATTATCGAACGACTGCGTATTACGAGCGAATTGCGGCATTCGAGATTGATCGAGACGGTTTAGCGACGATGGCTAACACACTTTGGTAATAGGTACCACTCTCAGCCTAACCTGGCTGGCTTCACTGTTCAGTCTGCCACCAGAATGTGAGTATTCAATTCGATCATGAACCACGATCCGACTGCCGAGAACGAAAAACGAACCCGAGTTTGCTATCCCCTTCCGTTCCTCCGAACGAGACGGCCTTCAATTATTGAAAGAGGCTTTGGAAGATGGGGAGAGCAGATGTGTTCGAAGGATGGATTGCGTCTTGAAAAGATGCTGACTGATCGTCATAGCGGAACCCGTCTGGCCTTCTACGGCGCCCCCGCCGTCGTTGGTGTTCTCCTCTTCGCCAACGGTATCCCCCGTGTGCAGCGCGACATCCTCCAGGTACGAGCAGAGACAACGACATACTCTAATCACAGCGCTGACTCCCTTCACAGAAGGTCCCCGTCCTCGGTGACTTCTTCCGCAAGGAGATCCACCCCGCCGACAACGTGAGTCGTACTTCAACCATTGGAGCTCTTGCACCTACTAACACGATACACAGCCCTTCTAAATCAAATGGTGGAATGCGGACGATAGACATTATTCAGTTGCCCGTCTCTATTACGTGGGCGGCTCTGGTTGTACAAGATATTCCAATAGACGTGTTCTGAGCCTTGAATTTTGAATGATTTGCTGTGAAATGTACAGGCTCTGATTGGCTAGCGGTTATTGAGCCGCTGCTGCGCTTGGCTGCGAGCATTACAGCCATGACCCGAATGGGAAATACATTTCTCAAAGTTGAATTCTGTAAAGGACTATTTCTTTATCCATTGTATCCATCAATTATGAAATATAATACAATTCTGTCGTGTTACGGAGACACGCACTGGTGTAACGCCAATTGATGACTTGACTCCAATTGGAGACCAAGCGCCTGGAGCACAGTGCAGCTCATCATGCGCCAAGCACTGTCCCTCCTTCAACAACTCCATAATCTCAATTTCAAGTCAACGTAGGCATCAAGACATCCGCTCATTTTCCCGCTCAAGTCATAACCAAAAGAGGCTTTTTTTTTTTTCTTCTTCTTCATATCATGATATTCTTTGCTTCCTTTCTACTTTAATTCTCTCTGTTCATTCACCTTGCTGTCGTGTTGGACACTTGTCAACATGGAGCCGCCGCAGAACCTCTCATTCTGGACAGCTTCGCGCGGCCTGATTGTTCTCCCTCTCTTCTTCTGTCTGCTCAGCAAGTCCAAGGGTTCTTTTTCCTTTTTGGCCGGTTTTTCTACCTGTTGTCCTCGCCGTACTTTGTTTCTCCTGGCTCTTTATCGTTTCGGCCGTTGTCCCGGAGCCATATCTGGTGAGTTATCCCAAGAGCGACAAGGTAATTTCACACAAGGCTAAACCAGAAAGGATGAGGTTTTTCATATTCCTCAAGCGCAAAAGTATTGTGAGGGAAAGTTTTTGGAGTGGGATGACAAGATTACTACGCCTCCTGGACTGTAAGTCTCATCCGCATACTCTCCTTTTCAGCAATACTAACAAAACCGTAGTTACCTTATTTCCCTGTTGGTCCCTGGAGTAGTACGTCGTAATGAATCGCTTGGGGGTTATGTCTGCGATGCAAGCAGTCTTCGAGTCGCGAATGCCGTCGCCTTGATGTTCCTGGCGTATTTGGCTCTTCAATGTCGCCATCAGATCGAGTCGCGTCTGTACGAAGCGCACTCTTTGATCAGACTGCGCGTTCATTCGCAGTATGCTCTTCACACTGCGTTCAACATTGCCCTCTTTCCGCTCTTGTTCTTCTTCTCGGGGCTATACTACACAGACGTGGCTTCGACGGCTGCTGTTCTAGTAGCATACCTGAACCATCTCAACCGCATTGGACGGAATCGGAGTTCAGTACTGAACGATCTCTTGACTGTCATTCTTGGGGTTTTCACCTTGTTCTTCCGTCAGACGAATGTGTTCTGGGTTGTTGTCTACATGGGAGGTCTGGAAGTGGTTCACGCTATCAAGACGTTACGGCCGGAGCGGGTTGATCAGCCGTTCATGTCTTCTCTTGCTGAACAGGTCAAGTTCTATCTATGGAGGTACTCGGTCGGCGACATCCATGATCCCCCGCTGAATCTGCTCTGGATAGATGGTGAGTCAAGTTCTCTAGACGCATATGAACAAGTTACTAACCTAGACACCAGAGATGATCTTCTGTGTTCTGAGCCTAGGCATCGCCGCCCTCTGCAACCCGATCCGTGTCATCAGGCAGATCTGGCCGTACGTCGCCGTCCTCGTATCTTTCGGCGCTTTTTGTCGTCTGGAACGGTGGAGTTGTACTCGGTGAGTCTTGCATATTATCTTGATACTCACGTTGCTAACTGAGAGCAGGGGATAAATCCAACCACGTCGCCACCATTCATCTGCCACAAATGCTCTACATCTGGCCATTCTTTGGCTTCTTTTTCTCTACCTCTCCTCGTACCTTGCGCCCTCCCTTTTTATCAACGCCCTGATCCGAGTGGTTACCAGCAAGTCGCCCAGTTCTACCGCCACACCAGCCGTTGGGACAGGAAGAGTTGGTAAGGGAAGCAAATCTCGAAGCAGTGGTAGTTCCAAAACCAAGACACCCACCAGAGCTTCGGACACAGCACCCCCAGCTCTTTCATCGCCTCTGAAGACTGCAGACTTCATATTCAACTCCAAGATCCTTGTGCCCATCTACATCCTCGTCACAATCATCCTCTCCATCGTCGTGGTCCGGTACAACACCATCATCCACCCCTTCACTCTCGCTGATAACCGTCACTACATGTTTTACATCTTCCGGTACACAATCCGCCGAGCAACGTGGATCCGGTATGCTCTCATCGTGCCATACACAGTGGCCCGCTGGATGACTTGGGATGTCATGGCTGGCTGTTCGCCCATGTTCTTCCTCGGCGGCAGAAGTACTTGCTCAGTACACTACATGGTTTCAGGTGAGGCGCCTTTCATGAGCAATCCTTTCTGGATCAGACATGGACCCTCGGCTCGGCAAACTGATGCCCCCTTTCCTGCGGCCATCGAGGAAAGTTCTCCTGAGGCCCGAGCCGAGGTGCGGGAACTGGACCAGGCCTTGGAAGAGGATCCCCTTTTGGCTTCTATCGAACCAGCTTGCGCATCCACGAGTCTCATCTTTTTACTCGCCACGACCTTGTCTCTCATGACAGCGCCGCTAGTTGAGCCGCGGTACTTTATCATCCCGTGGGTCATGTGGAGGCTCCTAGTACCGGCATGGAGACTACACAATCATGAGCCTAACGGCGTGGTCGGATTCCTGATGCTATCAAAGCTAAAGCCAGTGGTAATGGCATTCAGACACTATGATATCCGTCTCATTCTGGAAACGGGGTGGTTCATCGCCATTAATGTCGTCACTGGGTACATCTTCCTCACCAAGCCTTATTTATGGAAGGCAGAAGATGGGACGTTTCTCGACGAGGGTCGACTACAACGCTTCATGTGGTAGTTTTTAAAGGAATCATATACCCTTTTTCATGTAACTTGAGTCTGCAATAGACACTTTTTCGGTCATTTAGGGACGTATACCCATGTAAACTTGTGGGAGACATTTGTGTGTCCCGTGTTGTAAAAAAACCCTCAACACTTTCCAACGCCGTTAGCCATGGACGCCAAAACAATAGTGAACCCTTGAAACCAATTCGTCCCATCGTTCCATTCGGTTGATTTAAAATCTTCCCAGTTTCTTCCCCGTTGGAGCAAAACCCAGATGCTCTATGTACCGTGAGGGCTCCTCCATGTAAATAGTGGCTAATACCAATTCCCGAAATTGTTCGTTTCAAAAAAAACAGCAACCGCAAAGACATGGCAAGTTTGCTATGCCATTATCCCTATAAGCTCAAGCGGTCGAGGCTTAGGCCGTCGTTACTCCGCACGCGCCGAATAACGCCGAGCTTGAAGAACTTCTCCTCGCCTCCAGGTGTACGACCACCGATGTAGAACTTGTCGGCACCTATCACGTCTCGGAAACCCTCGCTGCTACTATCGCTACCGCGACGACCCGATGAACCGGGGATGGGTATCGCAGCGCCGGTGCCGGGGGATGTAGCGGTAGTCGTCGTAGGACCGGAGGCGGGGGAGCGGATGGCGACACTTGATGAGGTTGTTTGGTGGTGATGATGATGGTGGTGGTGATGTGAGGACGAGGCGGCTGTGGATGTTGACGTTGTCGCTGAGGATGCTGCTGCTGCTGCTGCTGCGGCTGTGGTGGTTGTTGTTGCGTCGCGGGTGTGCTTGTTTGGTTGGTGGGTGGATGTAGAGATGGAGGGGCCTTGAGGACGGAAGGCGGCGAGGAAGGAGGAGAGGAAGTAAGGGCGTTGTGAAGGCATCGTCGAGGGTGTTTGTAGAAGAGTAGGTGAGTCGAAGATCGAGGTCGGTGATGCACCCGAGAGTTGGTCCTCGGTAAATGACGATGACGCTGATGGACAAGAGAAGGAGATTCCAAGTCTCCCCTCAAATGAATTACCAAAACAGGGATTCCCTTCTTAAAAGATTAGAATCTTTGACGTCGGTGAAGCGATTGTTTCGGCGGGGTTTATCAGATTAGACAGATTGGGGGGGAGGGAAAGGTGTGAAGAAGGGTGGTGGAGTTGATATTAATGACCGTGGACCCTCTTGGTATCGGTCACTGACGTCGAAGGGATTTCTACAACCCGGGGGGGGCTAGAGAGAGGTCAAGTGTGTGCGTTACGCCCCGGGATTGTTGCGCTGTCGGTAAAACCCGGATCCCGGACTCGTAATGCTAATGGCAGGGTTACCATAGGCTGAGAAGGGGCTTGCCGCTTTTAGGTGTGTGTGTGTGTGTATTCTGCACCCCAGAGAACATCTAGACAAGAAAGACTCGGCTAGGCTTGCAAGTTCTGAATAAAAAATCGTTGTGGGTGAGGGTTTGCCGTCATTGGATGGACAATGTGCGCGTCGAGAATTGGATTGCATTCGAGGTGAGAGGAAGGTGTGTGTGTACATGCGAGTCGCAGTTAGCGAGGGTGAGTTGAGAGTTGGTTGAGACTAATCGTTAGTGATGGAGGCTAGATCAACAAAGTTTCATGCCTCGGTTACATCTTCAAGTTGAAGCAAACATGCTTTTAACAACTTGCAAGACATTTACCTTTTATCATTAATTACCTTGTAATCCCTTCAACCTCTTTTCATCAAGAAAAGAAGAGAGACCTCTTGAGTCTGATATGATGCCTAGACAACCCCGCATGCACATCTAAAGTAGGAGGGCAGCCTGGACTCTTGTCATCGAAGATCCCTTCCAGTTCGAATCATCAAACGCAAACCTGCATTCACGACCCGGCTCAACATGCCTGTTGCTTGTCGCTTGCATCCCACGTTCTTTGGTTCCTGACATGTCGCATCTGATAGAAAGAAAAAAAAAAGCTTGAGCTCAGCTGATATTCCCCATGTATCGATAGTCTTGACTTCAGGGTCTTTGACTTCAACCACATGCAAGACATGGAGACCCGTCTAGCTCCCGAGCAAAAGCAGCAACAAGTAACGGCGCTGCGGGGGTAGAGGGAAAGCCAAGAGACGCCGGTCCTCCGGGAGAGGGGGGACTTTGATAAAGCTCGGCTCAAGGTCCGTCGCCTTGTGACGGGGGCTGTGTGGAGTTGGCCGTAATCACAACCAACATGATCTGATTTTCTCGACTGTCCTGTCACGCCCTCTCTCCCCGCCCGATCGTCGATCGTTAATTGGTATCCGTGACTGGCTGGGCATCGGTAATCGATCGGATTTTCTTTACAGCCCGATAAAATTCGGTTTCCCTCCCTTGTTCCTTGGTTGTGATTGTCAGGTTGTATCGTGTGTCATGTTGCTGGGGGGACTACCCTGGATCTCCGAGACCTAGCAATGGCAGTCAGTCAGCATTTGACAAAAACACCAAGCGAGAATAAGGTATTGTTTTCATATCTTGAAATTTCCTTTTTCTTGCTTCTCAACTCAATTCTTTTTCGATTGAGAGAGACCGTAGAATCGTAGCTTTTTCTCATGTCGGTGAGCGTTCACATGAGACAAACTGTCTCAAGCCACGCCAACATCCCCTTGGCGTGCAGCTAAAAAAAAGACCTCCATCAGCCATCAAATAACAAGTAGCATCGTTCACATCATCACACAAAAACTCACCGCTGATATACTCTGCAAATCATGCCCTCACTCAAGGCCAGACTCGTCAACTATTACATCTGGTGGCAGTTCAAGCCAACCTGGAGCTCTGCAGAGGGTATCAACAACCGTATCGCCAAGAGTCGCCTTACCCCTAGCTTTCAGCCGCCTAAGAAGCTCTACAATGACTTTTCCATTGAAGAGGGAGAGCGTTCGGGATATGTCGTTTATACCTTGACTCACAAGTCGGATACTCCCAAGGCTGCACGTATCCTTTACCTTCATGGTGGTGGTTTTTGTTTTTGATATCACCCCGCAGCATTGGGAGCTTGCTGCCCAGTTGGCGCGTCGGTTGAATGCTGTTGTCACCGTGCCCATCTACCCCTTGGGCCCAGAGACCAGACTCATGAAGATGTATGATCTTGTGCAGCCTCTTCATGATGAGCTTGCTGGGGCTGATGATCCAACACCTTTCTGGATGATTGGCGACTCTGCTGGAGGAACAATGACTCTCGTCCTCACACAGAGAGCCCGTCTCGCCGGGAACCCAACAGCCAACCTGCTTGTGCCCATCACACCCTCCACAGATTCAACACTCCTCAACCCAGACATGCACGCAGCGTCGCTCAAGGATCCGTGGCTTGGCGTCGAGGGCATCGCCGAGATCACACAGCTCATCTGCCCGGAGATGGACACAAAGCATCATTGTGTGAGCCCCATCTACGGCGACCTGGCTCTCCCACCAATGCTGGTATTCGCGGCCGACTTGGACCTCTTGACGCCCGACACCAAGATAATGGTCAACAAAGCGAGGGAGCAGGGCACCGAGGTGGAGTTGGTGTTGGGCGAGGGCATGGTGCATGTGTGGCCGTTGCTCCCCATCTGGGAGGCGCAGCAGGCAGTAGACAAGATGGTCGAGTGGCTGGAGGAGAGGAAGTGATGTTGATGGAGCATGATACCCAGGAGAGCGGCATGTCTCTTATAGAAAGAGCTAGATGCTAGATTATACTACACTACACTATTCAATCTGGAACGATTATTGTATGATGATATTGATAAGAACCTCTATTATCGAAAGATATTTCTTTAACTTTTCAGACATGTCACAAATGTTAAATGTGAGGCAGCCAGTTTCCTCTGCTCAACTATAGCCCCCGTAACTAGAAGTGGTCTTATATGACGTTGTATTGCTGCCAGATAGCATAAACAATCGGTATTCGCTGTTCCTGTTTCAGAACATGTGGCACATTCCCACGTATAGAAGCACTCGAAACATGGAAGGATCCACAGAGCCACAAGATAGACGAAATGTTCCGGCGCATGATCCTTGAAGCGAAGTGACGTGCGTTTTTATGCCAAAGTTGTAGGTTTCAGATACGTGTGTTGTGCAGATTCGGAGAATGACCGCGAAAGAGGTGTCAGGATACGAGATGGGGACCTGTGTAAATAGTCTTATTGGGAGGGATTCGACGGGTGTGCTGTGATACAAGAAGGACCCGATCCTGATGGCTGGGTTATTGACGGATATACCTAATATATCTCTCCAGATCTTGGCCCAATCGGAGACATCCATGAAGGGGAATCCTTGCTTGAGTTGATCCTACCATGTCCTATTTCTGGACCGAGTATATGGGGTAGTGTTCGAGATTGGTGCTTGACTTGGTACATGGTTTTCAGTCAGAACGTCTACCACAACTGGCATGTTTCAGCCTTGACAGCGAACACAACAGGTACAGATAGAAGGAACATATGAGATACTAGAGTTGTTGGTCGAACGTGGCTCTGCTCTATACGGATCCTTTTCCTGCAAGGAAATCCTTACCGAAGATCAATACCATGAGACAAGCAACACCAAACTCCCAGCACTCCCCATGACGTGTTCCCCACTGACCCTGCTCTGTTTTTTTACTCTCATGTGAATCCAATATCATCATGGACCTCGCTCGGCCCGTTCACACTGTTGTGGGAGTGAACGCCAGCTGGCAGAGCCGCCCCCGTCCCGGACTGGCACTGGCAGACTGGGACCCTCAATGTTTATAAAAAAAGAAGATGCATCTCCATGATTTCTTGACTCGTCGTATGCATCACCTCTTTTTCTTGGTCTTTTTTTGGATTCCTACCCTCATCGGCCGAGACGAGTCGCACACTTCATCACTCTTACCCCCTTTCATATCTTTGGTGTTGTTCAGGAACATCAGAATCACACGCGGTTGACGATGCTGAGCTTTCTGCTCTCGTCGGGAGCCCAGTGGACTCTCATCACGGCCACGGCTCTCCTGGGCCTGGTCATGTTGGGAGTAGCCGCCTTCAACACCTTCGTATACCCCTTCTACATCTCCCCCCTCCGCCGTCTCCCAGGCCCGACCGACAATGTCTTCTTCCTTGGCCAGACAAGCAAGTTCCTCCAGGTCGCGTGGTTTCCCGAGCTCTTTTGCGAGTGGTCCCGCGCGTACCCTGACGCCCCTTTTATTCGCTATCTAAACTTTGCAAACTCGGAAACCCTCTTTGCGAACAATATAGAGGCGTACAAGGAGATTCTTCAGACAAAGAGTGCCGTTTTCGTCAAGCCGGCTTTTGCGAGGGAGTTTGTTCATGAGATTATTGGAGATGGACTACCCTTTATTGAAGGGAAGCTTCATCGGCTGCGTCGAGCGGCCATCAGTCGCCCTTTAACAATCTCTCGCCTCAGAGCCTTCTTCCCCATTGTACAGAATAAGGCTGAACAGCTGGCTCAAGTCCTCTCTGAACAGAGAAACAGTGTTGGGAACGTTCAAGTTGAGACGCACATCTGGAAGGCGGTACTCGACGTCATTGGCTTCGAAACCTTTAGCATTGACCTCGACCACCTCGAGACCGACCAATCCCCTTTGTTCAAGGCGTTCACCAACATGATGCAGCCTTCTCTGATTGGCCACCTTGTTAACTATCTCAACTCGCTGTTCCCGATCCGGCAATTTCTTCCCATTGAGGAATGTCGGGTGCTTGTTCAGTCTTGTACACAGGCTCGAGAGTTCATCATTGGCATAGTAGCCATCAGACGTCGGGCATTGGAGAAGGGTCACGTTGAAGAGACGCAAGAGCCTGATGCTCTCCAGTGCCTTATCGACTATTCCGATCCCGCCTGGGACGACAAGGCAATCGTTGAGTATATCCTGAACCTCTTGGTCCTTGGTCACGACACGACAGCTTGCTCAATCACCTGGGCTCTCCATGAGCTTTCACGCCGACCCGACTATCAGCAGCGTCTGCGCAGAGAAATCATTTCCCTCGACGAAACTTGCCCATCGCCCGACTTTGGCGACGTTGACAAGCTCCCATACCTACACAACTTTGTGCGGGAGGTCCTTCGGCTCTACTGTGCCGTCGCCATGGCACCGCGTCAAGCCACCCAGGACGTTAAGATCGCCGGGGTCCTACTCCCCAAGGGGACCGTAATCCAACTCTCGCCAGCCGTCATGAACACGCACCCCTCAGTCTGGGGTCCTACAGCGCAGATCTTCAACCCAGATCGCTGGGATAATCTCGAGGAGACGGCGGCGAGCGCTTACGCTTTTGAGACGTTTCACAACGGGCCGCGCATGTGTATCGGCAAGCAGCTGTCGATGCTGGAGATGAAGGTTATGCTGGTCGAGATGGTGCGTCGCTTTCGCATTGAGAAGCCACTGGGTTTCGAGGAGAGACCTGTTGAGGTTGCGGCGCCGACTTTTACGCTGCGACCCAAGGAGAAGTTGGTTTTGAGACTTGTTGAGCTGTGAGGGAGAGAAGGTATAGAGTGTTGGATAAAGGATAGATTGGGATTGAGGGAGAAGAAGTTATACAGCATTGGATGAAGGATAGATCAGGATACCTACCTATATATAGAGGGGTTCACGCTGGCACTAGAGAGTGCGAAATGTCTCGATGTAGGTATGATTAGATTAGATTAGAGTCAAGCTCAATAGAAAGGAGCTTTTATAGATAGTAATTATATTAGATTACTAGTTATTACATCTTGTTGGTTCGTTGTATGTGATGTTAACGTTAAAGAAACTAGGCCTGTTCCTGTAGATAGTCCCGCCAGAGTGACACCCCCCACCAAAGTCCCCTATATCCATCTCTCCCCCGCGTCCTCAGTTCTCGAACTTTCTAGGGCACCCGCGCTTAGAAATCCAATCATATCCGCGCCTCCCGGGGGGAGAAGAAGGACACAGGTTGCAGGGTCCTACTGTCTCTCGCTACATTCCAAGCTCCCCTAATCATATCACGTCAAAGCCTGCTCTTACACAGCGAACAGCCAGCCTCGTTTCGTTGCGCGCGGGGTTTCCCCTCTTGCATTATTGCACATCTTCTCACCTCAAAGCAGGTTCATAACTTCTTCTTCTGATCTTGTATTCCTTCTTTTTTCTTTTTCTCGTAGTGCTTTCTTTGATACCTGCTTTTTACCTTTTTCACCGAGCTGTCCGGATAGAGAGCTTCCCCCCCACCTCGGCCTAACACCCAACCGATCTACTGTCACCATGTCAAAGTCGTTGCAATTGAAGGAGGAGGGCAACAAATGCTTTCAAGCAGGCGACTATGCCGGCGCCGATAGCCTCTACTCCAAGGCGTGAGCTCTCTTCAGGCGAAAATATATATCCCCCTTCTCCTTCTGACAAAGCGAGCTTAGCATCATCGTCGACCCAAAGAACCCAACGCTGTACACGAACCGTGCCTTTGCCCGTCTCAAGCTCAACTACTGGGACTCTGTCGTCACCGACTGCGAAGCATGTCTCCGGCTCGCACCCGATAACATGAAGGCGCACTACTACCTTGCTCAGGCTCAGCTTGCTCTGCGCGACTTTGACGGCGCTCTCGAGAGCTCACTTCGAGCCCATGCCATATGTGCAGAGTCCAACGACCGCTCTCTCGCAAACGTCACTGCCGTTGTTTTGCGGTGCAAGAAGGAGCGCTGGGAGGAGCGTGAGAGAACTCGCCTCCGCGAGACAAAGGACCTGGAGAGGGAGGTCATTGAGCTTCTCAGTAGGGATAGGGATGCTATGCTAGCGGAGACTGATGACGGTATGGAGAAGCAGGAGATTGAAGAGGAAACTGCTGCAAAGATTGAGAGAATGAAGGAGATATTCGAAAAGGCGCGAGATGGCAGCGAGAAGAAGCGCGAGGTTCCCGACTGGGCGATTGATGACATCAGTTTTGGCATCATGGTTGATCCCGTCATCGTAAGTCCTCCCTATATCCCTGCGATTATCTAACGACCACTAACACATCCACAGACCAAGACTGGAAAGTCATATGAACGCGCCTCCATCATGGAGCATCTTCGACGACATCCTAGTGACCCTCTTACCCGTGAACCACTCCATCAGTCAGAGCTACGACCTAACCGGGGTCTCAAGCAGGCCTGTGATGAGTTCCTTGAGGAGAACGGCTGGGCTGTTGACTGGTAAAGAAGTCCAAGGAAGGTAAAAAGGAAAGAAAGAAAATTGTATTGGATGCTGAGAAGCGATTTATGGAAGGGCGGCTTTTTTTTTTTTGAATCATCTTTTTCTAATGCTTGGAGTCTGGGGCAAAAACACAACATTGGGGAATCTTTTTGCTACACTGCACGTATTGCTTTTGGCATTGCGCGGAGTTTTTGGAACAAAGGGAGCGAATATTCTCTCAAACCATATGAATTACTAGACATCAATGAGATCATGTTAAAGCGTCATGTCTTCATCTTCATATTGCATGCTCTCTCGTATTTTTTCACCAAAAACAAACAAAAAGGGGCTAGGCTAATAATGCTAGATTTATCGTGATACAGCTAATCTTGAACTCATGACGCGTTGCTATCCCTCTCCACCAACTGCCAGATCCTACCTCCTCCCCGTCCTGTAGCAGCTCTGCGTTGTAACAGGGCAGTTCATCAAAGCTTGCGCTCCGTCCAACACACGTGTTCTATACCTACCCATACCCAGGAGTGACGACAGTACACAAAGCGCCACGCAATCGATGTTCCCCCCTTCCCAGAAGCGAACAAAGTAACGGGATAGATAAACCAAGAAAAAAACACCCAACGCCAGGCCATATGCAATGAACCTCAAAACGAGACCTTTCATGTACTGTTTTCGCCTTGATACCCCCTTTAGAGAAACGCGGGGCCGCGGCTCTCCTCCTTGACTAGCCCTTGTCTTTCTTCTTCGGTTGGCTCCTCAACGCCAGACGTTGATCTCGATGAGTGAGGCCGCCGGAAAACATTGTGGAAAGAAAACTGGCGTCGTGTTCCACTCATATTTCCTCCGTGTGGCGGAGGGGTCGGAGGAGCAAGGCTTTGGTTGCTGTGAGACGAAGCTCCTCGATATTCGGTATCCTGGCGATCAAAGACGTGCTCGCGGGTCTGACCAAAGTAGGCGTCTGACTCATCATCGGGCTTATCTCGAGGAACAGAAATCTCGGTCAGAGGAACAGGATGCATGGGACTCCGGGCCTTATCGTCAGAGTTGTCTTCCTCATAGTGTCGACCTGAGAAGTTGGTGAAACCCCGAGCTCGGCCACGGATCGTACCCGCGATATTCGAAAAGATGGTACTCCGGTCGTTATCGTCGTCATCCTCGTCGTCCGAGGGCGGAAAGTGAGACATGCCCAACGGAGGGTGAACCCTGGGGGTGGAAGGCGGCGGTGGTGCATGACGACCAGAACTAGGGGGCGGTGATGGTATGGTTCTACCGCGCGAACTGACAGTGCCGGATCTATAAGTCATTGTTCTCCTTCTCCTCAGGCCATCCCATTCCCACTCTGGCTGTTGTCCCTCTTCGATGGGGTCCATTGCTTCCATTCTCTTTTCCTCGTGTAATCTCTTGAGCTCATCTTGCTCCATTCTTAGTCGTCTCCGTGAGATTTGTCGTAGGATGGCGGCGGTTCCACGGATGGCATCGGCCTTTGGTTCCGACTCTGGCTGTTCCTGTTCGGCGATGGTTTGAATCTGGTCGAGATCGCCGTTGAAAACGGCTGCGTCTGGAACATCCTTGGCTGATTTCGAGAGTTGTAATAACACCACTCCAGAACATATAGTTAAGAAACCCAACACCACTGTGACGATGGACTGAGCAGTGCCCTTGAAACCCTGGAATAAGATGGCCGAGGTGATGATCGTCGTGCTGGTAAAGTAGACATAGTAAGTGGGGGTGACGATTGAGGCGTTGAAGATGTTGAGAGCTTTCTGCAAAGGAGTGAGCAAGTGAGACACCACGAGACACGGGATTCATACATTGAGGTAGACGATTTCAGTCAGCAATGTAATAATGATAAAAACGAGAAGTACCCAGAAGAACCACTCCTTGTATTGAGGTTTCCCACGGATCCACGCAAGGATGCCAGCGCCTAGGCCCTGAGTTGCGACAACGCTCAGGCCGCCGACCCAGCTGCAGATAGAGATGTAGACCAGCATGTTCTTATTACCCCATTTTGGTCCAGCCCAGAAAGCAGCAATTACCGAACCGACAACGATGACACCGGCATAGGAGAGGAAGCCGGGGGTGATGAAGTACTTTTGCATCTCCTGGATATTGTTGACACTGGTACCGTGAGGAGCGTTCATGACAATGACGACGGATCCGACGATACAGAGAAAGCAGGCGACCTTGCCAACCATGCTGAGACGCTCCTTGAGGAAGATTGCGGACAGGACGGCGCAAATAACGACAGACAGTGCGCCGAGAGGCGTGACGAGGATGGCATCCGTGAAGAGGTATGCGGCAAAGTTGCAGATCTCCCCAATGATCATGAGGGTCATGCCTCCCCACCAGTAGGCGTTCTTGAGGTATCCATATCCTTCACCCGGGGTCTCATTGTACTTTTCGTTTGCGCGCAGCAGGCCAAACTTTTTGAGGACGAACGAGACACCGATGAAGATGCCAGAGGCGACGGCTAGAGCGATACCGATGAATTTGTAAACGGGGGGCTTTTCGTCGTCGCTGCTCGATGCTGCTCCGCTTCGCTCGTAGAGATCAAAGTCCATTGCGGGAATGGACTCGTCAAAGGGTGAGCAAGGGGGAGAGAGGAGGAGGAGGAGGAGGAGGAGAGAGAGTCGAGTCGGAGATTGGGTTAGGACCACATGTGCGACGGCGAAAGCTAGATCGGTTGCGGGAGCGACGAACGAGGATTCGGAATAGGACAAGGTCGTAGGAGCTTAGGTTTTGTGAAAAGTATATTGCGAGAAAGGGTATGTAACGGAAAAATAGAATCAAGGTGAAGCTCAAGAGCAACAAAAACAAGATACGTAGATGCAAAAGACCAGAGGAGAAGAGACTCGGAGGTAGGATCTGGAAAGAAACTTGGAAACGTCGTCGCACCCAACCCCAGCTTGTGATGAACGGATGGGTGGGCGCTCCTGAGACACGGACGGATGCTAAACACAAGCGTGGGAGGCGGAAATGTACAGGTACATCTTCTTACGCCCCCAAGCAACTTGACCTGGTCTTGGAGCTCGCAACCACAGGGGCCTCCTTTAGGCGCTTGTCTGCCCAGGCCCCGGCCCCGCCGCCAGCTCCAGGCCCTGTACCGTTCCGCCGGGCGGAGAGATCTTAGCGCCTGCATCGGTTCGGCGTTGAAAGGTGCCATTGACAGCCCGAACCCGAACAAGAGGCGTCCAGGGAGCCCAGCCCATGAGGGGGACCTACTGACTCTGTTGAGCGGGGCAGTTGATAGCTATTGCGGATGGTTTCACCGAAATGCCGAATCCATCAAGATTGCATTGCCAGTTCATTCAATCCAACCCCGTCCCATTGGATCCATGAACTCGTGTCGCCTACGCAACGGGGTGTCCCCTCCTGTCAGCGGATGGATTCCATGCTTACATATGGGCGTCAGCCCCCCCATGCATACAGCCTGATCAAGCTGTAAAGGACCGACCGCCTGCTGGGCGAGATGGCGTTGGTCTGACTTGAGTCGAGATGCTGGCAGAATCGTGTTAGGGTCTACCGCGCGATCAAAAATCCTCTACCTGCCCAACACGGCAAGTTCACCCAGCGCCGTTGTCAAAAAAAATCTACATGTATAGGTACATGTTCCTCCGCCACTTACACTACGTACCAGCAATGACGACGAATCCACCTCTTCCATGGAAGATCCCGACTCAATTTGGAAGCATTGCGCATCTTGTGAACCAAAATACTTTTCTTTTCGTCTTGTTCCTTGAAACAAAGACACATTATAATATCTCTGTCTTGCTGTTAATTTGCCTTTTGGCTGATCCCTTTGATTCCTCCCTCATGTGTGCGGCAAGGCATAATTCTCACACCTGCAGCTTGCATGCTCCAGGCTGTACAACTTTGAACGCCTGCAGGACCAGCTGAACATGAAATGTCTTTAGCCAGAAAAGATGGTGGTGGTGGCTGAATAGGACGGGACCCTTGGCCAAGCACACACAAGCAACGTGGGGGCTGTGCTACCTCGATCTAGACCTTGCTTGCGCCGTCTTTTTTTATCTGTGTTACCGGCCGATACAGGACAATTCTGCGAAAAGCTTCTCCTCCGAATTCCATAGGAGAGATCTGATGAGAGCGGAACATTGTCAATCTTCCGCACACCCCGAAAGATCCGGTAGACTTGCCAACCAGATTTGTGTGTGCAACTCTATGTGTGGATGACGATTCTTGTCCTTCCCCCCTACCCCCCTGCTCTGCTTCTATTTCTGTCAATTGTGGGTGTGCATTGCCCTGCTTCGCGCGACTCAGAGCGTCTCGCCTCCACGCACACCCAACACGCGTGGTGTTTCAGAGCATGTCTCTGCGGCCGATTCGCAAGAGATCAATGAGAGGGCAAAGCTTAAATCCTTGGGTGGAGTCCTATCGCCTTGAGCATTTTTGGGCAAAGACACGTCGATCTAAACAGAAGTGATGGTTGTCGATGTTGTTGATGTCGAACTTTGGTGTATCATTGGATTCTTGGCCAATGCTTCAATAGTATCGTTGCCTAGCCAATTCTGATAGTTGGACCAATTGTTGCAATTTATGTCATAGTCAAATCAAACATCATGGTAATGTCATATTTATCGATAGCCGATGACAACGGTTAACCGCCAGCCTGATTTGATGCAACCTTGAGGCTTGCATACTGCGTGGCGTTCAGGCAACAGGACAGGAGAACAAACTAGATTAAGATAAGTTCAAAAAAGATTCCGCTAATGCAATGCCGTGATGTCGTCCGTTTCCGTTACATGTGGGTATCTCGATCTCATGTATGCTCATAATCCATCCTGACCTTTCCATCCCAACATATAGATCCCTCCTCTTGCCATCTCAACATACATATTCCTTCTCTTGCTAGATCAATCTGCTGGACTGCTATCCATCGAAATCACCTCGTCCAGCCACTTCCTCACTCTCTCGTTCAGCGGGATCTTTGTCTTCTCGTCAACCTCCTTGATCAGGCTGGCCTTGAGATTTCCTCTCGGCTTCTCCCTCGCAGGTGCTGGTGCAGGTGCAGCGACTCTCTTTGCAGCTGGCCTAGGTTCGGCTTTCTCTCTCACAGGTGCAGGAACCGTTGTCGTGGTCACCTTCAATCTCGGCTGGGGCTTCACCTCTGCCTTCTTCTCTTGTCCCTTCGCTGGGGTCAAGAACGGGTCCGGTGGCATATCCCTATGCGTGATGCGCTGAACCCTACCCCAAAAGATCTTGTGCTTCTCCGACGGGGTTCCAATATTGTATCGAACCGCATCACTTGGGTTCGCTAGAGTCACGTAAAAGACAATGTTGAACTCGTCGTCCGTCGCCATCCTGGACCACCGGATGCCCATATCAAAGACGGCTTTGGCCACATCCAGAGCGCCAAGCTTATCACAGTCCAGTTCCTCGAGAAAGGTCTGCGCAACAGGGCGAGCGTACCCGATTGGGCATTTGCGGAGTGCAGCCTGAAGAACCGGGTGTCGGTGTGAGTTATCGGCAGCCCCCATCGACGTTGGCATCCAGTCCTTTGCCTCTGGCGGGGTCTCTGGTCGTTTGATCTCTTGCGGGGGTGGGGGTTGGGGTTGCGCGGCGGCGGGCGTAGGGTTTACCCTCTGTCGCTTCTGAGGTACTGGATTCTGCATCTCAACGCGAGGGAGAGGCCTCTTCCTGGTGGTAGGTAGAGGTTGAGGTTGTTCGACTGAAGAGGGGTCCTCTTCTTCCTCTTCCTCGTCTTCTTCGTAGTATTCATATGACGTCTCGTACTAGGATTCATTAGTCCGACGGTCGTCGGGGGGTCTTCATGTAGATTCTTCCATACGCTATTGGAAGATGCATCTTCTTCTTCTTGGGCTTTCGCAAGCAAGAGGGTCGCAAGTGCCGCTAACTCATGTCTCTGTTCGATGAGTATCTCTTCGTGGATGATTTCTGTGATAACGGCCTCGCGAAACGCCTGTTGCATAGCCATACTCGCAGGGCCAGGCCGGGAACCACGAAGGTGCGAGTTCATGTTGATGACGGTGGCCTTTTCCTCTGGATGTTGATGTTTCCAGAAGAGGATGTCAGCTCTGACGGCGTCTTTATCAGCTCATGGACTTGCCGTCATTTTTATTCCTTTGCCCGAGGCCGACAAGCCCGAGGTGCCAGCAGACCGAAATGTGGAGAGCGGCTGGGCCGTGACCAATCATGACGTCTTGCGACGGATAAGAGGCCCGTCTAGAATCCTGGGCACGATTTGGATATCCTTTCGTTTTTTCGTATTTTTATCAAGAGGCCGAGACCCATCGGATTCGCATTCTTCGGACGGATACCGTCTTCCTATGCCGATATCAATTACCAGATGGTATCCACATTTTAGGCTCTGTTTCCCATGCCCAACTTTGGCCTGGACTCTGCAAGATTTGAAGGTGGCTTCGGGACCAGGGACAGGGTCCTTCGGGGTTTAACTAGACCGTACCGCCGACTGAGCATATCTACTAAGAAGCACGGGATCTGCTGAAAGGCCGATTAAGGCCGGCTGGATGGTTCAAAGGTCAGCCACAGTTGAGAGGTCATCCTGCCAAGGCGCAGAGTACCAATTGAAGGGTAGAGGTCAGATCTTGTGAGACCCGTTGTACTTGGTGGATTTGCTGATTCGATACTGCACAACTCAACCAGCGTCTCACACAGCCGTATGACCCCTCTGAGCATAGGAAGCCAGTGATACATGTTTTCGAAAAGGTCTTTATTTCAAGATAAAGGGCCTTTACGTATGCCCAAATTGGGTCTGTTGTTAGTACAGTTGAGTGATATAGTTAGCAGTGACAACAGACCAAGTTGAAACATACATAAAGTGGCTTTACAGAGCCTCGTTTATCTGCGAGAAGGAAACCGGGCTGCCGAATTATATATGGAAAATAAGCGCCCTACAGGTCTCGCTTGTGGCCATCTGAAGACAGCCTGCTTGTGAGAAGTAAGCTGAAAATTTATGCCAAGGAACGTCAATCCATTTAAACGCTGCCCCTTTTGCAGGAGGTTTCAAGATTTCAAGTGGCACAGAATGTCCTCGCTTCTTATTCCTGCCCTCGCTCCTTACTTGGGCTCTGCCTTATAGTGTTCTGTGGCCCTTCCTATCGGAATCGCGCCAGAACTGTTGTACTACACTCGTTTAATCAACTTGTACAACACTCTTTTGACAAAATTCTGCCCAATGGCACATTCGAATGCTGCTGAACTTGCCAAGGCCGTTCCCGAATGTGTGAGCGGGTGCTTCAACATTGGTGTTGCCGCAACCGGCTGCGGCGAGGATGACTTTGACTGCTGGTGTTACGATAAGAATCATGAGACTGTTGTTGATACGATGAGTGAGTGTCTGGGTAACCGCGAGAGGAAATTGAACGAATCGTGTAGTGAGGATGAAATCTTTCGTATGTACTATTTCCCCTTTGTGAGATAGAGTTACTTATACACATTTTAGAGATGGAGAATAGCTACTGGAAGATCTGCGAACAATACTGGGAAGACTATGGGACTGCTACCGAACCGGCCACGAAATCAACCTCAGTTCCAAAGTCGTCGTTGACATCATTGCGAGTCTCATCAACCACATCCTCTGTCCAGCTACCACAGAATACCATGAATCAATCCGAAAACGAAAATTCAGACACACCAGGAGAAACGGATACTGTCTCTACACAAAATAGGGGACCGTCAATAGGGGCGCAGGTGGGAATCGGCATTGGCATTACGCTGGGGGTAGTCCTCATCGTTGTCGCTGTCTTGTTGTGGCTAAGAGAAAGAAGACAAAGACGCAAGCTTCAAGATGAATTGCAAAAAGCTAGAAACAGAAAATTATCGGACGAGGGTATCGTGTTTTATGAAATGGAGGGTGACCATGCACATCGCGCCGAGTTGCGCGGATGCATGAGAACACCAGAGCTACCAGCGTCGACTCGGGGGAACAGGGGCGAAGAGTGTACAAGGACCTCACAAAGGGGTCAAGGGCAGCCAGAGACACCTTCAGAAAGCACCGAATGGCCGCAGCCGTTGGAAATTCGACCGTGTAAGAGATCTGACAAAGGGGCACGCCCAATGTCATGGGTTCGCGGAGCATCCAGAGGGCATCTAAATGTGATAAAACAAGATGCCCCAATTGGTAATTTCTTTTAGCTAGTTTCAATGAAACGACGAACGGATGAAATGGAAGTTGTATACTTCGACCAAATCGGAATCTTCACACCGTTTGCCAGTGTTGAGAGTCAAACGATGCAAGTCAAACAACTTATCATCAATTCTCTGCAATGCCGACCCGACACAGAGGATGATAATGGAAATATTTGGTTATTGATTCTTTAGATGAAAATGGGAATTATACCAACGAACAAGATCTACTACTTCAGCGTCAAACGGCCAAGTTTCCCCTATAAGAACGAGTTCATGGTGATGGCTTCCTCGTAACATCTTCTTCGTAACATCTTCAACTCATCGCCACCATCAATTCGAGTTGACTCAGCACCAAGATGGCTAGCCCTACTGTTGAAGAGATTGTCCAGCGCGTCCGAGCCAAGGACCCGGCCGAGGCGTCGTCCTTGAGGTGAGTACCGAGCCTGTCATCTATCACTTGATCATGCTAACGTCCTTTGATAGCGTTACATCGCGGAGACGGACCATCTCAAGAACACTGTCCAGGCCATTGTCGAGGACATTGGTTACTGCATGAAGGAACTTGACCTGCGTGAGAACTTGTCCGCGGGTCTCCGCCGCTGCACTACCGATCTTTCTCGCTCTGTTGTAAGTTGTGACTGTTGATTGGTGACAACATCAGGCTAATGCAGAACCAGGATGAGCACACCAAGGTCACCGATTCCGAGTACGAGCGCACCTTCCGACCTCGATTCACCTGCAAGGTCGTGAGCCTCAAGGGTGTCGACGCCACCAAGAAGGAGAAGGCCGATGGTGAGGAAGCGACCAAGATGGAGATGGTCGTCCAATTCCCTGCCTCGGAGTACAACGACTCTCCCCACTCTCTGATGCCCGGCCAGGCTCAGATCTACATCATGCTGAAGGAGCTTTAAGTTGGTGGTTACAGGGTCAGTAGCTGGACAGGTAGCATTCTGGTGATTATCGAGAGCTTGGACGGATGATGCAATAGTATCGGATGTCTGGGTTTAAGGGATGGTCAGGACAACTACAGGTTACACCAAGTAATTGACAATCAATCGAGACAACTCAAGTTGATATTGTAGCTTCCAAGTGACGTGGGGTGCGATATTTGTAGCATAGTGCATAGGCACTGTGCGGAGACTGTGCTCCTGCCATCCGGGAAACCAACCATTCAGAGGCGACAATTTGTCCGGCGCCTTTTTGAAGCTTCACCCGAAACCAACTCCCGCGCGTCGTTGAGAATCCAATTGGGAGCTGGCCCGGCCCAGCATCACCTCCCAGCCATGTCCGCCGCTCTCCTACGATCACGAATCGCCGCCTCCGGCGCCCGGGCTCCCTCGGTGCGCGCCGCCATCCCCCGGAAGCCAGTCGTACAGCGCCGTTATGCCTCTACCGAAGCCGGTGACGGAGGAGATGTGCTCAAGGCCGTCCTCTACGGTACTGCCGCCGCCGCCGCCATCTACGGCTCGTACCTATATGCCACAGATACCCGAGCCTTCTTCCACCGATGGGTCGTCCCCCCGGTGCTGCGCTGGGTGTATCCTGATGCTGAGGACGCCCACCATGCTGGTACTTCCTCGCTCAAGATGCTCTACGAGCTAAACCTCAACCCCCGTGAGCGCGACACGACACTCAATTCCCCCGAGCTCTCCGTTTCCGTGTTCGGCACCGACTTGCAGAACCCAATTGGCATCTCAGCCGGCCTTGACAAGGATGCCGAGATCCCAGATGCGTTGTTTGACCTAGGTGCCGGCATCGTCGAGGTTGGCGGCTGCACACCTCTCCCCCAGGAAGGCAACCCTAAGCCCCGCGTCTTCCGTGTTCCCAAGCTCGACGGCATGGTTAACCGATACGGCCTGAACTCTCGTGGTGCTGACGATATGGCTATCCGACTCCGGGACCGACTTCGACGATACGCCCGATCCATTGGTGTTACCGAGAAGGATGTTCTGAACGGCGAGGCCAACGTCCCCCCTGGTAGCTTGCGAAAGGGTCGACTTTTGGCTGTTCAGATCGCCAAGAACAAGGAGACGGACGAACGAGATGAGAGGGCTGTGGCTGATGACTACGTCTACTGCGTGCGAAGACTGGCCCGCTACGCCGATATATTGGTCGTCAATGTCAGTAGCCCTAACACCCCTGGCCTGCGTGAGCTCCAGGCTACCGAGCCCCTTACACGACTCTTGAGTGCTGTTGTGGAAGAGGCTGCCAAGACTGATCGAAAGCAACGGCCCAAGGTCATGGTCAAGGTCTCGCCTGATGAGGATGAGGATTCTCAGATTGAGGGCATTGTGCAGGCTGTTCACCTGAGCGGCGTGGACGGAGTCATCGTTGGAAACACCACCAAGCGAAGAACCGGAGTCATCCCTGAGGGTGTCAAGCTCACTACCAAGGAGCAGACTGCTCTCATGGAGACTGGCGGTTACTCAGGCCCTGCCATGTACAGCCGAACGCTCGACCTCGTGGGGCGGTACCGCAAGATGCTGGACTCGCAGTCCTACAAGGCTGCGGGCGGCTCCCAGAAGGTCATCTTTGCCACGGGAGGAATCACCAACGGCGAACAGGCGCAGAAGATCCTCAACGCCGGTGCCAGCGTGGCCATGATCTACACGGGGATGACTTATGGTGGAGCGGGCACTGTGACGAGGATCAAGAAGGAGTTAAAAGAACGGGTGTAGAAGAAACTAGACCAGCTATAGCAAACATTTCACGTTTTTTCTTTGTTGAATCAAAATGGGACGATATGGATATTGTAAAAAGAAAATAAGAGTCTATTTTTATTGACTCTGTCTATTTGAGATGTTAGCAATACAGCTAGGGGAGGTCACTCACCTCGCTTTGGCTAAGGCACGGTGGTAATATGACTTGAGGTTTGGTCGCCCTAGTTGAAGGTATCAGTATCTTTCCCTACATTCTCAAAAAGTCCAGAGGGGGAAATCAAAGCCTAAAAGTATTGTACACAGGAGAAAGTTATTCTCGATCTCCTCACTTCTCATCCTGGATAGCGTCCCAAATGCTAGCGTGGAGTTCAGCAAGTCTCTCGCCAACACTCATAGCTTCCGACACAGCAGCATCCACGTCCTCCTTCGTCGGCTCCTTTCCAGCCTTCTTCAAAGTCTTAACAATCAGCGGAACGTGATCCGCAATGTCGCCCACGATCTCATGAATAGCCTTGAGCTCGCTGAGAGCCTCCTGGAGAGCTCGCTCCGCCTCTTCACGAAGAAGTCGCTCCTCGTGGATGCTAGACTCAGACCCCTGACTCAACTTACGAGTCGTCTCCGCCTGTTTTTCAAACCGACGGCCAAGTCGGCGCTGTTCTTCGACGTTGACCTGTGAGTTGTTAGTCGAAGCTCTTGACGATGAAGAAGGGGTGAAGACGAGTCCCGGAGAGCTGTTTGTCTCGCGGGAGGGCATGCTATGGGATATTCCATCATCTTCAGACTCAGGGTAACTTGATTTGAGGTAGTGGTTGTCTGGACGATCGTCTAGGCGGACTACGCCGACGGAGGGTACATCTTCCCCTTCGTCTTCTGAGTTACGTCCGGCATCGCGACTAGGCGTGTCACGATCAGTGACAACTCGAGACAACCAATCGACGACTTTAGATGAAGGCATGATATTAGCTGGCGGTGAGTAATCTGCTGAGTGAGTAAAGATGTTGTCTCCTTGTTTGGTTTGTGGAGAGAAGTGGTGATGTGAAGGGGAATACTTGGGGTGGTGGGAACATTTATAGGTACCCAAGGAAATATGAGTTTGGTGTGATTTCTAGTGCATTTAATGTTTGATTTCGGGAATGAATGGAATAATGGAATTGTTGGGTGTTCTTTCGATCTTGTGTGCGTCCATCACTTATTAGTTGTTGTTCTTTGACTTTATTCTTGATGAACAAAGACAAAGAACTTATAAGGACATGAGGCATCTGTGCTGACGTTGGAGGTTGTTCTTGGCTTGTAATTTCGAAAATGATGAATTCGAAACAGTTGTGTGGTGAGGAGTCTGTTTTCCCTGAACAGTTCCTCATTGTTCTCCCCATGTTCCACCCCTTATTTTTCTCCATCCCCAACTTGGCCAAGACATTCATCGGTAAGTTCCTACTCTTACTCCAAGCGTCTCTCGCCCATTCCTTCTGCGAAGCCATCCCTCACAATGCCCTAGCGGGTTGTCTTCATACTGATGTCGTCGCCCTTCTTCTGACCTTCGATCACATTGCTGCACTTGTTGATTTAGCAGTGAATATCGGGCAATAAAGGAGGTAATATTACCTGACGTGGTACACTGCACTGTTTGGTTCAGTGCTGTCCTTGAACGCACGAGACTCGAGCCTCTCCCTCTCTTTCCGCGGGCAACATCTGTACCAATCTCTTCACCTCATTGTCGAGCCTCGTCAGGTTACCGTCTATCCGACAGACTAAATCAACGACTTGATTGAGCTTTTTCTTTTCCTCTCGAATCTCCGCCGCTAAGGAGTTGAGGCGCTGTCGATAGAGCTGAGAAGTGGTCTGACTTGATGGCGGCGCTTGCTTCCGGCACGGAAGCGAGGTCATTATGACAAGAAGGTTTCGCCTTACAAAGTTGTGTTTGAGTGTAGAATTTGATATGATGGTTGAGTAGCGAATTCTGCCTTGAAGCTTTTGCTGGAGTGTAAGGGTTGAGGCTGGCTGGTGAAGGAAGCATGGAACACTTCGAGGACGTAACGGCCATATATGCTTCGAATTACATGGCCAAGACTAAACAAGTGTAGTAAACTTAGTGGAATAAACTTAGTCGCACGGGTGACCTGGCAACTAGCATATACTCACCGACTAATAATGCGCTGGCTACGATTCTGCTCGGCTGTATGACCAGCCGGACAAGTGCATAAGTTGGTTTCGTTTGAATCCACGACACATCTCTCAAAGGGAAAAAGACAGCTGAATGTGGCCGACAGGAGGGAAATTTGAGCTAATGTACGTTGCCGTCTTCAAATCCCTATTATTATGAGGCGGCGTCCAGGGATGGAATCATATGCACACTCCCGAGATTAGATACTGGCAGATATTCCTGCCACATAATGCTATGGAGACTTTCAAAATGAGGTCAACACTTCAAATAGAGAGTTCGCAACGATTAGTGGTATTCGTAGCTAGATATAAGATACATCCATTCCTGTCTCAAGAGGTTGACTGAATGATTGCCCCTGATCTCTCCGTGGCCTATCATGCCGGTATCTAGACTCCGTGACATCAAGTTGCTGCCATCATAGGCCAGTATGATCCATCAATATAGGCCAAATCGTGGTTTCTCTCTCTCGTAAGATCGGTGCGTAGCGAGTAGTTAGAGACTCATAGTTCCCGAAACTTTTTGCCACGCTTGTTATCTGGCATAGGCGCAGCAGCCTCCTTCATGACCGTGTAGCTGCGGAAAGTCTTGATGGCCCAGTCTGCCTCGAGGCTACACTGCTTGACGAGGAGGTCTAGGCGAGCGTGCTCCTCAGTCTGGTTGGCGGGGAGATGCTCCATGATCTGGTAGAGCTTGTTGAGACGGACGAGTAAGTCCTCGATGTGGCTGTTTAGAGAGAAGAGGAAGCTGTCCAGGAGGGGGATGTGGGTGTTGTTGAGGTAAACTTGAGAGGCCATTTTGATGGAGGTAGATGGGCTTGAGTAGGTGAGTTGATGTTGGTGATGTTGTGGGATGAGGAGAAGACGGAGGGTTGGTCTTGGTGTTGGTTCGTGGAGGATGTAAAGTTCAAGGATGAGATAGGTCAGGAAAGTCTTCAAGGTCTGTATTATATACCAACGCTGGAGTGAATGTATTGCCAATGCACATTCACTGCAGCTCCCCGAAATCCTTATGCGGTGTTTGGCATATGTTGAGTGCCTTGGCCACCTCTCAGGCCCAGGTCACCGTATCTCTTGTTGCCAAACATCCACAAAACTTTCAGTCAATTCAAATTGCATGTGGCAGCTTTCTCGACTTTCTTCCAGTGCCTCCCCGGAGTGTTATAGGTGAAGTGTTACTTGTGCAAGCATGGTCTTGAGACTCTTTGAACAAGTCGTGAATAGGCTTGAGGCCACCCATCAAACTAAGAATTGGTATCTGTTGAACCGGATATATAGACCGAGATACCTAAGAGGTCACTAACTAGTGGCGCGCCTATGTTTTTGGCCTTGTGGTCGGCTTAACAGTATCTAAGAGAAGGATCCTAATACAGTATCGTTTCCTCTTATTTATCGCCTGCTATCTATTTGGTCGATCAGGCACGGCAAAACAAGGTTATCTTCACCTGAGTTTCATACCAACGCCAAGCTCCTGATAGGCAAGTTAGCGCCAAGGAAGCCAGTTGCATTGAAGTTTGAAGTAATGTTACACTCATTACAAATATGTTTTAGATGCATCAATCTCGTCTAGTACCTCATTGCTCATCTTTGTTGGCGATAATGCAGCCATTCACGTGCCTCTCGGGCTCCGAAGACGGGCAGGCTAACGATACCCATGTTCGTTTGCCGGGAGTTTTTCTAGAGATGCTCAACTTGACAACAACAACATCCTTACAATTACAACAACTCACCAAATTTGATTTAAACACAAACCTGATTTCCTTTTCAACTATGGGGTGCGACTGCTGTCCGCGCCCTGACCCAGCTCCGGCTCCCGAGCCCGTTGTCACACAGGCTCAAGCTCAAGTCGAAGACAATGCCAGCTGCCAGGATTCTTGCTGCGATGACGGAGAATCCGAGACCAGCCAGGGGAACATCGTCCCTCAGGAGACGGATGATTGCTGCGCTTCCGGTAGCTGCGCGGATGAAAAGCTCAAGGACGACTCCGACGCTCCGGATTGCTGCCGTGGCAAAATCTCCCCTTGCTGTGATGCATCTTGCCTTGACCGCATCGCCATGCGGGAGTGTGAGATGAGTGCTGCCGGTCTGATTGGCCAATCCAAGGGTGAGTAGCTTTTGTTTGAAGCAATCAATTGCAATGGCGTTTGTTAACCTTCCCGTCAGACGCGACTGGTCGTACCAGCGGTTCTGGTTGCAATGGAGCAACCGACGGCAAGGCATGCGGTGAGCATAGCCTATCTGCCCTTGATCGCTACGGCGCCACTCTCCAAGCCCTCGGATGTCTCTGCCGTGCACTCATCGCCCTCGGCCAAGAGTCTTGCTGCGAGACCCGTGACCGCCCGTCGGTCAAGGCCAAGTCATGCTCCAAGAAGTCGTCGACTCGCTCCCTCGCGCGTACTTCGGTGGACTCTTGCTGCAGTACTGGCAGCGCCACCAAGGACCAGGCTGCGCAGAACCGACTTCGCCTGCGAAAGAGTTCCGATAGCTGCAAGTCCGTCAAGAAGTCTTCGACGGGTGCTTGCGCTGGCTCGTGTTGTGCCAAGGACAAGCCAATCAAGCCACCGCCTGCCAAGGATAGCTGCTCGAAGCCGTGCTGTTCAGGTGGCAAACTTGTGAAGGAGCCCCCCAAGAGCAGTTGTGCCGACGCTTGTTGTTCCAAGGCTGAGCCCCCCATTGTCTCTACGGCTAAGCCTGGTAGCACTGTCTCTGAGCCTGAAAAGGACAACGGTGTCAAGGACTCTAGCACCGAGAAATGCCCTGATTCTTGCTGCTCTAAGGACAAGCCACCCAAAGCCCCATCTGTCAAGAGCAGTGCTGCATCCTGCTGCTCCGTCGAGAAGCCTGCTAAGCAGCCTTCCGCTGGCGACGGTTGTGCAGACCTCTGTTGTGCAAAGCCCAAGCCCGATGAAGCCCCCATCGCGAAGAAGCCTGGCTGTGCCAAGTCTTGCTGCTCCAAGGAGAAGATTTCTCAGCAGCCTCCTGCCAACGACGGCTGTGCAGACCTTTGTTGTACGCAGTCTAAGCCTTCCGAAGGCTCCGTCGTGGAGAAATCTGGCTGCGCCAAGTCTTGCTGCTCGGATGCCAAACCTGTTGTCAAGGCCCCAGCTGTCGATTGTGCGAAAGGCTGCTGCGGCGCACCGAAGGCTACCCCTGTCAAAGAACCGCCGAAGTCTTCCTGTGCTGATGCTTGCTGCAAGCCCCCAAGCAAAGACATCATCTCTTCGAAGGCTAGCTGTGCTGATTCTTGCTGTGAGATAAAGCAGCCTGATAGCCCCCGAGGCTCTTGCGAGGATGACTGCTGCACCTCTGGTCCACCTGATGCATCTCTGCAGATTGAAAAGGCCCCGGTCCAGACCATCACGGATGTCGAGAACCAGGCAGCTGGGAAAGAACATGTTGTTCTCAGTATCTCTGGTATGACTTGTACTGGTTGCGAGACCAAGCTCAACCGGACTCTTGCAACTGTCCCCGCCGTCAAGGACCTCAAGACGAGTCTTGTTCTTTCTCGTGCTGAGTTCAACCTTGACCTCCGTCTGGGCTCTGTCGAAGAAGTCATCAAACACCTAGAACGAACTACCGAGTTCAAGTGTGAGAGAGTCCAGAACAACGGCTCTAGCCTTGATCTCATTGTGCCTGGCGATGCCTCTAAGTTCATGAGCCAGACCTGGCCAGAAGGTGTGCTTGAAATGACTCTTGTGGACAAGGAAACGGTTCGAGTTGCATTTGATCCCAAGATCGTTGGAGCTCGAGACCTCGCTGAAAAGATCTGGGGTCCTCCCATCAAACTTGCTCCTCCTCATGGTGACCTTTCTCTCGAGGCTGGCAGTAAGCATGTTCGTCATGTCGGATACATGACACTTTTATCTGCCATCTTGACGATTCCTGTTCTTGTCTTGGCCTGGGCTCCAATTCCTGACAGAGAAGTGGCTTACTCCTCGGCTTCGCTGGCCTTGGCCACCATTGTACAATTCGTCGTCGCAGGCCCCTTCTATCCCAAGGCGATCAAAGCTCTCGTTTTCTCGAGGGTCATCGAGATGGATCTTCTGATCGTTCTGAGCACCAGCGCCGCCTATATCTTCTCTGTGGTCTCCTTTGGCTACCTCATCGCTGGAAATCCCCTATCGACCGGTCAATTCTTTGAGACGAGCACTCTTCTTGTGACTTTGATTATGGTCGGCCGATGGGTTGCCGCTCTTGCTCGTCAGAGAGCCGTCGAGTCCATCTCAATCCGCTCACTTCAGGCCTCCACAGCTATTCTCGTTGATGAAAAGACCAAGACGGAGCGTGAGATTGACGCCCGACTTCTCCAGCATGGTGATGTCTTCAAGGTCCTCCCAGACTCTAGGATTCCTACCGATGGAACAGTCATCACAGGTTCCTCGGAAGTCGACGAGTCGATGCTCACGGGCGAATCCCGACCTGTCGAAAAGTACCCCAAGTCTGTGGTGATTGCTGGGTCCATCAACGGATCTGGAGTCATGACTGTTCGTCTCAACCGTCTTCCTAGCGACAATACTATCAACGCCATTGCCGCCATGGTTGACGAGGCTAAGCTTTCAAAGCCCAAGCTACAGGATTTGGCAGACCAGGTTGCCTCCTACTTTGTCCCCGTGGTGGTGGCTTTGACAATCATCACTTTTGTCATCTGGGTTGCGATTGGTATGACTGTTCGTGGTCATAACGGCTCGGAGGCCACTATTCAGGCTATCACGTATGCCATCACTGTTCTCATTGTGTCCTGCCCATGTGCGATTGGACTGGCAGTTCCTATGGTCATCGTGATTGCTAGCGGAGTCGCAGCTGAGAAGGGTATCATCTTCAAGTCTGCCGATGCTATCGAAGTCGCCCACAAGACGTCTCATGTTGTGTTTGACAAGACGGGAACTTTGACTCGAGGAAAGCTCTCTGTTGTTGCACAAGATTGCCTTGATGAGGACGCTCTTGGACCTCTCTTGGGTCTTATTGAGAACAGTCGACACCCAGTTTCAGTTGCGGTTACTGCTCACCTTAAAGACATGGGTGTCAAGGCATGGACTGTGCCTGAACCCAAGAGTCTGACTGGAAAGGGTGTCGAAACAACCTTGAAGGGACAGAAGCTCCGGGCTGGAAATTCTCGCTGGTTGGAACTCTCGAACCATGACCTTGTTCTGCCAATGTTAGCCCAAGGCTATACCGTCTTTTGCTTCACGATCGACAATGAGCTGAAGGCTATTTACGGTCTTGAAGATGAACTCCGGTCTGATGCTGCGTCCACTGTCGACACCTTGCAGAAGCGTGGTGTCTCGGTCCATATGGTCTCTGGCGATGATGATGGAGCCGTCCAGGCTCTCGCATCCAAGTTGGGAATTTCTGGTGACAATGTTCGTTCTCGAAGCTCGCCCGCCGACAAGAAGGACTATATCCAAACTCTTCTGGGTAACGAGGCTGATCGAAAGAAGCCCGTTGTCGTGTTCTGTGGCGATGGTACAAACGACGCTGTTGCTCTGACCCAAGCAACTATCGGTGTGCACATGAACGAGGGTACTGATGTTGCGCAGTCTGCTGCAGATGTCGTTCTCATGCGTCCATCTCTGGCTGGAATTCTGACCATGATGAACGCAAGTCGAAAGTCGGTCAACCGCATCAAGTTCAACTTCTTCTGGAGTTTCGTGTACAACACCTTTGCTGTCCTCTTGGCTGCTGGGGCGTTTGTCAACGCGAGGATTCCACCAGAGTTTGCTGGTCTTGGCGAGTTGGTGAGCGTTCTGCCAGTCATTGCGGCTGCGGTGCTCCTGCGCTGGTCGAAGATCTAAAGGGAGATGATTGTTGATGCCATGGCTCACATTCCGTCAACTCTCCTTTAACTCCGACCGGAATCCTCATGGCTGCAGATGGCAGTATCTCGCCATCACTTTTTCAAGTTGAACCAATGTTGCGCTTCTGTCATTACCGGCTGCTACTGCTTTTACCATCATCAGAGAAGGCCTCTCCGGACGCCTATACTCAACCAGTACCCTTCTCATGTCCTGCACCACGGGGCATCCTTTTCAACGACTGCGTCCCATTTGGCGGTGAAGTGGCAAAGGTGGATGAATGCTGTTTAGGGGGCTTACAGGGTCTGTCTGCCCTTTGCCTCGTTCTCGTCCTTGGGGAACGTATTTATCGAGTGTCTAGCTAGTCTGCATCAGTGTTGTCCGACCTGGACTCATTCTTTCAATACTACATACGCCTACAGACTATTTGACGTGTTTCAAGTTCCAACCGTGTGACACCATTTGATTAGAAGCAGTTTAAGATCGGACGGCTGTAAGATGCATGAATACGATTCCACACTATATTACTCCTCATAAGACGATATGCAGCAGCCGTTGTCTCGTGCTGGCATGCTCGCCACGTAGGTTCGCCACGTCGAAGAGGACTAAGTGGTTTGTATCCAGTTCTTGCTGGACACGTTCCGGTGTTTCATCAAGAAACTTGTTCTTGAAAGGACGATGTAGGTGGGCTAGGGTTTTAGGGAGGCGGTTGGTGTTTGACAATCTGCAGGTGTGCGTGGACGTTGCGTATACGGACAACACCGTTGAAAATCCCCTCTGCAACTTCTCAGGATTCTGGATTTGTGAGTTTTGCCACTTTATGGATTGCTTCGCGTCTGAACTGGATGTATGTAATCTGAAGCCCAATGTGCCATCCGTCGTTGAAACTAAAGGTGAAAAGGTAGGTATCAAGCTAGGTTGGGTCCTCTACGTAAAAGCACTGCCGGACTACATTCATACGCTTCAAGCAATATTTGTTACTTTTTCGCTAAATTACCTCCCCTTACAATAAACAAACAAGTACTCCTGTGACTGCTCCGTAGCATGACTATTAAGATTATTTCCCGCCCTCCGTTGACCAACGCCCATTATTCCCATAGTGATAAAAACAATCGCTAGTATAACAAAGAACAATACATGACACTGAGAGGAACTGCTCAAAGGAACTCGGCCAGCCACACCCAGCAACAGACGATAGGCACCATAGCGAGCACTATCCACCACACCTCTATGGTAAGCTTTACTTGCAACCAGCGAGGTAACCTCCTGCTGAAAGCTGAGCGATGTGAACATGTTCTTGTCCCGTACACGAGACAACCAAGACCAGGCCGAGATTCACATTCTATGTGCTCTCGCCGGCGTTGCATAAGAAGACTATGGTGGCAATTAGCTATGTTCAGAAGCTGTTTGTAGAGCGAGAACTTACGGGACACTACCGCGGCAGAAACGGAGATCACTGCCCAGATCACATCTCCTATCGTTGGGACACTCGAGGTGTAGACTGCGCCTCTCCACAAGCCATTCCACCTTGAGATTGACGCCCGTGTCGACGAGGCTGTAGAAGTGGGCGTTGGTATGCTTCAAGGAGAGGGCATCCGGGTAGATGAGCATGCGAGATATAGCAAGGTGAATCTCGGTTGGAAGAGCCATAAATGTGACCTTTGGTGACTCCTCATCCGCGAGAATGGGCTTGATAGCTCCGGAATCATGTTCGGCGCCGGGCCCGGTGGTGGGGCGGCGATTGCGGAGGACGTTGGACATTATTGAGTTTTCCTTGAATGGTAATAAGTTTTGGAGATATTTCGATAGCGATTGGACTTTGAAGGGATCCTGGGAAAGCTTTGTACTTGACTGCTGCCTTGAGAGGCCAAGTCTAGGACTCGGATAGTGTCTCTCTCTCTCCCACACACATACCCCGGCCGTTTAAAAAGAACGGGCCAGCGTGGTCCGCGTTCGGTCGCAAGCAGCCAAGCCACCACTCTCGCTGGAGGTAGTGCACGAGGATGGATTTCTAGCGGGTTTCAGGAGAGAGCAGTGAGGGGAGAGGCGCTGGACGACAAGGCTGCCATGCTCGTATTTTTACAGCGGCAAGGCGTCTTCTGGTCAAGGCGGTAGGTAGCAAAAAGCTATTTCTGGGTGGTTCGAGGCTGAAAACAGGGATGATGGGTAATAAGCACTTTTTATTTAAAAAGAAGGATAAAAAAGTCTCAGAGTTTAATTTCGAGGCGGCCGTTTTCGTTATTTTTTTTTCATGACACCACCAATAACCAATAGTTCAGTCTGTCCATTGATGAAAACGTCGAGTCCTATTTTAAGATTGCTCCTGCAGCAAGCTGGTGCCTGAATTTCCTGTGTACAGTACCTGCCTGTTGTCCTACCTACTGACGCTTGCCTTGCCCACACGTGACTCCGTGCTTCTCTCGCGCGTCATTCCCCAAATTTACCTAGGTAGACACGCCAGTACCTCTTGCTCTCTTCCATGATTCATCATCGCATGCCCCTGGCCAAGGCTATCATGACGCCAGAAAGCGATGACGAGTTTGGCTATGATTTCTCCGTTGAGGAAGAAGAGCTGCTTCTTCAGCTTGCTTCACACAAGGACGCTGCCCCCGCTCCTCCACAGCAGACGAATATCACGACGATAGATGCTCGAGATGTCAGACTTCGCGGTCAGGCTGTTGTTACCCAAGAAGCCAGGAATCACCCAACTCTGGGTCATGGCGATATCCAGGCTTCAAGAGAAGCCTCTTTTGCTCGGCCAAGCCTCCCTACGCCACCACCGTTATCCTCAACGGCCATACTCGAGCAAGAAGTTTTCTACCCGGATCGTACGTGGTGATTTCGCCATGGGACTTCTTCACACTAACTGACTCAAGCGACTAGTCACTAAAGCCTTGTCAGACCTAGAGTCCAGACCAGCTGTCAAGTCTGACTCGACTGTCACAGCGGGACCACAGGTTGGACCTGTCGAGGATGATCCCTTTGACGACGGCCGTTCGCCTTTGCAGCGGTTTCGCTCTTATCCTAAGAAGCCCCTAACAGTCAGCGATCTCACTTCTGGTGCTTGGTGTGAGTTGCAGTATTGGTACACTCTCACCCGATTACCTGGTGGTCGGAGGACAAGGACAGCCGCCATGAAACAAGGATCCAAAGTCCACCAAAAGCTTGAGGATGAGGTTCATACTACAGTTCAAATCGATATCATGACCAAGGAAGACGCATTTGGACTTCGGCTCTGGAATTTGGTTCAAGGGTTGAGAACCTTGCGAGACACCGGGCTTACCCGGGAACTTGAAGTTTGGGGCATGGTTGACGACAACCTTGTTAATGGAATCATTGACAGCGTCAGCTACGAGAATCCCAATCCTGAATTCGAAGAGGAACTATCCAGTCAGGAGTCGCAGAGGAATTACCAACAGACGACATTAACGGATTACTTCCCACCTAGGAACGGCGAGAACCATGGTGGACCTAAAATCTATCTCGCAGACGTCAAAAACGCGAGGGTCATATGCTCCCCCGTCAAATGCCCTCATCAGGCCTGCCAAAATTCAGTTACTACTGTATCATCGATTTTTATCCGATATGGCGGCTGGCAGACTCAACTTCCTCAAGGTCTTCCGGCGATACGGCCTCGATCCGGACGATACTTTCTCAGACACCTTTATCGCTCAGGTTGGTAGCCTTCATGATGAAATATTCGTGGACGCTTCAGAAGTGGAGGTTTCAGCTACAGAAGGTCACCCTTCATCGAGCTATCGGAGCTCATCATCAGTTGGCCCCGATTTACTACAATATCGGACTTTACGGGAGCTCATACCACTCGTCGAGCACGAGATGGATCTCACATTTCCACACGGCGAACATACCCTCGGTCACATGCTCCGTGTCCAATACGTCCATCGCAGTGACGGTCAAGAGATTGACGTTCATGATTTCCCCGTTTCTAGACAAGCATTGGATGACTTCCTTGCTAAGTACATGGCCTGGTGGCGGGGCGAGCGAAGGGCCAAGGGTGTGGATATAGAAGAGGCCTTCAAGTGTAGAACATGCGAGTTTGCCTCTGACTGCTCATGGCGCCAGGCCATGGATGATGAGCGGTTGCAGAGAGCCAGGTCGCAACAGAAAATGCGGGCTACGCGGCGGAAGAGTGGTGTTTATGCATGAGATGAATATTCCTGGATATGTTACGAGTTATGAAGGATAACGAATATACACGGCCTTTCTCTTGCTTATTTGGACTTTGACTAACAATCACGCTCTACTAGTTGAAAAATGTTGTCAAATTGTCTGCTATTTTTCTACCACATGAGATCTCATTAACCTAGAATAGCCATCCTCTATACCAAACGCCCCTTTATTGACAAACGAGATGATGATTATTAACAACATTATGACACTCGAAGCACTCTAGTTCCACGTTCAATGCCTCTTGTGTCGGTGAGTACGGGTCATGCCAAAGCCCCATCCATCTGTCAACTCAGTCAGCAGAGTTCGAAAAAGTGAGACACAGCAAACACTTACATTGAGCCGCGACATGAATGTCGATATCCAGCTCGTCAGCCCAGTGCCACACAAGGTTGGGGTCCTTGAGAAACCCACGTCCAACCAGCACAGCGTCGACAGAGCCATCGCTCAGATACCCCTGAGCCTGTTTTCCAGAAGTGATGCTACCCACAGCGGTCACCAAGATCCCGGTTCCCTCGACGGCCTTCTTCACGGCCGCGGCCCAGGGAACTTGGTATCCGGGACCGGCGGTGATCTTTTGTCGGCTGTCCAGACCGCCGCCTGAGATGTCGAGCAGATCGACACCCTCGCCCGCCAGGATTCTGCCCAGCTTTCCAGCTTCCTCGATATGCCACTGTGGCAGGGAGGGGTCAAAGTCAAGGTAGTCCGTGCCAGGCATGCGGACCATCAGAGGAAAGTCCACAGGAATTATATTGCGAGTAAGTTGGACGATTTCAATGAGAAGACGGGTTCGGTTCTCGAAGTCGCCGCCGTACTCGTCTGTTCGTTGGTTGGAGGCTGGCGAGAGGAAAGAGTTGAGGAGGTAGCCGTGAGCTGCATGAATCTCGATGGCCTGTAGTTGTCAGTATTAATTGGCGAGTGAAAAGAGCTCAGAGACTTACATCAAAGCCAACCAAAAAGTGCTCTCTTGACGGCAGCAACCCAGTCCCGCTTGAATTTGGCGATGTCCTCTGTGGTCATCTCCTTGGGGACCGAAGTCTCTGGGCTGAAAGGAATAGCGCTCGGCGCGACAACTTCGTCTGGCCAGCCACCAGCCTAGAGCAAATTAGCATGTGTTTTCTAACAATTCAATTGTCTTGTTTATCCCACCTCCTTGACGACCACGGCCTTGCGATCAAGCCAAGGCGCAACTGTGCTCGCCTTTCTTCCAGCATGTCCCATTTGAATAGCGATCTTGCTGTTTTGGCTGTGCACAAACTCGACAACCTCCTTCAAAGGCACCATTTGCCCATCTTCCCAGATGCCTGCATCCTGGGGGCTGATGCGGCCCTCAGGTGAGACGGCGTGAACTTCGGTAATGATGAGTGAAGCGCCACGGGCTGCGAAACTGCCGAGATGCTGCTTGTGCCAGGGCGTCATGTATCCATCCTTAGCGGAGTATCTAAGCAAAGGTTAGTATGGCTCAAGAGTTGATGGCAAAGATTACGCACTGGCACATAGGAGACACAATAATGCGGTTGCGGAGAGTGAGATTTCGGAGCTTGAGGGGTGAGAAGAGACTGCCTTCTGGCTGGGGATCCCATGGTGTTCCCGCGGGAGGATCCTGGATAGGAGTATAGAAAGAGACCTGTAGTTGTAAGCTTTTTGGATCATCTTATCGTTGTGGTTCCTGAGGACATACATTCTTGGCCCCGGTGTTAACAATGACCTTGCGATGGCCGTTGGGAGTTTCAGTTGCCGACATTGTGAAAGCAAAAGTTGGTTGTAGGTTCTAAGTGAGAAAGTATGCGAGGTCTTTATTGGGGACTTGTGTGCTGGATAGGATCGTAGACTGGTCTGAGAATGTCAAATGTGGACGAAGAGGCTGGTATACTTATAGCCAGATCCATGGTGAGTTATCACACGATGGCAGAGGAAGAATTATGCTTGTTGTAGACGCGCAAGCCCTTCTGTTTCCTTCAGACGCGACGTTTAGCCTAAGCGGTTAGACGGCATGACAAATGGCGGTTTCCACGTTCCGGCATCCGGGGCTGTGACATGTTTTCGTTGGTGTTGATGCTTAGATAGCAAAGTATCGACGTCCACCAGATCCGAAGAGCGAAAATAGAGGCCGAGACGCGAAATAAGACCCCTGTCGACATGTCTTGACAATATCATCGCGAAGGCCGAAACGCATGCGGGAATAACGGTCGTCCTGTTGGCTGTGCAGGGTATCTGATTGGGATATCGTCTTTCGGTGGTTCGGCAAGTAACCCATTCAACCCTTCAGCTTCGCATGAGTCGGCATCAAGCCCTGGCTTTGGAAGCAGGTGGCTTTGCCTGACAAAGACAAAGAATGCATGGAACGTTCCAAGCGAGTTGCGAGAAGCCGAAGAGAAGGATAATGTGGTGCCAGGTCGGCCGATCTTGCATGGTTGTAAATGGAGCCAACTACGTCACTTGGCTTTGAGCTGTGAATTGCTGACATGTGCTGTTTTCGAAGCATCTCAAGTGCCGCTCCATCCATCTTGGCAGATTGTCTTGTTCGGCTGGGAAGAATTCTCGATGTTCGCTCAGAACCACAACCTAAACAATGCCATCATCTCAAGTTGGCCCAGGTTACGCACACGCGGATCCTCGTCGTCTTGGTCTTGGTCTTGGTCGCCGCCTTGGTCTTCTTCATCTTCATCGTTTCGAGACCTGAATTTGGTATGTCTTCCATGGTAGATCTCCCCACATTGTTCTAAATGCTCCTTAAATGAGGTCGCTGTGAATCTCCGTCGGTGATGAAAAGGCATCTTTTCCAGATCCTCACACCCCCTGCAGTGAAAGCCTTGTTCCGGTAATTGTTTCGACCTGTTGAACCATGGCGCCCGAACGATGGCTAGAAAGCGGTGCGGATTGTTCACTCTGTCATCGCATCGAGAGAGGAAGACCTCGGGAGGTTCAATAAAAGGCTTGGGATCTTCGTTAGAGAATGTCGCCTCGTATCGCCTTCGAGAATATTCGTTTATCCTTTCCATCTCTTTCTGTATGACAGTTTCGGTCATGACATCGGATGACCCGTGGATTTCGAGACCGGCATTGAGGGCGCTTTCAGAGTCTACAAAGACAGTGTCGACACTCGCGACACGGGCTGGTGAGTATACGCCTAGTAACGCTTTCATGTGAGGCAGCGTGTCGACAATCTCGCTGGCGATCCAATACTTGCGAGATGCGAGGTTTGGAGGCACAGGAAAGTAGCGCTTCTTTTCAGAGAAGCAGACGAAGCATACTCGCTTGCAGGTGAGCAGGTAAAGATAGCCGCCAAAGTCACCACATCCCTCGCATTTTTTAATACAGAGTTTCTCGTACAATTGTTTGCAGGTGATATTCTTGGCCGTATCGATGCACAGAGTGCCACGGACTGCATCCCAGGCATAGGTGATGAGAGTGTTGTACTCGGAATGGGAGTAGAGTAGCTCGGCGGCTCGTCTATTGGTTCGTCGGAGGGCATGTAGAGAGGCGAGGTCAAGTTGAGAAATGATGATGTGAAATAATTCTGGGGGAAACCGATCCAAAAAAGGAAACGGAGTCGTAGATGGTCGAGAAAGAAAGTTCCAATTCGATGGAAGGAGAGGCAAGTTGTCGCTGAGGGTAAAGTCCAGTGGACGAGATCGAGGAGGAGGGAGGTGCAAGACGTTGGGATAAGGCTCTGGAGTCAATTGCTGGTTCTCCATGCTGAAGGGAATCTGGCTATCGCAAAAAGGGAGTCTATTTAATTGATAAATGCTGGACAAGTAACAGGATCAATTATAGTTGATGAAACGTTGATCTGGTGTCTGGTTTGGGTTTGTGAAAGAAGAAGTCTCACTTTCGAGGCTGCACATTCCAGAGTGGAAGCCTCAGGTACCAAACTCTCCCGTCCCGTCCTCAGGTCACACACACAACAACCACTTAACCCATGTCTCGAACGCCTCAATTTCCTGCCTAAAACACCACCAACCGCCACCGCCCATAACGGGAGTCACTGTCACTGTCAAATGCGACGATTCAGAGACGACGCTTCTGATGAAAGCCATGACGAAGAGGATATTCCCCTGCATCATAAGCGCGCCTTTGGTGCAGGGTTGAAGCGCAAGCGGGTTGAGTTTGTCCCCGCCCAAGATCCAGACGCTGGTGTTACAACCACCGTGACGCCTGCGAAGGCGACAGATACGTCCATCGGAGATTTATACGCCAGTATCGTATTGAAATCCGAGCCTGATACCAAGGAGTCTACCGAGGAAACAGCTGAAATATGCCCTGTTTGCGAGCTCCCCGTCAACTCTACCTCACAGCCTCATGAAGCATCCATGGCTCACCAGGTCTCACTAAAACACTCCCATCCACCTTCAGCTCTTGACCGGTCCCGCATGGGGCTACGGGCTCTCAAGTCGCAAGGCTGGGACCCGGATGCTCGGCAAGGTCTTGGCCGTGAGGGTGAAGGCATGAGGTATCCGATCAAGGTGGTTGCCAAGGAGGATACTCTGGGAGTCGGCGCAACCGTGCCAGAGCATATTCAAAAAGAAAGAAAAAGGAAGAAAAAGCCAAAACCACTAAATCGCAAGGAGATGCGACAACTGGCGGCGAAGGAACGACAACGGAATGAACGACTGCAAGGAGAAATTTACGGGAGGGTTGACGTTGAGAGGTACCTGAGAGGAGACGGGAATGACGGATGACACCAGGCTGGATGCAAACCAACATCATGAGATGCGGAAGAACCTATCGTGTGTCGCGGAACCACCAAAATGCCTTGGCTGAGGGCGCCGATAGGTATGAACCGTCTGTGAACTGGTGGCGGCTGCGTAACGCGGCTGAGGACCTGCATCTAGTCTGGTAGGACTCACCGCTACCTACGGATGCAAGCGAAAGTCGATATAGATGTGAGTCTTCACTGTCCTGGATTGATGGATACCTACCTATTCATGAATACCTGTTCCTAGGCTGTGTTATTGAATGTCTATTAACAACACTTGGACTAACAAACAAGATTAGACGTAGTAGCCTTATAGACACTCGCTCAATACCGACGTTAGAGGTACCTACTAGTATCTTCACACCGGACTGTTTAAAGAAATGGATATCAACCCGAAACAGATGTTCTGAGACGGAACATGAAGCTAACACGCACCCTAAATTATTCATGCATGTAGATAGCGGATACAAATCAAAGAAATGGTTTACCAGCCTTGCCTCGTTGTACAGTCTCAAACGAAGTTCAAATATGCTAACCTAAGCTTTTCGTGATGACCTCATCGGCTGCAGCGGCGCCGTCACACACCGCTCCGCAACCAAACAGCTCACCCCAGCGTCAGTCCTTGGGGGCAGGCTACAGCGGGTTTCGGGCTGTCCTACAGCGGACTCACTCTCACAGCGACCATCACCAGCCAACCAAACTGGGGTGCGCTAAGGACAGAGCCTCCAGGACCAAAGGCCGGGATCCACATTCATGCGCAGGTGCCATCCAACCTAGCCTAGGCCCATGGCCCTTGGGCGCGGGCTTGAATGAAACCCCGCCATAGTCTACTCCTGAGTTGAGACCCAAACTTTGGATCTTTGACACTCAATCATAGACGACTTGGTCCAACTTCACCTACGGCTCTAACGCTGTCGCGCTTCTCCTTGGTCTCGGTTTCAAGTCTGTCATCTATAATCTCTTCAACTTCCTCCTTTCCTTGTCGCGACTCCCATTCCGACCATTCCTGCTTCCGCCCAGCATCCTCCCTCTGTACCCAACGACGTGACGGGGCAGCCCGCCTACAGCATTCACCATGGGGCTGTCCGTCATTCAAGAACAGCACGATGGTACGTCTGATTGATTCTAGGCCATTCCCGTAGGCCATTCTGTTGACGCGCATCGCCAGCCATTCTGGAGCAGATTAAACAGATCACCCGAGGAGACGTAAGCTATAACATCCCTCCGCCAAGCTTATCAAGTTCAACACCTAACACTCCGCCTTCCAGTGGAAATGCCTAATCGTCGACGAGAACTCCAAGAAGATCATTTACAATGTCGTCAAGGAAGATGATATTCTCAACAACAACATCGCCAGTCCGTCCACCCATCCAAATGTCCCCCGGCCGCTGTCAGCGATGCCTCTCGGCTGACTTTAGTCCTCCGTCTAGCTATCGAGCTCATCGAGAGCAAGCGCGAACCGAACCCTGAGATGGATGCCATCTACATCCTCTCCCCCGAACCATTCGCCGTCGATTGTCTCCTTGCCGACTATGAAATGCGACGCTATCGCAGCTCCTACCTCGTCTGGACTGGTCTGCTCGACCCCTCACTGCGACGCAAGATTGACGATTTCCCCGGGTCTCGCCAGCTTCGCGCCGGTTTCCAAACCCTTTTTATCGATTTCATTCCCCGAGAGTCTCACTTGGTCACCTTCCGAGACCCCTGGAGCTTCCCTATGCTTTATCACCCGTCATGCAACGCACTGGTTCCCCAACATATGAAGAGCCTGGCACAAAAGGTAGGTCGGCAGTGTGCGCGGGCTCAAACTCTGGTCGTTAATATGGAGAATAGATCGCCGGTCTTTGTATTACTCTCGGAGAATACCCCAAGGTTCGATATTACAAGCCCCAGGGTGCGCTTCACGAAGCGAGCGTCCTCTGCACACACTTGGCTCGATTCGTGCAGGAAGAGTTGGATGGCTATGCGCAATGGGATACCAACTTCCCCCCTCCCTCGCAACGACCGCAAGCGACATTGATGATCACAGACCGATCGATGGATTTGATGGCACCACTGGTACACGAATTCACCTACCAAGCCATGGCACACGACCTACTTCCTATCAAGGACGGCGACAAGGTTACCTACCGCACAACCATCAATGAGGGAACTCCGGAAGCGGAAGAGAAGGATATGGAGCTCGCAGAAAAAGGACAAGATTTGGGTGGATAACCGACACAGGCACATGAAGGATACCATCTCCAAGCTGATGGACGATTTCCAAAAAGTTCCTCGCGCAGAACCCGCACTTCACCAACGAAAAATGCCGACACGACCAACCTGAACACGATTCGCGACATGTTGGCAGGTCTACCGCAGTTCCAGGAGATGAAGGAGGCTTATTCACTGCACCTCACCATGGCGCAAGAATGCATGAACATATTCCAGAAGCACAAGCTGATGGACATTTCCAACGTAGAGCAGACTCTGGCAACTGGACTAGACGAGGACTTCCGGAGGCCCAAGAACGTGCTCGACACCGTAGTACGACTGTTGGATGATGAGGCCGTGTCGCTTCCGGATCGACTTCGACTCATTGTCATGTTCATTCTCTACCGGGACGGTGTTATCCAGGAGGATATCAAGAGACTTATTGCTCACTCGAACCTCCAACAGACTGACTGCCAAGTCATAGAGAACTTTGCGCATCTCGGAGGACTCATGACACATGGGCTCAAGGACGTGCGCCAACCTCCTCCTCCTCTATTCCCCATCGACACAAAGGCCACCCAGCTGAGCGAGGAGTACGGTCTGGCTCGCTACGAGCCGGCTCTGAAGCACATGCTGGATGCTCTCGCAAGAGGCGTGCTAGAACAAACACACTTCCCATATGTGAAACCTCCGTTGGACCCTAATGAGGACCTTCTGATAGCACAGGGAGGATCTCTACGCGCCGGCCGACCAAACTGGGCAGCAGCAGGACGCCGTCCACCGGAGAACCGACAACGCATCATCGTCTTCATGGCTGGAGGTGCAACTTACAGTGAGAGCCGTGCATGCTATGAAGTTGGCGCCGAGAAGAGTCGCGATATTATCCTGGCGACCTCGCACATGCTCTCGCCTCAGCTCTTTGTCCGCCAAGTCAGTGATCTGAGCCGAGACAAGCGACAACTCGACCTACCTCTTGAGCGACCCAAGAGACATGCACCAGCACACTTGTATGAACGCCCGGCACCTCCTCGTCCTCCACCTCAACAACAGGCACCTCCACAGCAACCTGGCGGTCCAGCGCGCCGGCCAATTCAGGGTGGTCTCCCTTCCCAGCCTCGCCCCGGAAACGCACCCCCTACGGCAGCCATGGGCAACATGTCACTGAACCCACACGGCGGCAGCAACGGCGCCTCACGACCGAACTCGCACCACAGCAGCAGCGGATATCATCAAGAGGATGGTGGAAAAATACCACAAAGAGAAGAAGCGGAGGAATTTCCTGGGTATAAAGAAGTAGGGCTCTTCCAGCGGGAGTGTTTCCTCCGCGGCTGCAGCGTCGTCGCCGCTGGCTCGGCGGTCCGATACGACTGGGACCGAAGATTCAACAGAGGAGCTAAAGAAGCCTGGTCGGAGGAAAGGTGGCAGAAGCTCTTCAAGTACAGGCCGGGATGAAAAGTGCCCTGCGTGAAGGGCAGGGGAGGGGCTGGCTATCTACTATATCTTGTTGATAAGAGGGTTGGTTGGTTGGTTGTTGTGTTGGGTAGCGAATCGATGAAAGCAGGTAAACTATAGTTGGTTGTATCCCTTTGGTTCTTTGCAGTCCTCGACCGGAGCGCGGCGTTTCTTCTTCTCTCTTCGTTGTTCTGCGTTTTGCCTTTTAGTCTCACGACGGATCAACATGTCTTGCTTGCTTGCTTGCTCTAAGTGGGTGGTAAAGTGTACATAAAAGGGCTAGCCTGTGTATATACAAGTTTTTCCATGACGACTTTGTTTGTTGCTGGTGTTGCAAACTACCCTCTTTTTCCAACGCTTCTTCGCTTCCCTGCCTGGTCTCGCTTCACAACAGTGATATTCTCACAAGGCACACATGTATTACATGACGAGAAGAAACATCAAGTTTTGCCCATCAATCAATCCATTTGAATCCCACTACCTAACAAACAACCGAATTTTTGCCTCCATGCCTATTCCCTGTTGTCCCCTTCCCCATCGCCTTGCTTCCAAAAAGAGAGATAATAAAAAAAGAATAAAAATGAAAAAAAGGGACAAGTTTGTTTTGAGAAAAAACAAGTTTACTATCTGCAGGAGGCGTTGAACGTTGGTCCGCCGCTGCTTTCCAAGCTCTCAGGTTGTTGATATGGTTGAGGCTGTTTTTTTCCCTTTCTTTTCTCCGGTTGATGGTCACACAGTAGTTTAAAGAAAAAGCATTTCGCTGGTAGAGAAGCGGCACGCTTTTTTTGTTCCAATGTGGTTGAGACAGGCTGTTGATAGATTTCGTACATGTGCGGTGCACTTAGAGGGGGGAAATTCCCTTCATCGTGACCGATAGGGGGTTGGTTGAAGCATGGCAGTTCGGGAGAGTAGCTTTAAGGTCTGCCAAAGGCAGCGCCGCGGCCTGGGTTGCCAGCAGGAGGCATACCACGGCCCTCAAAGGGACCACCGGGGAAGTCCGGTCCAGGAGGTCCGTTAAAGCCACCGAGGCCTGGGGGGAGGAAGCCGTGAGGTGGGCCGGCGAAGAAGCCGGGTGGAGGCGGAGGCATGTTACGAGGGGGCATGCCGCCCATGGCCTCGGGAAGAGGTGGCATCGCGCCAGGAGGGAAGTTTGGTGGGAACATGTGAGGCATGGGCATGTTGCGGTTGGGTCCAGGGCCACCAGGGCCACCAGCCAAGCCTGGAGGAGGAATCATAGGGCCTCGCTGCTGAGGAGGAGGCATCTGGCCACCGCCTGGCATCCAACTGGGTGGCATCTGGTCCAGACCTGGGGGTGGAGGTGGGCGTTGCAAGATCTGTGTCGGTTGGTTGGGTCGACCATCGGCGTCAGGGGGGTTATGGAAGCGCTCTTCCATGGGGAAGCCGGGTGGAGGCTGATGGCGCATCTGACGCGGACCACGGTCATCCCTAGGAAAGTCGGGCTCCCGGTCGTTAAGCTGAGGAGGCATCTGTCCAGGCTTCTGCGGCTGGGGTCCCATGCGCATCAGCAGCTCATTGCGTTGCATATCTTGCGGCGCTCTCATGAGGTTCATCAAGAACTCAGCATTATTGTTGTTCCGGGCGACGTCAGGGCGGCCAGATCCCTGACTAGGGGCGCGCTGACGCTGACCTACGAGGTCCTGGAGAAGCTGGTCGGGACGAGCAGACTGTGGCTGCGGTCGAGGAGCTAGAATCTCCTGGACATGTTGGGGTGGAGGTCGGCCCATGGGCGGGCCGTCCATGCGGCGATCACCTCCGTATTGCTGGAAAGGCGACCCGGGCGAGGCCATGGGGTTCGGCCTACCAGCATTGGGCGGCGTACCTTGAGGCGCAGCGAAGGGCGAAGGGCCAGGGGGTGTAGCACTCATTGTCTGCTTCTGTAGCTTCGCAAGGAGTTGCTGGAAAGCCTGTCGCTCATCCTCAGGTCCAGGGGCTGGGCCGGCGGCAGCAGGCATAGGCATAGGCATAGGCAGAGGCAGAGGCATAGGCAGCTGAATGCCACCATTGATAGGTGGTCCAGTCATGGGAGTAGGAGGCTCAGTCTTTCCTCGAGGTTCCTCCTGAGGCTGGGAAAAGAACGAAGTGAACCTTGAAGACTTTCCAGCCGGCTTGGGCTTGCTGGCGGCAGCGGGCTCCTTTGCCTCGTTGGCGCTTGGCGTGTCGAGGCCAGCATTGGACCCAAAGGCCATGAAGAACTTGTCGGGGCCAGATTCCACAGCCGGAGCAGATTGCACTGGAGGCTTTTCAGCCTCGACAACAGCTTCAGCCGCCTCAACAGCTGCAGGCTTGGGGGGAGCGGCGGGAATGCCAGCCTTGGCTTTCTTCATCTCCTCCATCCATTTCTGGAAGTCCTGCTGCGTGTGGGCTTCAGGATGCTCCTCAAGAGGTTCATCAAGCCATTCGGGTTCGCGCTCGACTCGTTGGTCTCGATCGCGTCCCCAACGTCTCTCATGCGTGCGGTTGTTGGAGCGATCATCCGCAACCTCGGCGGAAGTATCACGATCTCTCCAGCTCTTTGCGCGGTCTATGCGCTCCCGCTTATCAGGGGTCGATGTTTCATTCGTGTTGGTACTAGGTTCGTTCTTGTACCACGACTCAGACTTGTTTCGATTCGGTCCGTTTCGAGATCGGTCATTGTCGTCGTTGTCTTTGTCTCGGGAGAACGAGTCAAAGTTTCGCGCCGGACGATCTCGAGTGACTTCGCGGTCATCGCGGTCTCTGGGCTGTCGTCCGCCGTCACGAAAGTTACCTCCCATTCGTCCATGGAAGCGCTCAGCGCCTTCATGGCCAAAACTCTTGCGAGGCTTCACCGTACTCCAACCGTCAGATTCACCCTCAGTTCCATCACGGCGACGGAAGCCATTGCTGTTGCGACCTTCCCGGAACCGATCGTTTTCTAAATCGCCATTGCGACTTCGGAAGTTGCCGAAACGGGCTGGAGCATCAGAGTCTTTCGCGGTCTTGTCATTTTTCGGTGGCTTTGTTGCCTCGGGCTGAAGCAAAGGCCATTCGAGGGGGGGCAAAAACGAGATCTTCAGGGTCTAAGCAATTGCGCATCGGTCAGCACATGTCAAGCATGAGGTTCAATCCAGGGGGGACCGACTGGAACTGTTCCGTGAAACATGTCTCTCAGCACCGGGACGGCGGTTGGTCTGGTCAAGGAGAGGGTTGTCATTTGATCGAGGTCGATCGCCGGTGGTCTTGTTCTGGGTACGGTTGTTTGGTTCAGGTGGGGGTCTGGGGCACGAGGTCAGGAGATTGATATCAGCAGCAGAGAATACTTGGTACTTACCCCATCCAATCCTCGGCAGGAGGGAGGTTTGGAGGTTTTATACATAGCGGTGAATCCCGCAAGTACAGCAGTGTTTCAGCTGTGTATCGAACAGCCATAATGGTGAGGAATCTGAAGATGCGATGCGCATCCGAGAGAGGAGACGGTCGCACAGGAGAGGAGATGAGTTGTTCCCAGGAGGATTCAGGCGCGCACGAGGGTTATTGTAGTAGATTTTGATCTTATGGTAAGAGCGGCGGGTTCGCTTTCAAGACAACAGGCGAGTTATAGCCTTCAAGGCTGATTCTCGACAGGTGTGACGAGGAAACGTGGCGAGGCGGAAATGCGGTAACGGAGGCGATAGCAGCAGCGGCGGGTGGAGAGCAGGTCGATCGATCAGTGGTAGTTAAGTTCGGTGAGTCGGCGAGGCAGCGTGAATGTATTATCGTCAAGAAATCCCGGGCGATACGGTCGAGCGACAAGGCGAGAGTTGAGCGTGACAGATATTGGATGAGATGGCGGAGGAGGGTGACGTCCTAAGGTGGTGGTGCTGGCTGGACAAGGCGAGCAAAAGGTGGAGCCAACAGCTGGGCTGGGCTTTGCTGGCTTTCTCGAACCAAACCTCAGAGGGCCAAGGGCTTGCGGCAAGAGGACAGGGGTGGGTGCTACAAGAAGGCGTCGCTTCGCTGTTGTTGGTTATTGTTGTCGTCGCAGGTGAAAAATACTAAGATACTGTGTAACGATAAACAGGATGGTAATAGAGGGGGGGGAATGTTGAAAGTCGAGAGATGTTTTTTGGTGGCTTGACGTGGTTGCGAGGAGGAGGTGGAGGCCGGGCGGTCGCAGTGCCAGTGGGAGATGGGAGAGGGAGGCGAGAGGACCCAAGGGCTGGTGTCCTAGCGCTTCTAGCGTCGTAGTGACAGTTGTACAAGTTCAAAAAGGGCGGGCTTTGAATAATGAAAATGGGTCGTCTTTTTTTGGAAGAAGAGCGAATGATGACCTGGTAAATCTGGTTTTGGGTGATGGTTGTTGAACGAACGTTTTTGGAGGGGAAGATTTGGGTTTGGAGACGGGATTGTGATCCCGTGGTGAGAGGGGAGGAGAGAGAGACGACAGATACCTTGCTTGAGACCCAAAGCTGCGTACCATGGCAGGTACCTCTGTGGACGCTGCACGCACTCAAAGCACGCTGTGAATGCCTGAACGCGTCCGTGCTAGGGGGCAGTCTCAGTGGCAAGTTGTTCCCTGGAGCTCGCCCGCGCCGCCCACGCGACGTTGCCCAGCTACCTTTGTGGGTACGGGCGATGCTCTGCCCATCGAGGTACCCAAGCTGAGATGGTCCGGCTTTGGCACCGGCTCCGGACTCGGCTTTGTTTGACGGGGCTAGCAGAGGGTATTCGGGGCCTTGAGTTGACGGAGCTATCGCTTTGTTGATGAGAGCTGATATTTTTGGCCCACATTCCTAGATCACCCTGGCGAAAGGATTGAATGAACTGTTTGAAGGGGCTCTGAGGGGATTCCATTTTATGATCCCCTTTTCTTACTCTTGGACTGCTATTCAATACAATTACAAGATGCGGATGAGGATTTACTGAGATCCATGGTTGCTTAGTGGCAAACAATGTCAAATAGCCAACTACTCCCTTTGTCTGATCAAACTATTTTCAGTTTGAGCAACACGTCAACAATCTTGAAAACTGATACATCACCCAAAAAGTTCGACCATCAGGCTCAGTTATCCCATCGAGGGCCGGGCTTCAACCATAACAAAGAACACATTTCCAACACATCATAGCATCATATCCCAATGCTAACACCCAAAAACTTAATCTTCATCCAAATTCAAGTTTCATTTCAACATCTACATCATCTACTTCTTCAAAGCAGCCCCAACAGCAACAACCTCCTCATCCAGCGGCAAAATATGCGGCAGCGGGCCGACAGGTGTAATGGCAAAGGGGTTGATCTGAGTATGACTCCTCGTGTAGTGCCACTTGATGTGCTCAAACTGCGTCGTCTCCTTGAACGCAGGCACGTTCCAGTACAGGTTGCGCATCCACCTGTGAATCGCCGGGTACCCGGAGCGGATGTCGCGGATGTTGCACTTAAAGTGTTGGACGTAGACGGGGTCGAAGCGGATGATTGTGACGAACCTGAAGAGTGTCAGTATATATAGCAAGTTTAAGGAAGAGAAGGAAAAACTTACAGTCTAATGTCGGCTTCGGTTATGTTGGCTCCAAAGTAGTATGGGCCTTCTTGAGATGCGAGATGTTTCTCGGCGCGGTCCAGCGCCTCAAACAGCGCCACCACGTTGCGCTCGTACGCCTCGCTCGTCGTGGCAAAGCCAGACTTGTACACGCCGTTGTTGATGAGGTCGTACGTCCACTCGTGTGTCTCCTCAATCTGCTTCTGCAAGTTCTCGGGGTACAGCTGGATGGCCTTGTGCTCCTCATCCAGGAGGTCGTCAAACTTTCCATGTGTTAGTTATCAGGTCAAATTGTGTGAAGAAGCAACATACCTCAGTGCCAAACATGCGCAGAATTTCACTGCTTTCGTTGCTCACAATCCTCTTGGTCTTCTTGTCGTACAGAACCGGCACGGTGTATCGTCCCTGATAATCCTTCTCACTCTCAAAGTAAACCTCCTTCAAGTGAGTAAAAGCCTCATGACCCTCAATCGGATCAGGCACAACATTCTCCCCAGGAACATCACCATCCTCCTTGGTCACAAAGCGCCAGCCGCCCTGTCCAAGGTGCCAGTGCACCACTGAGAAAGAAACAAAGTCCTGAAGACCCTTGAGGTGTCGGGCGAGGAGGGTGCGGCAGGCCCACGGGCATGCGTAGCTCACGTAGAGGTGGTAGCGGCCCTTCTCGGGAGGGTACTTGGCGCCGGGCTCTCGGGAGATCCAGTCGCGGAATGAACTGACTTGACGTTTAAACTCTCCAGACTTGTCGCCGGGCTTCACCCAGTCGGTGACCTTGCCGGTGGTGCTCGCCTATGGCTGTGTTAGCAAATCGAAAACGAGAACAAGAGTATAACTTACCATTCTTATCTGATTCGAAAACTGGGTGTTAAAGTTGGATGTCGTCGTTGATGATGGCTTCACCAAATTCGCAAGATGCGTCAAAGATCTCACAGATTGCTGCTTCTGCTTCAAGAGTAAATTCTGGTTCCAAGCTCCAAATGCTTGAATCCTCAATGCCTGCATAAACATTTCGGAACCAAGATCGATTAATGACGGCGACAAGCAACCTCTTTATACTCGAACCCCTCCTCTCAATCAAAAAATGTCGTATCACCCTTGCTCACTAAGACTTGCTCAGCAAATTAGCCCCTCACATGTACAGTACAGTCTAGCTACTTCACGCAGAAGAGTCCAGCCTTACAATCTGTTGGTTCTTTTCGAGAGCTTCCCTGCCTTGGTCGAGCTATTCCGTCCTAGAGCTGTGCGTCTCCGATTTCATAATCGTGGCGTAATGGGGCACCCCCCACTCGTATGCGGGAACCTGTACAGGCACGGCCGGCGTGATTATAAAGTCACGTGATATATCTCAC